>CM070033.1:83044126-83089213 GCA_036250615.1 Ptychadena robeensis | reverse complement strand
TTCAATAATAAAAGTATTCCTCAAAAATACCTCTTGCCTAATAATTCTGCACTCCCTGTAGTGCCTGAATACTGGTGTGAGTGCTGGAACGGTTAAATTGTATACATCACCCTGAAAGAAAAAAAACACAAACAAAATCCAGGTAGACACCTGAATAGTGGTTGAACCATCCTCCCAAAAATAGCCGCATGAGGGAACTTCATGAATTAACTCCTTCCATCTGCTGATTCCAAGAACTGACCCAATTTCAAAGTTTGTTTCATGTATGGATATTACTTCCCCCCACTTTTATCCTCCTTCACTCTGCTTAACAATCAATATTTTAATTCCCTCCTCCTCCTGCTGATACATTACAATGCCATTGTAGTATTATTCTAAAAACCCTTCATCACCCCTTGCTTAGCTTTTCTCTGGATTGTCTTAACTGTTACAGTGTATTCCATCTTCTTAGATTCCCCTGTATGCCTTAGGCTATGTCTCCACATCCGTCGAGACCCCCTACGCTAAGTGTAGTGCTTGGCGGAGCACATAGACTTTACCTGCCCCGTGGATGCTCTGTTCTCACATCGCTGAGCCGTTCCGGTGATGCAGGGTTAAAGTAGTGCAGTACATTAACCCCTGCATCGGCGGATGTCTAAACAGTACATCCGACGGCAAGCTAAAGTGTATGTGATCCGTCGGAACCCCCGCCAAGCACTGCGCTGAATGCAGGGGTCCAGACGGAACAAAACACTGTGGTTACATGGCCTTTAACTACACCCTTCTCACTGGACTGCTAATTTCTCTTGTGAATGTCTCCCCCAATCCTATATCCAGTAAGATGGAGCATGCACATAGGTCTTAGGGAAGGAATCGGTCGGTTTGTATTGGTCACATTACAGTATATGGTGGTAAAAAGGTAAGAGGAGACCTCCTTTCTTTTGCTGTAATCTGTCTCTCCCTCTCTGAATATACTTCTGCTGCTGCACTATCCCATTGCGTTCTTCACTTTACTCACACTTCCAGATCTGACAACAGGCTAGGTGGTGGTGTTGGCCTCCTTCTCTCCCCTCACTGCACCCACCCTCACGCACCTTCTCTACATTTGAGGTACACTCCATCTAACTTACCCTCATTGTTGATGTAATCTATGGCCCTTTATGATATTTATTGCCCTCTGCCCCCTCGCTCACCTCCCCGTTGTCTCTATTTACATCTTAAATCTGACATCCTGGACCAAGCTGGACCAAGCTGCCTCTCACTATAATATGCCTTTCCAATCAGTTCTAAATAAAGTTACCCCTGCCACCCTCTGCTCTCCCTTCCCAACTAATTCCTGTGGCTGGCACGGTAAGTACACTCTAAAGCTGGCCATGCACCTTTAGATCTCTCAGATATCCTTTAGATCTACCAACAACTATGTAGTAAAGGGTCATCTGCGATTAAACACCAGTAGACTTGATGATTTAGAAAGTTCCTCATATTACATGGTTTTGGTAAAACAAAAGGAGATCTAAAGGAAACCTGACAGAAAAATCTAAAGGTGTATGGCTAGCTTAACAAGCGAATGTCTTGGCCAAACTCCATCAATTCAACACTACATCACATCAGACTTCATATCTCAGCAAACCTTCATATCTCACTACAACCACTCCACCAATCCCATCCTTCTGTACTTTCCCTTCATCCTTCAAACATCCAATTCTCCTCATACTGAAGAAATCATTGCCGGACCCCTCTCTTTCCTCTAGCTACCGACCAATCTCTCTTCTTCCATTTGTTTCTAAACTTCTTGAGCCTTCCCCCATCTAGCCAAAACTAAAACATTTATAACATTTTAGTTTTAGAAAATGGAAGACCTAGTTTTTATACATTATACATGTAGATTTATACTGTTCGTATGCACTACAATTCAGTATATTTAAAATGTAGAATCTACAGGTTTTATACATTTTTTACTTCAATGGGAAAAGGGGTTAGGAGACAGTGATGGTGGTTTTGACACTTTGATCGTAAAATGAATGTTAAATATCAGTAAAAGAATGTGCTTCCTTCAATGAAGAATAACAGGAAATTTCAGTGGGAAATTCTCAGCGAGGAAAGCCAAAGCTCCTGCTTGATATAGCTGATATATCACATATGTAAAAAATATCATATATATACATATACCGGTGTGCATCATGAGGATCCTTGTCACATGCCGGATTAAAGGGGGAGACACCATCATGGCCTGGCAATCATTGAAGGACACACTCATCAGGAGGCAGAAGCAGGACATCTGCCAAACAGGTCCATAAAGCCCAGACACCCACACAAAGTTGATGGCCAGGGGGCAATTAACATTGCCAATCTTATACACTTTTATATAAACAACACTTTTTCACTACCTGCCTGCCCAGAAACCCGTACCTGGTTCATTTTTGAGATTGGTTGTCAATAAAGATGGGGCAGTTGTCAAAAATTTTTCTTGTGCTCCCAAGCACCTACACACTGTGTGGAATGGCTGCAGACAGTGGCTGGCCAGTGATGTCAGGGAGGCTGCAGTCTGTCTGCCACCCTGGAACCACAGCCTTAGGTTTTTCAGTTGTATGTATCTGTAAAATAAAGGTTTTGACAGTAATCATATGTGCATATCTTGGACTAGTGTTGGTGAATCTATGGAAAATATGGCTGGTAAGCAGGGCAGTTACACTTTAAAGAAAAAAAGAACACACTAGGTTACTGAATAAAAGAAACAGTTGATCTCAGCTAGCGGGAGATCGGTAGCATCTTGGGGGGTTGGGGTGACAGGACATCTTGCATCACCCCCATCACCTTCAGGTAAAATACTATCTGTCGTTGTGCAAATGAACACCACGATGACAGACCCCACTTATCACCAACATTTTAATAAAAGCTACAACACAGCACAAACCAAGGGAAGTTGTTTATACAGTTATTTAATGTGTTCAAGCTTATGTCTCATTTCACTCTGCAATATCAGCCACAAGATGTCCCCAGTCAACACCCTCATGGAACCGGAAGAAGGGGGATGGAGGAGAAGAAGGATGGGGTGAGGTTTATCACGAATACATAACACACATCTCCTCCCCTTTTGCGTTAGCAAAATAAAACAACCAGGAGGAATTTGAGCTGCCAAACCACATGTTCTTCCGTTACCTACAGCTTCGCCATGCTGCCAATGTACAGTTCAGAGACCAAGAGGTCTCCCTGGAGGAACCTCCCACTGGTAGCCTTTTTGAGTGTCCCAGCCTCTACTAAATGCATCTCAGAGGTTTATGATGAGTTGATCAGTAAAGCTCCCGCAGCAGACCTCTCTGGACTCCAGCTTAACTGGGCTAGAGATGTGGGTGTTGTTTTTGATGATGAATGTCTGGATGTGTTGCACACCCCTTCCTGTGTGTCCCCTAAGTTGGCTGACCGCCTTACCCAATTGTACATCCTACATAGGTGCCAACTTACCCCAATACGGATGGCAAGGTTTAAACGGATCTGTGTCCCAGATGTGTAGTGGAGAGGGGGACATTTTATCACCTTCTCATCTCTTGCCCAATTTTGCAGGATTGTTGGGTTCCTGCATGACACTATGGGATCCCCCGTAATTTTGGACAAACAAATTGTTGTGTGTTAGGTTTACTGGAGGAGTTTGGGCTTAGTAGATGGGATTCACAATTCCTCTCAACATTATGATTTTATGGGCGTAAGCTAATTGCACGCCTGTGGTATAGTGACCCCCCCCCTCTCTCAGGGCGGAAACAATCTGTGAATGCCATTCTTCCTCTGCTACAATGTATTTATGAAAAACAGGGGAAAAGAGAGTAAATTTGACAAAATCTGGGGGCAATGGTTTTTGAACGTGGACTCCTGTTCAGCTGATTAAGTATCCTGTTGACCTTACCTATATACCCTACCATTCCAATGGCCAGGGGTGCACTGAAGTGGTAGGGGCCAAAAACTAGCTCTGCGTACCTGCATTATTGTTACAAATCTCATATGCGTACTAACAACTTGGAGGCACTCTGTGTCTGGGCGGCCTCAGCTAAATGTATACAATTTATCACTTGGATAAATGCAGGAAAACAAGAATAACTATGAAAGGTTGCAGTTAGGGGTGTAAAATTGGGAATGTAAATTAATAATCCCCAAAAAAGATTGGACTTCTAAGGGTGTTGGAGATCTGGGGGATGAAAGTAGAGTAGTATATATTAGAGTAGTAGTATATTAGAGTAGAAATAGAGTAGAGTAGAAATATGTAAGGGCAAAATCTGACAAGAGAAAAGCACTGTGTGGCAGCTGGAACATAACTATGAAAGGTAGTCTCAGGGTTTAGTTACTAAGCCAGAAAATCTCAGGGTTGCACTACTGAGGTATGAGATCTGGGGGTTTAAGCTTGTTGTACTGTGAGTTACGTTTGACCCAAAGCTTGCTGATGACCTGTGGATGGAGACAGGTAATCAAAGGCTCAATCAGGAATAGGAAGGTCCATCTGCAGAAGAATCTACCATGGAGGGAGACAGTAAGGAAGACCACCCTACATATGGGGTGCGCACCAAACACCATCTCCTGGTACTCATTTGAGGAGTTCACTAAAAATGTTATGTACACCCCTGCCAATGGCGCTCGATCGTAAGGAGACCCAACACTGTGACATTGCCCCCTTTTTATTTATTTTTTTACATTCTCTGTTCCCCCCTTTTTTTGTGCGGGAATTTGAGTGACTTTATTTAAATGTTATGATGTGCTTCTTGTTCCTTGTATGCGTGTATATTTTTGGTTTGCCTATTTTCTATCTATTTTTTGTATTTATTTGCTGGACTGTAAGACGTGTATGTTTTGTTCTTTTTTTCAATAAAGTTTATTGGTGTTAAAAAGAAAACAACCCCCAAATATTCCACAAATAAAACGTTCTTTTAAAGACATGATCGAAAAATCGTGTCCATTCATTCTCTGTGGACATGATTTTTTTTCTATAATGGGGAGGATATAAAAAAAATTGTGTGTGGAGATCGCTTGGTCAATCGCGCGCGATTAAAATCATGTCCGCCCCACGGTAAAAATAATAATAAAGGTGACAGTAAATCTCATAAAAACCCAGTTATATATAATCATTTTGTGTTGATAGTGAAGGTCTGTGCATTGTCTTCAGTACCCAGAGATACAAGCAGTGGGCACTGCCACCCTTTGTGTGCCAGCTTTGGTGGGACAGAACATCATCAGGTAGCTGTCACCATAGCAGTACAGTCCAGCCACTGTAACCATGGCAGAGGAAGATGAGCCACGTGATGCCGGGGAACAGCACATCCCACCCCGTGATGTCACCGCACTTTCATGCAGAGGACCTGAGGGGTGATGTGACCGATAGAAATACAGCTAGAGATGATGAATGGGACTGAGCACAGCATGAGCCGGGGCTGCCTGTGACCTCGCAGTGTCCGGATCAGACCGCAGCCCGCTCTGACAAGGCAGGCCCCGCTCACAGGGATGGTGGTAGTCTCGGGCCAGTTTGAAGACAGAGGGAGCCCGGATGATGCCATGTCGAGCTCTGATGCTGAAGATGAGCTGATCGAGCCATCTACGCCCACCCCGAGCAGCGCCGTCTTCTCTCTGCAGGGCAAAGTGCACCCGCTGCAGGTAAGTGGCCGCACTACTGCTGCCCTCACCCCTCTGCCAACCTGGCCATATATAAATCAGCTGGGCGCAATTCTCCATTAGACCACGCCTCATACGAGTAGCCATTGGCTGTGCCCAAGGTATGCCTGCTCTGACTGGTTGGACTTGCTGTCCGTCATGAGGGTCAGTAGCGCTGAGTGCTGGAGGGCGGTGTGCGGACAGCGTGGAGAACCTGTAGCTGTATACAGAGTGTCATGCCTGGAGGATGGAGGACAGTCAGCGGGGACTGATGGGGTGTTAGCTATACAATGACACAGCTAAATAATAATGTGTCATTGTATAATATCGGTATGAGGGTTTGCTGTTTATATGCATTGAATGACATATACAGTATAGGTTCTCTCTGGTATTATAGAAGGTACAGTATCATGAACATGAATCAGCTTATACCTTTCTATGCCTGGTGGGTATTACCTTCTTATTGCCTCAGTGACATTATTACTGTGGCATCATCATGCCAGTAGTTCACAAACTTTCCTTGCAGGTCCCCCCTTTTCTATTAAGGAACATTATAGAGCCACCCGCCCTATTCAAACACAGGTTAAGAATGAGGGCCAGTCCCCCCCTGGGATACCTTCACACCCCCCAGTTTGGAAACCACTGCTCTATGCAATGTAAGCAGTTCATATATGTGAGGTAATGTGAAAGCAACAAAACACTCTCAGTCTCAGTACACCTCTCTGCTCCCTGGAGTGACAGCGGGGTGGCTTTCAGGAGAAGGTATACAATTATGATACCTGAAGCTACATAACATAATAGATAATGTTTATATAGGTTGCTGAGCTTCCATGATTGAAAGTACCAAAACCCCAATAACCAGCCTGGTGGTATTTTCTTTTTTTTTCTCAGTACAAACAAAATGTAGATAACAGTGAAATCTGTTTACATTTCCCAACTGGTCATGGCCCTGCTGCGAATTGACTAGCGAACATGTGACATGCAAGGACATGTGACTAAGATGCCAAGCTGGCATCACTGTAGCACACGGTAAGCATCTACCCATCCCCGCCTTCATCAATAGCACCGGGGACTTGCAGCCAGGGGAGACATGAGCAAGACAGGCATTGCTGGAGGATCCCGCAGGCTCATGTGGATCAGATAAGCCATCCCGATTGTGCCACACTTCTGGCCATAGATGGGCAGATTTCAGCCTGATTTTTCGCCCACTGGGCGTTTCCGGCAAGATCGACCAGAAATCTGCTGCATGTCGGATGGCACAGTGATCCGACACACAGGTAAATTCCCGGCCGATCCCATTACTTTGGATGGGTACAGTAGTCCACATCCAAAATACAAAGGGTGCCCTGCCGATTCTCGGCACTAGCGACCTAGTGATGACGTCATCACGCATGGTCGGTCTGCTGAGAAATCGTCAGTAAAAAGCAAATTCAAGACTGAGGGTAAGGCTATGTTTTCACGGCGTCAATACCCTTGCGTTTGACATACCCAAGCCATAGAGAATGCACCCATATATGCACCAATAGAGAATGCATTAAATGCGTTGATAACGCAGGGGTATGTGTTATAAAAGGACTTACACCAAAAGAGATAAAATGGTATGTCAATAACAAATTCCTTAGTGCATACCCCAAGGCATCATAGATGTGTAAATACAGGGTCCTTGGTGGACTGCCAAACTCAGTGGAAACATAGCCTAAGGGTGGAGTTCAGCTTCAAAGTGCTGTATATAGCCAATGTTAGAGTTTTCTGCTCATAATGTAAAGGAATAGCTAGTAGTACAAATGGTACGATTTGTTTATTTTACAATTATTTAACAATATTGCACATTTACTATAATAGTATTTTAAATGGTTTAGAATATTTAAAATGCCTCCCTGTAGCTTCCTTACAGGATACATCCATCGTGGTCTTACAATGAGACCTATTAAATATTTAAACTGACATTTAAAGTGCACTTATTCTTCCCCCTTTTCTAAGCTAACCACCCTGCCCACCCTCCCCCTCCACAGGTCTGGGGTCTTCCATCAGCTGGTTTTGTTACTTTCTCCCTCACCAGATTCTGTCTCCATTCACAATCTCCATAGATGGTACAGGATGCACCTCTATGGGTATGTACCGCACAGAAGTGAGCCGGAGACAGGACCCAGCGCTGGACGATGTAACCAAACCCCATGATGCAGGATGGGGAAGGCTAGGGTTGGAGAACGTCTAGGCTAGGGTTAGGGAGAACTTCTAGGCTAGGGTTAGGGAGAACATCTAGGCGAGAGTTAGGGAGAACTTCTAGGCTAGGGTTAGGGAGAACTTCTAGGCTTGGGTAAGAGAGAATTTCTCTTTTCATCTCCTTTTTTTGCCTTTCGTGGTTTCTGATCAACCCCTCCCCCCCAATGTATCAGCACATTCAACGAGCACAGGTCAATTAGTTTCAAGCCTCCACCTTGCCATATACACGGTAGAGACTTGGGAATAAAATTATGACACCATAGTCTTTAAGATTGAATCACATTTTCCAAATGACAGGTCTGATGATATGTTACTTGCTAGAGCATATATAAGGGTATGGGTCGAACTCGAAAAATTTTTTTGTATAGTTATTACCAGCTGTATATTGTACATCAATGACAGAGATGCCCTTGTACACGGCAAAAGCTTGAAGTTGATACTGACAGAGGGATGAGGTAATGGAGGATCTGTGGGAAAATGCTGTAAACATCTAAATTACAATTCTATTCTTGTACAATTGTTTATCATGGCGTTGGAGAACATTTTGTTGTTTTATAGACAAAGCACCTAACACTCAAATCTACAGTATTTGAGTAAAGTCCCCCATACACCTTTAGATCACTCCATACAATTTCTATTAGATCTACCAACAACTACGTAGTATAGTGGCCTTCCTGATAGAATACATAGTGATTGGAAGGTTCAGAAAGGTCCTCCTATTACATAATTTTTACAGCAATTGTATGGTAAGATTGTAAGGTGTATGGGGGGCTTTACTAGTCATTTTACCTAATCCTTTCAATTGACTTTCATAATCTTCAAGTTACCTCCCGGCAGTCAGTGTGGTCACAAGAACCATATACCTATGCTGAAAACACTGTTTTCTATCATAAGTAGTTTTATCCATATGTATTTTTCACTTGCAACATGCTGGTCCATCCTTCTAAATAACTGATTGGTTAATGGTTCCCATTAGGGCATTCAGGAACTTGTCGACTAGTTGACTCGTCAACGTCACAGGGACAGTTGACAGCTCCTGAGAGAAATCGACTAGTCATCTCTTTAAGTGCACGCCAGTCGGTGCACACACAGAGAGAGAAGCACTGACAAAATCACTCCTCTTCACAAACCTGTTTCAGTGTTGCAATATTCTTGGGATGTCTGGTGTAAATCGCTCTCTTAAGGTCATGCCACAGCATTTCAATCAGGCTGAGGTCAGGCGTCTGACTGGGACACTCCAGAAGGTGTATTTTGTTCTGTTGAAGCCATTCTGTTGAATGACTTGTATGCTTTGGGTCATTGTCCTGTTGCATCACTGATCCTCTGAGGAGCTTCAGTTGGCGGACAGATGGTCTTACGTTTTCCTGCAAAATGTCTTGATAAACTCTGGAATTCATTTTTCCATCAATGACAACAATCCGTCCAGGCCCTGTGGCAGCCCCAAACCATGATGCTCCCTCTGCCATGTTTTAGAGTGGGGATGAGAATTTGATGTTGGTGTGCTGTGCCTTTTTTTCTCTGCACAAAGTGTTGTGTGTTTTTTCCAAACAACAAAATTTTGGTTTTATCTGTTCACAGAATATTTTGCCAGTAGTGCTGTTGACCATTTAGGTGCTCTTTTGCAAACTTCAATTGCACTGCAATATTTATTTTTGACCAGCAATGGCTTCCTGCGTGGTGTGCTCCCATGTACTGCATTCTTGTTTAATGTTTTCCTTATGTAGATGTGTCAACAAAAATGTTAGCATGTGCCAGAGATTTCTGTAAGTCTTAAGCTGACACTCTAGGATTCTTCTTTACCTCATTAAGCATTCAGTGCTGTGCTCTTGCAGTCATCTTTACAGGACCACCACGCCTAGGGCAACAGTGCTAATCTTTCTGCATTTGTAGACAGTCTTACCGTGGACACATGAACATCAAGGCTTTTGGAGATACTTTTGTAACCCTTTCCAGCTTCATGCAAGTCAACAATTCTTGATCGTAGGTCTTCTGAGAGCTCTTTTTTTAAAGGGCAGGACAGCTTTCAGCAACACATCCAATATCTTCACACTGATTGGACTAAGGCCCCCCATACACGTACAGATTTTTCATCCAATCAACTTGATTCAATCAATTTTTTTGGTTGATTGATTGAAAATCTATGACAGCCCACATAGTTAGATCAACCCAAACCAATTAAAATTGGGGAAAAAATTTATTGAAAAAGGATTGGACGTGTTGGTAAATTTTAATTGGTTGTATTGAAATTCATTACACTTTCAGTCTATCTACAAAAAAGTTGATCAAATATCTGTTACTACAGTTGGCAAACAATCAATCAATCACAGATTTCCCTGACCCACCAAAATTGATCTTTTTAAGTTGATTGAACAGAAAATCTAGGCGTGTATGGGGGGCTTAAAGCTTGGCTCACTCCTGGCTCCAATTAGCTCTTGGAGAAGTCATGAGGCTAGGGATTCACATAAGTTTTCCACCCTGCACTGTGAATGTTTACATGTTATGTTCAGTACTAATGTTTGTGTAGTATTATTTTAAGCAGTCTGTGTTTCTATTGGTGTGACTTAGATGGATATCAGAGCACATTTTATGACCAATTCATGCAAAACTCCACATTATCCCAAAGGTTCACATACTTTTTCTTGCATGTGTACACTTGTAACATTTGTAACTACATTTGTACACTTGTAACTTGTAACTACTAACAAATAACCTTTGATATCACCACAAGAATAATGTGATATGTGCCATATTATATTTTATTGAAATGTATATTTATTATAAAAATTTCGTGTTTTTAGATAAGATTTTGTCTTAACTGGTCCAGAAATATTGAATAAAGACCTTTTATGAGTAATTTATGAATTGTTGATACATTGGTGGCGATACAACCCCCAACACTAGTTCATATTGGTATTTGTAGATCCTTCTTAGCGCTTGAGACGAACCCTGTTCGTTCAGTGTTTAGGTTCGCCCTAACCGCAGGGGAACCGGGCATTGGGTGTAGCCCTATATACCCCACCACCCCGATCAGAAGGGGGGGGCATAGACCTCCATGTTAATGGAGGAGTGCCGACTTTCCCGCCCACACAGCCGGTGTCATTAATGACACCGTCTGTGTGGAGAGGGGCGGGGGAGGGAGGAAATAGCAGGCAGTGTGCGCAGTATGGGCGGTGCGCTAGGGAGGTTAATATATTTAGGGGTGTGACATATGTTGCGCTTACCACCGGTAGCAGTAAAAAAGTATATAGCACACTATTACGTTAGTTGCTTTGCTTTATAGGATAGTTATTATGTTTGACTTGATCCTGTGATTGTGGTCACTCGGCGGTCACCAGTTTCCCGCCTGTCCTACCAGATACATGTGGTCAGGATGTCCTGGAAACTCGGCCTATGCAATTTATTCCAAAAAAAACATTCAGAAACAATATTCTGACTGGACGGGGAGCTGTAATTACAGAGCATTAAGTCTACATGAGGTAAAGCTTCATTGTATGGCTAGATATGTTCTATGTATATCATTAAACTGCATTTATATAAAAAAATGATACATGTATCTATATTTATGGTAGCATTTACCTATTAGCCTGACTAGAAGCCTTTCCACACACACTTCACTTATATTGTCATTTATTTCCTAGAGCCAGTCAGTTACAAAGTTTCTATTGTTTCAGTCCAGCCAAACACTTTCTGTTTTCTAACTTACAGTGAAAGTGACCTCCAGACATGCGGAAAATGTCATTGTCTGTTATTTTTCTTCCTCTTTGTTATTGGAGCTGGCAACTGTCATCAGTCTTCCTGTTCTGTAACTGCTATGTCAGTGGCCTAATGGTCAGTCACTTCCTCCGCTCTTCTAGGATTACAGTTTATGATATGGTGACATTTTTCTGCACTTTGGATTTAGGGCTCATCCAAACAGTTGGTTGAACTTAAGTCCTTTTCACTGACCAACTGTCTGAAAGCTGCGGCTTCCCACCAAACCTGGCATTCCGGTGGTTGCCCATAAAGGTAACATGGGGACGGTTGGCAGTAATTGACAGCCACTACCCACAGCACTGTCGCTGCAATTCCAGGATGGTGATGTCACCTTCCTTGATCATGTCACCTACCTTGAAATTGATTACCTTGAATAACATACTCACAAGGTAGTCCTAGACATAATTGTCATTTGGTCATATTGCACAATAAAAAAAAATCACTCGATTGTACAGCTACACAGTGTAATAGATTCACAGTCGATCTTTTTTTTTTGTTCGGCAGGCAGGAAAATAAAATGGGGAGCAATATCTAGGCCAAGGTCAAGTAGGGTGCTGTGGATTGGCCTTTAAGGCTCTTTCACTCTAGAAATACGCTATCTAATGGCAAAAAATGTCCGTGTTACTTATAATGGCAATGGCTGCAGCTCTGTGCAATTTGGGCATTGTACCTCTTAGTACATTGGTATACAATCTGACCAAGAATTCGTTCCACAACTGTATGCTTGTGGGACAGAGCCTTTAAGGTAGCCATACACATTTTGATATTTCGGTTTGATTGCCCCACCGAAGACACGTCCATTAAAGATTAATGGATGTGTCTCCAAGACGTGAAAAAGCAGCGCCTGATGCTGTTCGGGGGCTCTTTTTCCATGTCTTTGGTATGCAAAATTAAAAGGGCCCTAAGCCTTGGGCAAACTGCCTGCAAGTCATGGGAAATCCTCCAGCAAATGTTCCGCCGTGCATCTTTTATTGTCCAGCGTGTGGAAACAGCAATGGAGACATGGCCTTACATAGGCATACTTTTACTTACCCCCAGATCTCCAACAACCTTAAAAGTTATATTTTTTCGTAGTAATTTACATTCCAAATTTGACACCCCTAACTTCATGGTTATTAATGTTTCCCTGTGGTTATCCAAGTGACATTGTATACATTCAACAATAAAACTGAAAGAAATTTGGCAATTTAAAAAATGAAATTTTTACAGCAGTGTATACATGATACAGTGAAGCTGCAATACCAATTTCAGCCACTGAGTGTCTCTAGTAAGAACTTGTCCTCACTCGGCTTCTTTTCACACATGGAGGAGGGAGAGAGGGATGGGTATATGTGCATAGGACTTTGGAAAGGAATAGGGTTGTTATCAAATGACCTGCGAGCAAAGGTCTGCAGGCACCCAAGACAGGTCGTTTTCCGGGCTGCTGCGGGAGCAAAATCATAAGTAAAATCATAACAATGAAAACAAAACACAATAGGAAGAGGCCCTGCCATTGCAAGCTTGCAGTCTACAGGAGATGCATTTCCCACATGATCAGTTCTTCCTTGGTAATGTTGTACACAATGTGCTTTATTGTGTTATGTAGACCTCAGTGAATACTTCCTTTGTGCGTTAACATTCCTTCACTCAGCATGCTGCTGACAATCCCTCTGTTTTCATTAAGTTCATGGCGAAACTATGTACAATAATTAGTTGTTGCAAAATTGTTACACTTGTTGGAAGGTATAGAAAAATTCCAGCATGAAACATCAGTCTATTTCACTGTGCAAACTGGTTGAAAGTTCATATTATTTTCCTTGCTAAAGGTACCCATACACATTAATATTCTCGTTAGTTTCACCACGCTGCTTGCATTCGCCAGCAAAATGAACGGGAATCACGATGTGCATCATTGACACATCAATTCCCGCTCAATACTTTGTCTTCGGACCATCTTGGCAGATCATTTTCGGGTCAATCGCTCAAGGGGGCTAGCCATCGATCTGCGGCAACTGACACGTAGATCGTTCTTTGGGGAATTTATGGCATATATAGGTATGTGTATATGTATGTGTATAACTATATGTGTATGGGGGGGGGGGGGCTTAATGTTTACCAAATGATAGCTCTCTCAGAATGTATCAGGGGTTTGGCAGTGTACAGTATTCTAAATATATTGTGCACTTTGAGTTGCAGGTTGTGATGGAATCAAGAACCTTTTATAAACTTGGAGGACAGTGCTGCCCAGGATAATCCAGACAAGGTCACACACAGGCTAGGGATACACTGTGCTCTTGGATGTGCTGACATCATTGCATCCAATGAGTGCAACCATCCCTGTAAGCTTTGTTTAGGGCCACGTTATCGGCCACGCTACATATGCGACATCAATGGGCTAACATATAACACCCATAGGGTGCCCAGTTATAACTTTCAATTGACGCCTCATACACCAAGCCTCTGTTGCATTTATGTCAATGCAATGCTCCGCTAAGGAGGCTTGGACTGACGGATTGGAGGCTATGATGGGCTGTGTAGACAGCTGTATCATAGCCTATTACCTTCAGAGCCAGGCTTGTGTGCTGCGCTAGAATGCCTGTGTTTCTAGGGCAGAGCAGTGTAGCCCTAGCCTAAGGGATGGAATTCCTGAAACACATTACTGTATGGCAGTAGTTCCAAAAATTTCCCTGCAGGACCCCATTTTCTAGATAGCAACATCATTGAGCTCCATGTACTAGAACTAGTGTGAAACGGCCCTCAAACTTTGTTTAAAATACAACTCATGCAACTTTATTTGGTTCTCACACCAATCATACAGAAACTTTAATATAGAGATAAACACACTACACTCAAACAGAGACATGAATAACCACAAAAAATGACATGCACTCTACATGCACTCTACTTACTATCTGCTGCTGGTTGGTTCTCTGTTGGATCCGATTCTGGGCCCCTGATCAATCGGACGTGATTGATCGGACAAGGTGGGCTTCACGCGATTCCGGCACGATCGTTTGGCGTGCACGCACCCGGAATCGATCGTCCCGGAATCCGATGGGAAACGGACCCGTGTATGGGGGCGTTTAGACACAAAGATACGTGTGCTTTAGTAAACAAGTGAAGAATGCAAATAAAACTACCACATTAACACAGTCATATCCGACAAACCAGTGCATGACAAACTATCTACAGATAACACAAAAGAACTAAAAATAAAGAGCATTTGAGTGGCTGAGGATACTGGATCAAGGACAAAGTCAGGGTCCAAATCAGAGTGGGGGTTCAGGTTCACCAGAACAATGCTTAGGCGTTACTGGAAGGGCAAGGTACACATATATAGCTATGCCTTCTAAAACCGCAATGCAGTAGCACAGCGCCACCAGCAGGAAGTGAAATTTTTTCCTTTCAACAGTCTTTCAGGCTCAGGGTAGGTGTCTAATATATTGGTATTGTGAAAGATTAGCAGTAGCAGTGTTCTCCCCAGATTTTTTTTTCAGCCGGGCGGCGCGATGACGTCATGACGCGATGACGTCATCGCGCCGCCTGCACCGGTCCAGCGGCCTCTCTGATAGGCTGCCGGCCAGCGGCAGCACACAAGTCCTCTGACAGGCGGCGCCTCCCCATTCTTCAGGAGCGCGCCGCAGCCACTTAAAGACTCCGGCCCGCGGCTCCGGTAGTGTGCCGCGGGCCGGAGTCTTTCAGTGGCTGTGGCGCGCTCCTGAAGAATGGGAGGCGCCGCCTGTCAGGCTGCTCGCCGCGGAGGACTTGTGTGCCGGGCGGGGACCAAAATCTCCCGGGCGGGCCGCCCGGCCAATCTGCTTTGGGGAGAACACTGAGTAGAGCGGCAAGGTACGGTACCCCATGAATGAGTCCACAGCAGGTGAAAGAGGCACAACAAATAAAAGTTGAGGGTGAAAAGCACACGTGCGGTTTATTGTCCAAGTCTATATACAATATGAACAGCAAGGAAGGCAGAGTAAACACATCCAAAGAAAGAAGCGGTCCTCTGGAAACAGAGGCTATGTACCTCCACACAGAGTCCTCCTTTATCACACTGGTATAAGCTGCTCCCCCAGTCTGCCACACTCAGTACTGGTTCCAGGGTGGAGCATCACACTGAGCAGGTGGGGAGGTTATATAGAGCTGCTAATGAGCACATACATCACAGCTGTAATCACCCTGAACCAGGCCCAGCAATTCCAGCTCCCCCTGCTGGTCAAATAGGAAAATACTCGGCATACTTCCAGTATCTGGGACACACATACAGTACCACCCATACTGGATACAACCAGAGGATTTAACAGGCGCACTGTCACAGTATAATGAATACATTTAAACAAATTCTGTGTACAATGAAAAAGTAGAAAGCTGCAACTCCAACAATTGGTCCTTTTACCATAATTGTTTTTTAAGTCATTATCTTTTGCACATTTCATTTGTAATGTTTTATATATCAGAACCTTCGTATTTGGGAACTACATCTTTGATCTCATTTAGTTTTTCAGCTTTACATCAAAGTGCTAAATAATATATACTTCTAGCTAGCAGTCATTCTTTTTAGATCTAACAAACATTTACCGTATTTTCCGGTGTATTAGATGACTTTTAAACCATGGAAAATCTTTTTAAAGTCGGGGGTCGTCTTATACGCCGGGTGCTGAAACTTCCGAGCCGGAATGAAACAATCTGCAGTAGCCGCATATGGCGGAGGAGCTCAAAAACATCCGCTGCTGGAGGAGTTTTCTGTCACATCTCAGCTCACCCCCCCTCCCTCTCTCCCTCCTCTGTGTGAGAGGAATGTGTGAGCCGACGTGCTCACCAGAGGCTGTTCTCCCAGTGTTTGAACCTTGGATTGGAGCTCAAACACATTAAATAGCCTTCACTGTATCATGGAAAAAAATTACATTTTTAGATTGCCAAAATTCTTTCAGATTTTATTGTTAAATGTATACAATTTATGTCACTTGGATAACAGCAGGGCAACATTAATAACCATGAAAGATTGTGAAATTGAGAATGTAATTTACTAAAAATAAATAAGACTTTTAAGCTTGTTGGAGATCTGGGGGTTAAAAGTCAGAGTAGGTATATGTAAGGCCATGTGTCCACTGCCTAAAAAAGAACTTGCACCGACACATTTGTCGGTGGATTTCCTCTGAATTGCAGGCAGTTTTCCCATGGCTTAGGGCGCACTCCCACCACATTGGGATATTAATTTAGCATACCAGTTGGAATTTCAACTGCTAAGTACCGGCATGTCATAAGCATTTGAATTAAAATGACCATATCGGAATCAGATCTGATTTTTTTTTTTATTTGTATTTGGTGTGCGTTGTAAGAGGGGTAGTCTTATACGCTGGAAAATACGGTTTGTTTACAGGGCCCAAATACCAGCAACAGTGTGTGAAGACAGAAAACTTGTGACCTCTCTCATTGACAACAAAGGGAATACAACAAAGTATTGAGATGAACTTTTCATATTGACCAAATACTAATTTTCCACCATAATTTGCAAATCAATTCTTTAAAAATCAGACAATGTGATTTCCTGAATTCTTTCCCCCCATTCTGTCTCTCATAGTTGAGGTGAAAATTACACTCCTCTCTCATCTTTTAAAGAGATAGTGCCACAATTGACTAAATACTTTTTTGCCCCACTGTATCTATCATTATTATTTATTTCTAATACATTACATTACAGTATATCTATTGTTGGATACTATTTTTATTGAGTACATGGTACATCTTTATAGATATGCTTTATTATGCTTTTCAGTTCAATTCCAGTTGATGGTGGAAGACCTACGTTATTGTTTATGCTTTCGCAGCTTCCTGAAGTGATTCCTCTTAACGTTGGAGGCATGTGCTTCACCACCAGACTGTCAACACTTCAGCGTTATGAAGACACCATGCTGGCTGCCATGTTTAGTGGACGACATTACATTCCAACAGATTCTGAAGGTCGTTACTTCATTGACAGAGATGGGATGTATTTTGGGTAAGTGGACAACTACATCTAATTGTTAACTTTTACAATCTACAGATATTGCTACTCAATAACTACTTTAGTATGCATCATCGCCAGAGTGCAGGAGCGATGGGGGTCAAATTAGATTGGGTAGGCGAGACTGAAAGGTGGGTTTTCCAAAGGTAGGACCAAGTGTAATGGGACGAGAGTTCCAGAAAGAAGGAGCAGCCCTAGAGAAGTCTTGAAGCCGTGCATGTGATGTGGGGATGTCATTAGTAGGTCCCCGGAGGAGCGGAGGGGTGTATTTATGTACCAGGTTGGAAATGTAAGTGGGACAGGAGGCACTTTTTTTTAACTTTAATTTTCTGGACAATTGGAAGCCAGTGTAGAGATTTGCAGAGAGGAGAGACAGATGAGGTGCAGGTTCAGAAAATTTTGAGCATTACATAAATATTTAAAATTTTGAAAAGCTGCTGCTTAAGTTTTTATAATAGCAATTTGCATATACTCCAGAATGAAGGTGAATTGCATAATCCTTCTTTGCCATGAAAATTATTAAAATCCACCAAAAAACCTTTCCACTGTATTTCTTTGCTGTCATTAAAGAACCTGCTGAGATCATTTCAGTAATCGTCTTGGTAATTCAGGTGAGAATGTTGACGAGCACAAGGCTAGAGATCATTATGTCAGGCTGATTGGGTTAAAATGGCAGACTTTACATGTTAAAAGAAGGGTGAAGCTTGAAATCATTGTTCTTCCATTGTTAACCATGGTGACCTGCAAAGAAACGCGTGCAGCCATCATTGCTTTGCATAGAAATGGCTTCACAGGCAAGAATATTGTGGCTACTAAGATTGCACCTAAATCAACAATTTATAGGATCATCAAGAACTTCAAGGAAAGAGGTTCAATTCTTGTTTGGAAGGCTTCAGGGCGTCCAAGAAAGTCCAGCAAGCACCAGGATCGTCTCCTAAAGAGGATTCAGCTGCGGGATCGTAGTGCCACCAGTGCAGAGGTTGCTCAGGAATGGCAGCATGCAGGTGTGAACCCACGCACAGTGAGGCAAAGACTTTTGGAAGATGGCCTGGTGTCAAGAAGGGCAGCAAAGAAGCCACTTCTCTCCCAATAAAACATCAGGGACAGATTGATCTTCTGCAGAAAGTATGGCGAATGGACTGCTGAGGACTGAGGTAAAGTCATATTCTCCGATGAAGCCCCTTAATCCCATTGAGAACTTGTGATCATTCCTCAAGAGGCGGGTGGACAAACAAAAACCAACTAATTCTGACAAACTCAAAGAAGTGATGATGAAAGAATTGGTTGCTATCAGTCAGGATTTGGCCCAAAAGTTGATTTAGAGCATTCCCAGTCGAATTGCAGAGGTCCTGAAAAAGAAGGGCCAACACTGCAAGTACTGACTCTTTGCTTAAATCTCATGTATTGTCAATGAATGCCTTTGAAACGTATAAAGTGCTTATAACTATATTGCAGTACATCACAGAAACAACTGCAACAAAGATCTAAAAGCAGTTTAGCAACAAACTTTGTGAAAACGAATATTTAGTTTTAGAGGAAGACCAGAGAGGATGATGTTGCAGTAGTCCAGACAAGAGCATGTAGCAGGACTTTGATGGTCTCTAGACATGATAGTAACACCATATAGGGTTATTTGTGTTTCAAATACTGACATCCTGTAGCTCATTTAGTTAAAAAATCTCCTGATTTTTCCACTATACCCATTTTGGGATGGGTATAGTGGCCTGCCAGGGCTTGTACACATTTACTTAGCAGTACTAAATCTCTAAGGTATATATCAGGACCAGCTGATGCCAAGAGCTACATTAGGCTCCCAGGAGATGGTAAAACACAACAGTCAAGCATATGTCTCTTTCTTGTGATATAATTATAGGTTAACATGCATACACAGAAAACAACATTGGGTGTATTAACTTCTATATTGGTAGACTTCAGTGGTGGGAGGATAGAACTGAAATCAATTGTTGTTTTTATATAGTGTATTAAGTGTTACTATATATGATGCTCCTTTGTAAAAAAAAACAATGTATGACTTAACCTGAATAATTTCTCATTATCTCTTAACAATTTTTTTGTTGTTTTCTTAACCTCCTTGGCCTTATACCCGAAGCCAGTACGGGCGCAGTTTGATCATTAATCCTCTCCGTGTGCTTCTACTTCTACAGAGCTGCAGACACACAGAGCCTTTCCGGCCCGTGTCTTCGGTGTCACCGGTGAGCTCCATGTTAATGGAGGGGCGCCGCTTTTCTCCCCACACACTGCCGGCGTCTATTTGACACCGGTGGTGTGTAGAGGGCTGGGGGGAGAGCCGGCAATCGCGGCGTAGTACAGTGTACTTAACGCCCAGGGGGTTTAATCCTATGCCTATCCAGCTTAACAAGTGTATGTTTTACAGAAACAAACTCATTCCCGTGTTTCCAGCTCACACAACAATTGCATTTTCGCAGTTCCTTAACCTCACTAATGCCCTACCAGAGAACTGAAAGAAATATAAAGTAAAGGGAAAAAAGGTCTTGCAAACGTGTACTGACTATGCTCTCAGGGCACAGAGCATAATAATGTGAAGTTCTAGAATAAAAATGTCAGCGTTAGCCATCTGTAAAGGAAAGGAATACATCAGAGGCACTTAACACAGCAGGGTGTTATAGAAATACAGTGTGAACACTCTCCACTATTATATAACTGATTTTTTTAACATTTATTTGTTAACTGGGAATAACTGAACGCTTTTATTTTTAAGTGACATCCTAAACTTTCTGCGTTGTGGAGAACTTCCTCCCCGAGAACGTGTGAAAATGGTGTACAAGGAGGCTCAGTACTATTCCGTAGGACCCCTACTTGACCTTTTAGACAAGATGCAACCCCTTACTGGAGAAAAAGTCAGACAAGCATTTCTCGACTTAATGCCTTACTACAAAGGTAGGTAAGCAGAAAGACCCAGAGTGTCATTTTTGTATTACTGTGCTCTCCTTTACATACATGATACCTGTATAATGGGTCATTTGGTATAGTAATTTACCAGCCATGTAAATCCCTGAACCATGTTTCTGTAATTTAAACAAAATCCTAATTACCTGTTGACCTAGTAGCCATCTGGTCACTAAGTTTATTATTAAGACTTGCAGGCATTGTTACACATGACATAACAAACATGTTGCTCTTTATCCAACGGAGCTTCAAAATTTCATTTCCACTTGACAGACATTTTGTATTGGTGGACAACCCCTTAATTCTATTGCTGCCTTTTGCAAACTTTCCTTAGATTTTTCTGTCGGCTCTACAATAGCCAACTTAACAACTTGAGAAGCAAAGCTTTTTGTTTAAAATAAACTGCTTGTGGCCTGTTTAGTCTTTTAGCTGTGATAGTTAATTAAAGCACTAATGGCATGGAGTGCATAGCAAAAAAGCCATTTTTAACGTGAACTTAAATATTACAATAAACACCAGATCATCCATTCAATGAAGATCATCCATTCCATACCCATTCCTACTGTAAACATTGTTAAAGTGGGATGATGCTGTCAGGATAATTCTTTGCAGGTGCCCTGGAAGGCTTCTGGGGGGATTTTCAGATGAAATCAGGGAAATGCAGTTGAGAAATCTAATGCAGGCTTCATTATCTGCTATATTTCATGCAGACATGCTAAAAAAGTCGAAATGTTGTAAGAGAACATTGTTTAAGGGTTAATAACCTCCATGGTGGTTGCCCCAAGTCTAGCTCGGGTAAGTTTGTTTACAACACAAACTCACCCTAATCTACATTGGGAGATACTCACCTATCCTTGGCAAGCCTGCAGCGATTCTTAATCACTTTCGGGACCGCTCCTTCGGCTGTCAATGTTAAGGAGGTGGTTTCGGATTCCCGCCCCTTATCCCCAGTGTCGGCTATGACGCCAGGGATGTGTAGAGGGGAGAAGGGAGGCTGGGTAAAATAAGCTGAGTACTCTATACTCAACAGTATTCTATACAGAATATTCAACAGAGCACTCCATAACATGGGGATCTAGGGCGCCTGCCCCCCGCCTCTTCAGAATCACCAATGACGCGGAAGAGGAATCGATTCCAGCAAGGCCAGGGTGGTTAATATGTATTAGTTATTGGGACTATATATAGCCACCACAGGGTGGGCATCCCCAGATCCCTATTTTGCACCTACTTATGCAATAAGTAACCTGTACAAGTTCCACAAAAAG
This sequence comes from Ptychadena robeensis, assembly GCA_036250615.1. NCBI lineage: Eukaryota > Metazoa > Chordata > Amphibia > Anura > Ptychadenidae > Ptychadena > Ptychadena robeensis. Next base: position 83,067,454 of record CM070033.1, on the reverse strand, counting down.
TTTGAGGCAGAACTGTCACAGGAAGACAGAGAAACGAACCTAAAATAAACATAATAAAGGGGTAGAAAGTTGTTTGTGATTTATGGCCTTTATTTATTGGGTATAACTTGTAGGTTGGAATAGGTATTTTATACACAAATGTTTCATAACCCTTTAGTTTCATATTATGGGCAATTCAGTATTTTTGATCAGATTTAACTGTTAATCCATTTTTTTTTGTTCAAAGATCACTTGGAGCGCATCATTGAAATTGGAAAGCTACGAGCAATACAGAGAAAGGCACGATTTGCTAAGCTGAAGGTTTGTGTCTTCAAAGAAGAGATGCCCATCACCCCTTATGAGTGCCCTCAATTTAACACACTACGATTTGAGAGGAGCGAGACTGAGTCAAAGCACTTTGAACACCACTGTGAGGTGGACGTGTCTTTTGGTCCCTGGGAAGCAGTGGCTGATGTATATGATCTTCTGCACTGTATAGTTAGTGACCTCTCTGAGAGAGGCATCACTGTGGAACACCAATGCATTGGAGTGTGTGACAAGCACCTTGTAAACCATTATTACTGCAAACGGCCCATCTATGAATTCAAGATCACTTGGTGGTGAGATGCAGTTTGGCCAGCTGAATATTTATTAACCTGCACCTTGGACCAAATAAATATGGAAAAGCGCTACAAGTGTAACTCAGACTGTTAACCTGTCTCAAAATATTTAGGGTGCAAGAAGAGTACTTAGTATAGTACTAGAGCTAATGTGATGCCTTCTTCAGAGTTACTGGCCGTGTAAGTTGTTGTCTGCACTAATATCACAGATATGAATAGTTTAGTATGAAAAAGCATTTTAATTTTGTATATATTACGGACTATTCTGTAAGAATTAGTTGTTCAGCTGTTTTAAGCTGTTCCTTATTTTCAGTAATTACCATGCAATGTATTTAATAATTATGGCATTTATCTGAAAATGAAGTATATAGGAGACAAAGAGGGTATATTGATATTTGCAAACCAGAATAAATGTGATTGCAAATAGTGTATGAACTAATTTGGTGCAGATAATCAGTTATTTATACTTGACTATTATAACTAACTCCATATTTGTTAATACAAGCCTCATTAGACAGGGATACAAACTCATTTATTCTAAAGAGCTGCTATCATCAGAACAAAGTACCACATTTTTACAGAATGCATGACAACCCACGCTCACTCGCCTGCGGGTGGTCAAGCCCTGGCTCCACGCCAGTGTCTTCGCTCTCCTGGCAACTTTAGCCAGGGTGGTGGAGTAGCTCTCAGATGGGAGAACCGCCCATGGGCGGATCCCTTAATCTGTACTGCCTTGTTTATATCAGTGGAGCCCTGCTGAACAGCAGAGAGAGAAAGATGAAGGAGATGCCAACTGGCATCTCTCCCATCTATCTCTGCCTGTGTGTGGAAACTGCACACAGACAGAGGCGGGCACTGGGTTATTGCACCGCCGCAGCTTGTTGTAGCTGTGTTCCAATCATAGCTCTGCACGCAGCATCCTCATGCGCCCCCCTCATTGTTCCCCGATGTGTGAGAAAGATGGTAAGAAGTGTTCACTAAAACTGACTGAAATTTGGTATTGCAGGGATTATTCCCCTATTTGATTTGAACACTTATATTTGTTTTTCTGGTTTTCCTGCTCTAAAAACTGGGAGCGTCATGTGGTCAGGTGTGTCTTATGGTCCGAAAAATACAGTATGTTTCATGTCAGGTGAAGGCGTCTATATATAGCCCCATTATATTAATGAATAGATATTTATTAAGCAATTCGATTTGCGTTATGCAAGGTCACCTGCCCAATTATTAGATTTTTGTGGCAAGACATGAAAACATATTGATTGTGTGGGAACTGACTGACTATATCACTGTTATGTAAAGCCACTTGAATAAGGGTGTCATATGTGCTTAATATAATGAGGTCATTAAGACATACTTATATTGTATGCACAATTGTTCATGAAAGCACAGGGGCTAAAATATCAAATGGTTATTTACTTTAAAAAATCAGTCTAGAATCCTAAACTAGGGTAAAGTATACCACATTTTAATACACTTAAAATTTAGTTAATGTTCCCAATATTTATCATTGCTACCAGTCCAGTTCAACATCCACCCAATCCAAAGAGAAAGCCTTTAATCAAATCAGCCAGTGGGAAAATTAGACCAATGTACTATTGTGTTATTCAAAGCAGTAATGAGAGTATTTGTAAATCACATTGCTGTGCTGTACGAATGCGTGGGTGTAGTTTTTCTTTTTAAAGCAGAGACATGATGCAGTCATACCACTCCTTTTTTTCAATAAACCAATTTCTATAAAATCTTAAAAAAGTTGGCTTATTTATTATATTTTTTTTTTATTTTATCTTCCTTAGGAAGATACAGAATATCACAGCCAAAAGGGGAAAACATTACAAGTGTGTACCTATGCAATTGGAAGATCAGTAATAGTAAAAGCTGATATATCCTTATATGAATAAAGTATAGTAGAAGAATAACACTCTGCAATGCTTCTGTGTGTTATGTAATGGACTAGCTGCAGGTTCCTGGGCAGCTGGTGTATAAGGGAGGCAAAGTACCAATATAAATGAATACAAAAGATAGAAAATTGTAATTTGTATATTGTTTATTGTTACTATTCCTATGCTACTATGATATACTAGTTTGACAATACAGCTTGTATCAAGAGGTAAAAGGTTTCTGATACCTGAGAGTTGATGCCAAATCATCTGACTTCATACTCTCTCTGTGCTCATAAAAACTGAAATAGTTGCTACATATCTGAAAAGTGAAGTGACACTGTTGATCTAGACACTGTTGATCTGGTGCCCAAACTTTCCTAGCAGGGTCACTCTTTTCTATTTAGGAACATTTTTGAGCCCCCCTCCCTATTCAAACACATGTTAAAGATGAGGGCCAACACCCCCCTAGAACACCTTTGCGCTCCCAGTTTGAGAACCTCTGATTAAGACATTGGCTACCAACCTTTTTCTCTGCCCCTATCCTGTGATTGGTCAGTTGTAGAATGCAAATGCAATGACGATATACAGCTTGCAAAAGTATGAACTTTTTCAAATTTTATCACATTACAGCCACAAACATGAATCAATTTTATTGGAATTCCACGTGAAAGACCAATACAAAGTGGTGTACAGGTGAGAAGTGGAACGTAAATCATACATGATTCCAAAATATTTTACGAATAAATAACTGCAAAGTGGGGTGTGCGTAATTATTCAGCCCCCTGAGTCAAAACTTTGTAGAAGCACCTTTTGCTGCAATTCCAGCTGCCAGTCTTTTAGGGAATGTCTCTACCAGCTTTGCACATCTAGAGACTGAAATCCTTGCCCATTCTTCTTTGCAAAACAGCTCCAGCTCAGTCAGACTAGATGGACAGCGTTTGTGAACAGCAGTTTTCAGATCTTTCAACAGATTCTCGATTGGATTTAGATCTGGACTTTGACTGGGCCATTCTAACACATGGATATGTTTTGTTTTAAACCATTCCATTGTTGCCCTGGCTTTATGTTTAGGGTTGTTGTCCTGCTGGAAGGTGAACCTCCGCCCCAGTTTAAGTCTTTTGCAGACTCCAAGAGGTTTTCTTCCAAGATTCTTCCCTGTATTTGGCTCCATCCATCTTCCCATCAACTCTGACCAGCTTCCCTGTCCCTGCTGAAGAGAAGCACCCCCAGAGCATGATGCTGCCACCACCATATTTCACAGTGGGGATGGTGTGTTCAGAGTGATGTGCAGTGTTAGTTTTCCGCTACACACATAGCGTTTTGCGTTTTAGCCAAAAAGTTTGATTTTGGTCTCATCTGACCAGAGCCCCTTCTTCCACATGTTTGCTGTGTGCCCCACATGGCTTGTGGCAAACTGCTTATGCTTTTCTGGTAACAATGGCTTTCTTCTTGCCACTCTTCCATAAAGGCCAACTTTGTGCAGTGCATGACTAATAGTTGTCCTATGGACAGATTCCCCCACCTGAGCTGTAGATCTCTGCAGCTTGTCCAGAGTCACCATGGGCCTCTTGACTGCATTTCTGATTAGCGCTCTCCTTGTTCGGCCTGTGAGTTTAGGTGGACGGCCTTGCCTTGGTAGGTTTAGAGTTGTGCCATACTCCTTCCATTTCTGAATGATCGCTTGAACAGGGCTCTGTGGGTTGTTCAAGGCTTTGGAAATCTTTTTGTAGCCTAAGCCTCCTTTACATTTCTCAATAACTTTATCCCTGACCTGTCTGGTGTGTTCTTTGGACTTCATGGTGTTGTTGCTCCCAATATTCTCTTAGCCAACCTCTGAGGCCGCCACAGAGCAGCTGGATTTGTACTGACATTAGATTACAGTGCACTCTATTTAGTCATTAGCACTCATCAGGCAATGTCTATGGGCAACTGACTGCACTCAGACCAAAGGGGGCTGAACAATTACGCACACCGCACTTTGCAGTTATTTATTTGTAAAAAATGTTTGGAAACATGTATGATTTTTGTTCCACTTCTCACGTGTACACCACTTTGTATTGGTCTTTCACATGGAATTCCAAGAAAATGAATTCATGTTTGTGGCTGTAATGTGACAAAATGTGGAAAACTGTTTGCAAGCCACTGTTTAAGTCTCAGCTCAGCATTAGGTGTGCCTTAGGAACAACAGCCATTCCTTCAAGGGCACTTTGTTAATATGACTTTGTTAAATATAGACTAGCCATTCCTTACTGCTTTGGTTCAGATCTTCTGTATGTCTATTCACATGTTTTCAAATGGACTTTTTCCTTTTCTCTAGTGTTATTTTTTTATTGCTATTGTTATTGTTGTCTTTCTATACTGACCCTATTAGGCATAAGAAATCAGCTGAATGTACAAGGTAGTCATATGGTTAAAGCAGACTTAAAGTTAAAACAAAACCCGCTTCTGCCTTAAAGAAAACCAGTGCCTGCCAGTGCAAACATTTAACATTGTTACCCATTATTGCATTTTTTGAACAAACACAAGAAAAATCTCAACCATATTTTCTTTATGAATAGGAAATGCTGCAAAACGATATAACTGCTATAACAGTAAATATAGATGTTACTGCTTTCTAGATCAGGACTGTCCAACTCCAGTCCTCAAGGTAAAGTAGCCCAGAGTTGTGCTGCCAAGTTGGGCTCCTCCACTATCACAAAATCCATACAGTAAGTGTTTCATTTCCACATACTTTATTTGAATAAATTGAATTAGAGTAGAAATAGAATAGTAAAACTGGACACATTTCACATTATCAGTGAGTTGCAAGAGCAGTCAGCTATCAACTAAATAAAGGCAAAAATGATAAATACTATGCACCGCCATCAACCTCTATCCACACCATAAAGTGCTGGTAGTGGTGACCTGGGAATGTATGCATTGCTTTGTATGTGGCCAGGCATAGAACCATGAAGGATGTACATTTTTTTTTTTGTTACAGTGTTTTCATTTTCTTATTTATATTTAATAAAAGCACAATGAAGTGTGCTGATAGACATACAATAAAATGTCAGTAATGCTTTTTTAGAGACGGAAACGCAATATTACCTATATTTGTCATGTGAAATGTTAAGTAAATGCAAAATAAAACATTCCGAAATATATAAGACTCCATGTTATACAATAAGTTAAAGGATTGGCGGGGCTTTATGAAGAGTTTCTACAACCTTGGAATGCTTGAGAATAGCTGTATACTGCTCACTGTGTGTCAATATTTCTTTACCGACCTACATTAATATTTTTATTATGTTTTTCTATTTTATAAAATAGCAGTGGGGATTTTTTACTATCTGGAGACATACTGTATAACCAGGGGTTCACATAACTACCTGGAGATGGTGGTACTAATTCCATATGTAGCGTGGTTTTAATAAGTTAAGTTTTCCTCACTTTCTATATATATATATACACAGCTCCTCCATATCATAGTCTTATATTCACAGCTCCCCTGTGTCATACTCATATATACACAGCGCTGCCGTATCATAGTCATGGCTTTTGCAGCACTGGAGGTTGGGGAATGCAACCCTGAGGGGGGGGCAGGATTGCAGTACTGGAGGGGAGGGGGGCATTGTTGCAGCACTGGAGATGAAGGACAGGATTTCAGCATTGGAGAAAGGGGCAGGACTGCAGCAATGGTCACACATGTCACACGTTAAATCCTCTTTAAGATCCAAGCTAAATCTGCAAACTGATGTGAATTGCGAGTATTGCACACAGCTGGTTGAAGATTGTGGAAAGCACTGGGAATGCTGCCTGTATGCCTGTATACACTGATATCTCTGGTAGACACTAATAACTGTTTATAAAGGAAAACTGCTCAATGCTGATACACAGGGACTTGCGGCCTCTTTCTGGGCGGATGTCAGCTGTCAGCACCCAAAGCCCAACCTGAGCTCAGAGGACCAGGTCAAATGACCAGGCAGGGCTTGACTCAAGGACACGAAGTACATACAAGTGTCACTACGCATTGCTAGGGTTTCTCCCCACATGCAGACCTGCATACCAGTTATTGCATATAACCTTATTTGCTGCTAAACTCTTAGGTGTCAGATTTTAACAAACCACGTCTTACATCTAGAGGATATATTAAAGATTAATCCCTGGTTAACAGTTTTCTTGTAGACATTTCTTGAATCCTTTTTGCTATTAAAGCTGATTTCTGAAAAGCTTCTCTCCCTATTCACTAGAATTAAAAAACCAAAATGATGCAGCATTCTAGCCCCCCTTTTTTATCTTTTATTTTTTTTTACTAAAAACATAACTGATTCTATGACAAGAGTCATCTTCTAGTGCACAGCTGGATTAGTTATCCCTTCACCCAGAAATAGTGCCATTGAGGGAGCCTATCCTGGTAACTTCATGATTAGTATTTACTGCCTCCATAGAGAGCTGAAACAAATACAACATTGATATTGGGATAAAATCAGCTTTCCTGCTAAATTCCCTTGAACTATTAGTAGTTTATCTTTCTTAAACCTTATGCTAGTAGTTACTTACAAACATACCACCTACTTTCTCCCACTGTTGAGTCCTAATGAAGCCCTTTTAGGGAGTTTGTCATTATTGCTATAACATCTTGAAATACATGGTTTTTAAAACATTACTTATATGAAAATAAACTATTAATTCTCTAAACTGATATTTGTATTAAAGCGGATATAAAGTCATAAAAAGCACATAAAAAAATATATAGACATAATTTACCTAGATGTAGTCTTCATCCAGGGACACCGACCCCTAAAAATAAAAATATATACCATATTTTTCGGACCATAAGACACACTTTTTCACTTTGGGGGCAAGTGCCTGCGTCTTATGGTCCCAACGTGCGGCCCCCGGCACAGAGATTACCCGGGTAGCTGGAGGAGCTCAGAGCCCTCCTGCCATAGGCAATAAAGAGAGAGATTGATGAACTGTCATCTTTCCCTCTCTTCATCCGTGGAAACTGCAATCACTCTGCAGTTCCCACAGACACAGTAACAGCCAGATCGACAGAGGAGAGCAGAGACTGAGAGGAGACACTCTGCAGCTGTTTGCCCCCCCTCCTCCTGCCGATCAGTGTGGAGAATGACGTTGTTCTGAGAGTGTACTGCTGCTGGTGACATCTACTGGCTGAATTGAATATAGTATTCATTGAATTCATTGCATTTACCCAATTGATGGGAAAACTTATTAAATCTTTTTTTCTGGTTTTCCTGCCCTAAAAACTGTGTGTGTGTTATGGTCCGGTGCGTCTTATAGTCCGAAAAATACAGTACTTACCTTTCCTTCTGTGCTCGAGCGCCGCCATGCCTGAAGTGTCCTGTCCGCCAGCATGTAAGATAGAGGAGCAAAACTCTTTCGGTCTCTCTACCTCCACCAATCTAAATATCACTGCTGATGCCTATCTTCCCAAGTCCCTTGCGCTCCGAGCCTGCCACAGTGTGACGTCACTGGAGGGGCACCTTTGGTGCGGATAATAGAAGGTTCTCTCATCCAGCTGTGCTTGTGTGAAAGCTGACACAGTACAAAGGAGAAATCTGCCTGTGGGCTTGTGCCTGTTGTTAAGTGTTTGTGAGCTCAGGTGCTTTATCTCAATTTACAGACAGTGTAGATGCAGATTGGAGAGCTGCCATCTGTACTGTATTAGGAGTTGGGCACAAGCTGGCTATCTAACACACAGCTCTGCAGGTCAGGGATAGTGGCAGGGATGCTGTCAGAGACAGCTATTCTGCATCTTATACTCCTGCTCTGCCGGATAGAGCTCCAGCCAGAAGAGTTGGAGAAACCTGTTATATTTTTCGACCATCAGACGCTCCGATGTAAAGTGTGCGGCCTATAAAATGGAGCACCAAAATTTGCTTCGATTAACCCAGATTAGCCTAATTTCACTGCTTAGGGAGCTATCCAGGAAAGCCATAATTTTATTAATAGCTGGAAAATCACCCAGCCCAGAAGGAAGATAGTATAAAACTCACATAACCCGTGTAACAACCACCACCTTCTCAACATCTGATTTATTTAGATAGAATTCCATCGACTACCAAAATAAGTTTATGTACAAAAGTGAAAGTAAAGTATATAAAAATAATAAAAAAACACATGAATTGGTTTTTCTCTTTGGATTTTATTTAGGAAGTTCATAGATTTTCTATATCATTTGTACAATCAACATTGCAAAAATACTTGTAAAAAAATGTATAAAATGCATATGTATATAAAACGCTAATGAATGTAGTAATTCTATAATAAATAATAGAGAAATAATGAATAAATTACTTTCAGCAAACAAATGTGATGGCAGCCCCTATATAAAAAAATATTCCTATTTAGTTATGTCATCAGAAAACCATTGACAAAATAAATAAATTATGAATCACTGATCAATGAAACTTGCAATGATTTTCTCTCGTATTGATTTTTTTTATAAATCTGAAAAATAAATTAGGTTCTGTTGGTATTTAAGAAGCTGTTTGATTTTCCTTTTTTGTTGTATTCTTCGATGGCCTTGATAACACGATCCTTTGTAGCGTCTGCACAAATTTTTTTCTGCTTGTTTAGCCCTTTTTTTACATAAACACTAAAAGGGAAACATAAATAAAACCATTAAATATACATGATAAAGCACTTAAAAGCATTAAATGACACTGATTTGTTTTGTTGCACCCTACTGCCTTATATTAGGTGCAGTTTTGTAATGCACTCTGAAACGTGGTAGGTAATTTCGAGGCATTGGTATATCTGATATATCTTGGTATAACTATATAAAGCACCAGACCTTCCTTCTGAACATCTCCCATCCGAACCCCTCCTGGACCTTACACTACAACACTACTCACAAAAAAAAAGAAAGAACAGACAGCCAGGAGCGTGTCTACGCATCCCATATGGCTTCTATGGTGGTTCCTACAGTTATGCAACAAATTTCATTTTGTTCCTCTTTAGTGGTTTTTATTGTTTTCATTAAAATCATTTAGTGAGATTTCCCCAATTATGTGATAAAAATCATACATTTGTGTGATGGGATTGTATTTTGTGTAACAAAAAAGAATGGCATTTGTAGAATGGGAACAAAAACACATTTTAAAAAAAATAAGATATGTGTGGTTCATTTTCCATTATTGTCTCTCTCTTTATTATAATTTAAGAGGATGGCAACAGGACAGAGAAAGGGTTAACCTCCCTAATGGTATGCTTGTACACAATACTTTCCCCACCCTCTATCCTCCCCTGTACACATGTGGGCCAGTAAATCATTGCCTCTCCAATAAGGTGGAAGCCTATGGCGTCACCACCCCGTCGGCTGTTTGGCAGGATCGGAAGCAATCGTCAGGCCCCCCATGATGCAGAATCATTGGGTCGTTATACCCTTCAATCGACCCAAAAAATTTAGATAATCAATTCCTGCCCACCTGGTTCGATCGACCACAAGTGATTGAAATCGTACATAAAATCGACACATCTGCAGGAGCCATCCGATGTACCCTGCAGCAGCGTGATGACGTCATCATGCTGCTGTCAGATATCGGTTGGCTAGGGAGAGACGTCTCTGCTCTACCCGGCTCAGCTGAAGCTTTGCTTGGAGACCAGCGGTCTCTAGGCAAAGCATCGGACATCGGCCGTAATTAGAGTCATGTCTGATTAAGCTGTTTTCGGCAGGATTGGATTGTCCCGCTCGAAAACAGTGGTGGGTCCAGATTATATGGGTCAGATAGATAACCTATATCATGGCTGATTTGACCATTGGTGACATGGCTGCTATTTTATATCAGTCCTTGCTATACATTCATAAATGTTATGAAAGTGGATTACAATTACTGTTTCTGTAAAAGTTTAATAATTTGAAGACTAATGTGACACCTATCGTGAACCTCTGCTAATTAGCTGTTGGGTTGCTCATGCATCTAATACTCTGACTGATATGCCCAAATGAACACTGTGTTTAAAAAGCCTAGCAATGGACTATGTTAAATATACCACTTCAATAAGTGCAAACATTAGAGAAAAATAAATTCAATGTTGAATCTTGTCTTCAACCAATATTACTTCTGTAGACTACCAAACACCACTTCCTATGCTTTGTTGAAAAGAACAAGGTTTTTTTTATAGTTCTTCTTGTCCAAGGTTGAAAACCATTTCTTCTTACCGGTACGTTGATTAAGCATTGTCACCCTAGAATGGGAAGTCTAGTCTAAAGCTGTATTTTCTGTTGTTGAAGTTACCTATAGCATTTATCAGACCAATTTATATTGTGCCAATACTTATGTGAGCACTTTGCTCAACTGTCCTTGGCAATTATCTAAGAACTCAACAAAATCCAATACTTACATAAATGCCTTGGGCTTACAATTTTCATTTGACTCCTTGTAGCTGAGGATGTCTTCCGAACTTAGGTTATGAACATGTTTCACACAGCATACATTGTAATTGTTCCTTTTAACTAAAAAAACAAAACAGTGACATACTTGTTATGTGACCACAGATACAAATACCGTCATATACATTATTACAATACATCATTTAATTGGTGACTGCTGAATATGTCATGTACATTATATAAACATGTTCTTCCACTCAAATTACAGTTTACAAAGCATCCTGAACGTAAACTTACTGTTTTTTTTTTCCATAAAATGCACTCCCCCCCTCCCTAACATTGGTGGGAAAAATTTTGCGTGTTATGGCGTGACGTTGCGACCACCTGTGGCTGAACGGCTGCAGGTGGTCTTGAGTCCGGCTGATTTACACAGTGAATAGGAAAGATCTGCCCTCGGCACTGTGCTTTCAGTATGTGAGCTAGGCAGCTTGAGTTAGGCTCAACCTGCCCAGCTCACATACAGAAGCTCTGCTGGTCTGGGCTGGAAGAGGGGACGCTGTCAGAGGCCTCTTTAACTCCTGCTCTGTCGGTTGTAGTAAAGACTTCTGGTTAGCAGAGTTGGAAAATGCCAAAAAGGAGGTGCGTCTTATACAATGGAGTGTCTAATGGTCCGAAAAATATGGTAAAATATGGTAAGGCAAGAGTAAAGCTACACATGTGGCATCAAATTCCGACACATCTATTCAATTCATTTTTTTAAAATTTTTCTTAAAAACATTCTTTTAAATGTGCCCTCTGGGGCCTTATAGATTAAGATTAAAAAGGAATACAAGCATATTATTAAATAATATTATAAAGGAAAACAGAATGATAAGGTACTTACATATTGTGAAGCTACACGAAGCCTCTAATGCTATCAGCACAAGTGCAGCAAAGAAGATGATTTTCATGGTGATTCTCTTGGTGTTGAGCTGACCACTCACAGGAGCTTGAATATCTAGTAAGAGGTTTGCCTGGCATTTTATACTTTTCTTCAAGCCGTAATTTAAGGAAGAATGTAATGGAGAATTTTGCACAGGACATCATATTAATAGCTAATGTGGAAGAGGAAACAGTAGTAGGTGTCTGTAACATCACAGTGCTTACAAATAGATTGTATTTCTGTGTATGATGTATGCAAGGAAGTGACAATTATGTACAAAGGAAGTCGTTATGGAGCATGAACTCAAATGCCAAAAATAGTTTTTAATATTTCAAACCTACATTGAGCAAAAAGCAAAAGAGAAAATTGTATCTTTTTTTACTACCAAAAAAGGCCATGTATAATTCTACATAGTTAGTAACATCATTGGTAAAGGTTGACTTCAGGTCTATATATCTGTACAACCTAATTTCCAAACAAACACTGTATGTGAGTGAAAACAGAATTTGCTAAATAAATAAACTCAGTTGTAGCTCTGCATTTAATTAGAATTTGTACAAAGGCAAGATGCCATATGCTTAATTAAATAAGAAATATATATGATAATATATAAAATATTTAATATTATATATATATATATATATATACACACATTGGGGAATTTGACCCCTGTGTGGCTTTGCCCCTTTTTCTTTTAACACCACTCGAAATGTTTTAGTTGCTGTAGTTGTGAAAGTAAACTGTCCCATTCTTGCCTGATATATACATCATAGTTCTAAAGTAAATAGCATCTAGGAATGCAGACTACTTTTACGAACTGAATGAGAAAAAAATCGCTCTTAAGGGGAATTGAATTTAAGCGTGGTACTAAAAATTGCATATAAGCCTTACATCTACGAGTTGAAAGCAAAGCTACGTATGCGGTCATGTAAAGCATGGCACCATGGAGTGACATATCACAATTCGCTTTCTGGGAATCTGATAGACAGGTTTTCGTTTGGAAGATGACCGGTGAACAGTACTTGCTTGACTGTCTTGTGCCAAATTTAAATTAAAATTTTTAAAGAGGGGGTTATAATCTCAGGGTATTTTCAAGGGTTGAGCTGGACCCCTTGGTTTCAGTGAAAGCTTTAAGGCACCAAGACATTTTGGCAGTTGTTTGTGGGAACAATTTTGGTATGACCCATTTTTGTTCCAACTTGACTGCTCACCAGTGGACAAAGCAAAGTTAATGGACGGTTGTTTGGTGGGGACAAACTTGACTTCACCTCACTATAACACCTCTGAAATTAATAAGTTAGCAGAATTTGTTAAAAGATGCTTTAAGGAGGGAAAAGTCCCCCATCCAAAGAAACTACAGTGGGGCTTTGCGGCACTAAACATCAACATATTACCGTAATTAAAAAGTCTTTATTATTAAAATGGACTATAATCAGACAATACAATAATTTACAATTGGAAAATGTCATAGGAGCTTCAACATCACTCAATATGAGATTGATCCATGATAAAAAATTTTAAAATAGTATAATATGAACAATGAGTACCATACTGTGTCTATAAATTGGTTCCTTTGATGCGTTTCGCCTTACAATATGGCTTCCTGTGGGAGGTGCATAACTGAATCAAAGATTAAAGAAACTTATAAATATCAGATAAGATAACATCACCTCATTAAACAAAATTATTGTTTGTATAATAAGTATGAATGGCTTTCGGGATCTGAAGGAATTATTCCAATGACACTGTGGGGCTCTGTGGGGATTGCTCCTATAATGCTTGACTGAGCTGCAGCGACAGTACCAGAAGGTATTCTGGCCACCTTTGTAACATGCTAGTGCACTCTTCCCTGTATGCAGCGATTCTATGGACCACTACCCCTGGTCCATTGAGCTATTGATAACATTATATCCCAATTATACTTCCAGCAATTGCTATAGTATTGATCTGAGGTGATAGGACCTAGTATATATGATGATATATGATGATATGAACGTGAAAAGTTGTTATTTTAATTCAGCTACTTTTGAGCTTGCCTAGTTATCTCTCCCAAAAAATCTCCAGAAGCTAACTACCTCAGTGATCTAGGTTGTGGATCTCTATTTGTACACTTCTAAACAATGTGCAAAGTCTCCTTAGAAGAAATGCTTTAGCTGCAAAGAGTGGGTCAACTTTTGTTAAAGCCTATTGATTAAGGCTATGTCTCCACTGCATTGTGTGCTCTGTCTGTCCTGAAGGAGCACATACACATTACCTGCCCGGCGAATCCTCTGTTCACATGGCTTGAGGCAATCCGCTAATACAGGGGTTAACGTAGTGTAGTATGTTAACCACTGCATCGGCGGATGTGTGAACCGTGGATCCGGGCAGGAAATGTGCATATGCACACAATGCAGTGGAGACATATCCTAAGAATGAAAATTTCATGTGTGTGTAAAAGTACATATCCAAAAAGATTTGGCTATATATTGTATTTTTCCATAGCATTTGGGGCCTCCTTTGTTGTACAGGACCTTCTCAGTAAGCAATGCCTTCACCGAAGACAGAAAGAAAGACATGATCTGAATGGCAGCATATATGGCTTCTTAATAATTGGTTAAGCATTCTTTGTGCTTTCCTAAGCCCAGCAAATTACCCAGGCCTTATGAAATTCATGGACCCCCATACCATGTTGTATGCTTGTTGAACAATATGTAGAATAGTATGTAGATAACCGGAATTGACCATCTCTGTGGCATCCATGATCCTTTGTTCATCTTTCAAATGAATAATTTCAGAACCTGAGAACCAGGAGAAGTCTGTGGTGTGGATCTAAATTTTCAGTATACATTTGAAGTAAGCTTCCCTATGTGGAGAAGAATAGAAGGCAGACGGTGACTGAACACAAAGAATAAGAGTATTATATTAGTAGATGGTACTATTATAGGTTACAAGTTAGTTAGATATGACACAACTAACTATTTCCACCTTGGATAGGGCTTTAAGGCACTGATATAGACATTTGTAGTGTAGTTGGATACACTGAAGTTGTATATCTGTGGATCCTGCCATGACATCTTTGTTAATCTTTGTACAAAACTGTTTACTGTCTGTAAAATATGCTAATGTGTCAAACATCTGCTGCTGAGTCACACGAGCCTGGCCAAAGCCTGCCCAATTCTTCAATGTATTGTGTCTATTCTGCCCTGTTACAGTTACCGGCCACTCCTTGGCCTAAGTCTATTTGAGGATGTTCTACAGAACATTCTGGGCCATTCTGTGCTATCTGCTTCCTGTGTGGAACGCTGTGAGTCTTCAGAAGCTGAGTTGAGGCCTACTTCAGGATCAAGCCTCTCCTCCAGGACAGACCACATCTGGGTGAGTGCTGCGGCAACCTCGGGTCACTCCCAGCAGGCTGGTTAGGCATACCGTTCGCAACAGTAGATCCCAAGCTGTATACCCCATCCCTTCTGGGTGATGATGAAATGCCTGTATATAACCTGTCCTGCTAGTAAACCTTGTAAATATCCCATGTGTGGAAGAGTAGACAACCGTTTATTTGGAGTGTATGAGGATCGCTTTTTGTGTTAAGCCACTTTAGATGAGGGTAGATTGAGTATCTAAAAGAACCTGGTCCCGGTAGTGCACCCACTCACACTGCCACAAGAACAGTCTTTATTATGAATTTCCAACAACATTAAAAATACCATTAAAAGTATGTTTTAATGTTTGTAGATATGGACTACAAGGTTAAAAGGCTTCTATACTGTTTTGGAAGAGAAGTTTTATTTTATATATATATATATATATATATATATATATATATACTTACTCTCTTACCCCCCCCACCACACAAACAAGTCAGGTCCTTTGTAAGATCAGGAAGCCAAGTGGCCACCTACAGCCAGAATGCGGCAAGAGAACAAGAGTGCAAGCGTCCTAAAGGAAAGAGGAATCAGGTAAGTGAAACAGCTCTACAATCCCATAGACAAAAACCCCAAGGAGTAGCCCCTCTCCAGGGTACTTTATTGACGAATATTCAACTCTAATAGGATGATTTGCATATAATTGAGTAAATTAACTCACTATAATTGATGAGTTAATTTACTCAATTCACTATATACAGTATCTCATGATAATTTTCTTTTTTATTATTAATTTTTCATCTTTTCTTTAAATTGTTTAAGACATGGTAGAGCCAATTTAATTACAACGATATGGATTCCCCAATTGTTGTATTACTTACGTTATTTTCCTGTCTGGATCCCCGCTCATTTTTCGACTAGTTAGACTTTGTGAGCTGATTTCAAAGCCTCTGAAAATTGTATCATCACCAAAATTGCTGGAGATGTAGAGAAGAGTTCTGGGAACATTTGAAAAAAAAAAGGTTTGCTCTAGCACATGTAGTTTCTGCATATTTCTGCAAATTAAGTTAAAAAACAAAGTCGAAATTGCAATTTAAAAAATTTTGAACTTTGAACTTAATTTGTGCAAAAACTATTGGTGACATACATTTTTGTAGTATAGCTCCAACCCTTCTCTACATCTCCAGTAAGTTTGGTGATGATACCTTGTTCGACCATCTCTACTATCTAGTACAGCAGACACAGTCATGTGTACATAAAAATGTAATTTGCACATTAAAAAACTATCTGTATTTTTTTGCTGAAGTTTAGCCATTGATCCCCCTCTGGGATGACACTGTCCAGGTGGTTGCCACCTTTAGACACTTTCTTATGAGTATTGTGGCTAGAATTATGACTTGTAGGTTTTAGAAATTCACCCTTCACTGATGTCAATGGCGGTTCACTGCGAACAGGCAAATGTTGGGTATTTATTAAAGTTCGATTTGCATGTTCGCAACGCCAATGTCCATCGTTGGCATGACGTTACCACTCCCCCTGGCATTTGAGATCACTGTCTCTTGTGACCCAGACATTCTTTATGCTCATAGTTTGAAAGCCTTGTCCATTGCCGATGGTTGGCACTGATTCTGTCTACATTATATACATACATACATTATATGCAGATTTTTTGTGGCGCTCAAAGTTTCCCTAAAGACGCCGAAACTCGGCGAAACATGTTGGATGCATTAGAGCGCACGTGTAAAAAATCCTTAGATTGTATTGGTCAAGTACTGATATTTTTTAATGTATTGGTCCTGATGTGTTTAATAAAGACCTTTTAAAAGAATTTAAGGATGGAATCAATGTATTGATAAGATTTGGGTGCCTTAAAAGCCCACCGGTTATATCTTTTCAATATTGACTCAATATTGACTCAATTATTTGACTGGTTAAAACATATGTACACCCTCATCTCCTTTGAGAAGCTTGCTTACTGACACAGAGAGCTGCTAAGAGAGTTGCTCTGGGCCCATTGGATAACAACTCTACCATGCTCCCTACCATCCCTCTCTAAGCCATACCCACATGAATATCTCATTACAATATAACTTGTTTGTATCTGGTATAATCAGACTTTCATGTAATTTTCTGATTCCTCAGTTGTTTAGACCAAGGTACTGCTTTGACTCCCACTAGTGGTCTTGGGACATGTAGTCCAAGTGAAGGAGCCCTTTTATCATATATTCAGTGGGGGGGGGGGGCCTCCTTAAACAGGAGGTCTGGGGTAGCAAGGGTTCAGAATAACAGAGAAACAAATATAGAATAAAAGTAATAAAAGGTGAAAGGGTGTTTTTTGTTAAAATCCTTGTATGTATTAAATGCTATTTGTCTATTCCCTGTCTACATTTTTCACTTAGGGGTACACTATTGTTTCCAGAGGTTTAGACATTAATCTCCTGGGCAGTATGTCCGTTGAAAACTGCGATACAGGCAATCGCAGGAGAGTACAGAGTACTTTGCTGTTGTTCCCCACCCTCCCCAGTACAAATATTACCATGAAGGTCTGTGCCCAAACAAACTATGCCCGAACGAGATTAATAGCTGTGTGTTATTTTGTTTGTATATTTAGTTAGTTATTTTGAGGGGGTAACAAATTTACACTGTTATACAAACTGTACACTGACTTTACATTGTATTAAAGAGTCATATATTTAGTGTTGTCCCAGTGGATACTCACTGTGAGATTCTGTGTGTGAGTCCATTTTTTATTAATTATTTATTTATTAATTAATAAAATTATTTACTTATTGCTAAATAAATGACAAGAATATCTTAGACATATTTTCATTTATAGTAAATGTTTATTGTGGATTTTGATTTTTTTCCCTAATTGCACAGCCAAATAACAAATAACAATTGCAAAATAGATTCACAAAATGTGTAGATAGTCTCAACTTTTTAAAGAGAAAGTTTTAAATAACAGGAAACATAAAAATAACTTCAGTAATACAGAATCTGGTAAGGCTGGTTAAGAAAACGCTAAGCAAAATTTAATTGGATGAAATGTTGTTGTTTTTTTCTGTCTTGAGTTTATTGAACAATTTAATAACACGAGTAACGTTTATGTTTTCAGCATCGGCACACACCATCTTCTTAAGTGTTTTTTGTTTAACCAGCACCCTAAATAAAGAGTAAAAAATATAAGTGGAATGAAAACAGTACATTTTCACATACAGGCACATCTGAAATTTGCAATATTTTTCATATTAATGTGATAATCGCAACTAAGTGATGTAAATTAGAATCATGTAAATACATTAGTTGGTTAAATGACTGCTGCCATTGATGACTGCTACCTGGTCATAGTTATCTGGTTGTATCTAGCTATACAAACAGTGTCCTGTACCAAGTGGTATCAAGGTGGCCACAAGACTCCTCACCTACTTGTTTTTGGTCATTGTTATGGAACACATTGAACTAATTGGATCAGTCTGACTGCCAAGCAATAAGAATTACAGGGCAAGCTCAGCAATCACATCATACATACAAAACTGAAAAGAATTGTAAAGCTTTTCTGAAAAATTGTTATCCATGGTTCTTTTTTATATAATAAATATGGAGAATGTTCTCCAGTGGCATATGCTGTAATTGTTACTAATGATGTGAGTTTCTTATTAGAAAAAAGCAGATGTTTGTTTTAAATAACATTGTATATTAATTAATATGAATATTACTAATCTTTTGACTGGGTGGATCTCCTGAATAGACTAGTTGTTCTCCCATGTCAGGCCTGCATGTTATCAGGAGGGACTTAATTTGAATCCAATCAGTCTCTGATGTATAGACACGTGCTCAGCAGGATGGTGAGACATTGGTGTGCTGCTCCTTTATTGTCATCGTCATACACCTTAAGCATAATTGGGAATGTGCGTTTACACTATTGGGTGCTCTACAGAAGTGTATAAACCCAAAACATTGAAACACAAATTTACAAGTCATTTGGCAGACATGACAGCATGCATACAACATGTGTATTTCTATATCTATGCGAATCAGGTCAGTTCGCACTTAATGTTCAGCTAGAAGTTCATTAAATGTAAAACTAAATGCTCTTGTTTGACAATCTAAACATTTTTACAAATCCAGTTCTTATATGATGCACAAGCCTCAAAAGTTTTATTTGAAAAAACTTCACTTTCCCTAAGTGACCCCAATCTCCATTCTTGTGTATTATATCTGAGACAACACGGTTTACAGTTGGAGGCACAGCCTACAATTGAATGGAAGCTTAATTTACAATTCACCAGAAGTTGCCATTTTATCACCTTAGGTGGCCTTTACTGGTTTACTGGTATTTGTGGGAATTGCAGTAGAAACCTTTAGTAAAGCTTTGAGTGCTAGAGTGGTCTTAAAAGATTTAGGCCTAACATGATTTTCTGTGTATTCCAATAATCATTATTCTGTGAGTACTTCTCTCACTGGTGTTATTAAAAACTAGAAAATTGTGACTCACATCCTGATTAGTAGTGAAAGTCTGTGGAGACATATATCAGCATCTTGAGGCTAGACTTATCTCCGAGTATGGACACTTCATTACGGCTATTTAAGGTGGTTTCGAAGCAGTGATAAGGATGATAGCTTCACGAAGACCACTATGTATTTAAGCCTCAAAAAGTACTGTTAAGTCAAGCTGAGCCAAGAACACAGCAGCAGAGAACTTTCTAAGAAACTATGGTCTGACAACATCCATGATTTCTATACTAGCATGTCATTCCATGGAAGAAAATGAATAAAAACAATACTTACATAAATGCACTGTGTTTGCACCTTTCACTTGTTTTGTGGTAGCTGACAATTTCATTCAAAATAAGTTTTTGCCTTTTTGGCTTGCAACAATTTTGTGTATTGAAATTTTCATCAACTAGAAATAAAAAAAAGGTGTTGTGAAGCACACTTTAATAAACAAAGACAATGCATTTAATATTCATACATCTAAGGTAACTTTTAACAATTCCTCTTATTTAATATGTAGAAGAGCATGTCTGCACAGTTGGTAAGTAAGTTGTGTTAGTATAACAAACCCTAGCCATAGAACTGGACTTGAGTACATATTCCAATGGGGATTAAACAAGAAATTGTGATAATAGAAGAATTTGTAATATGCTAAATGACCAGGGGAGCCTCCGGGCACACAGATTACAATGTAAAATATACTATTCAAACTAGCAACTTTTTCAAGATCAACATGTTTTGAACAGAAAATATACCCACACATCTGACATTAGATCAGCAGGGATATGGCAAATATATGGCTGTGTTTAATTGATTCTTGGCCCATTCTGGAGAATACCTTAACATCTTTAATCAAACAACTGAACTGCTGTTCTAGATTTGAAAATACAGTCAGTTAGCTCTACAAAATAATATAATAATGATATAGTATAATATTAAGTTACTTACCTAAACCAGGGCCTGCTTTACTATACTCTACCACTAGCAGGACCAGTACCACAAGGCTGACTGATCTCATGGTGGCTGTAGAAGTGATTCCTGACAATAGTTGTCTGTGTGTAATGAGACTTTGTCTCAAGTTTTATACTTTTCCTCAGTCTGGGTAGAATGTACAGGGATTTTTTGAAAAGGTGCTTTTTTGTTATTTTTTTCTTCCAGAGATAACTTAGTGTAGGAGGTGTGGACAAGTAGGTGTCTGTCTTTGGACTCATGATTACATTGAGATGGAATGTGCCTGTGCACAATGTACATGAGGAAGTGACACTTGCATGGGCTCCTCAGGAAATCTGAGGTATATGGAACGTATAAGTCACAATTTACCCTTAAGCTTCTATTTCTGTGCTAATGAATTGGGGTTTTCTAAAAGCCTAATTAAAGTGTCCTCTCTTTCAAGAAATAAAGGCTTTAAAGAATATATAAAGCCATAAACAAAAATGTTTAGTGTTTGTACCATAATTTTCGCCATATAAGACGCACTTTTTCACCCCTAAAATGGGGGGCAAAAAGTGCCTGCGTCTTATACGCCGAATGTGCAACCCCAGCGGCCACTTGGCCGCCGGTGGTCGCACCTTGGCTTCCCGCCTGCTCTCCCGACACGGAGGGGAGCTGGAGGAGCTGTCAGTTCAGATGGGAGAGCTGAAGACAAAGCTAGATGAACTTGCATTTATAGCTCCCCTGTCCGTGGGAACAACAATCACTCTGCTGCCCCACAGACACAGAATCAGTGACCTCGGCGGAGGAGAGAGAGAGCAGAACACAGCCCAGCCCCCCTCCCTCCTCCTGTAGATCAGTGTAAAGTATGACGTGTTCAGCTGAGAGTGTACAGCTGCTAGTGACACCTTCTGGCTGAATTGAATATTGCATCCATTAAATTAATTGCATAAACCCAATTGATGTGAAAACATATTAAATCTTTTTTTTCTGTTTTTTCTGCCCTAAAAACTGGGTGCGTCTTATGTGCTGGTGCGTCTTATATGGGGAAAATACGGTATATTTTTTACCAATGAATAAAAGAACCAGTTAACCAGAATGTCTGTGCCCATGCATCTTACTGTGCACTAAACTGAAATCTTAAGCAGCAGAAATCTCAAATCCCTTCTATTTAATCGAGTTGATGAGGGGGGGGGGGGGGGGGGGGGGTGTTCTATAGTCCAAACTTTGACAGCAGTGCAAAATGAAAACACAGTTCATTATTTGATAGAGATGATTTGCATGATGTGTATGATTCAGGTATGTCTCTGCATGATTCATGTATGTGTATGTATGTGTTATATTTTATGTGTCTGCATGATTGGTGTATAGTGTGTGTCTATAGGTGACTGTATAATTCATGCATGTATGATTGATGTGTGTGTATGACTCATGTTTCTATACATGTTTCTATATCATGTGTCTATGATTTATGGCATGATGATGTTTCAATGTGTCTGTATGAGTCATGTGTACATGATTCATGTGTCTGTATGATTGATGAGTGTGAGGGTATGTTTTGAAGGTGCTATCGGGCACAATTCACATTACCTGGCTACAGCAACGGCTGTTTCCACGGCGTTCTGACAATCTGCCGGCCGGAGGTTGGGGTACTGCACTACTATGTTTAATTAAAGGGGTTTTTTGCAATATACAGTGCATCTGAAAAGTATTCACCGTGCACTTTTTCCACATTCTGTTACATTACAGCATTATTCCAAAATGGATTACATTATTTTTTCCCCTCAGTATTCTATACACAAAATCCCATAATGTGAACACCCCTCAATGGAAACTTTTAGTTGACAGACCCAACCTTCAACAAATCAAAAAATGTTTTGAACTTCTAGTATTGTATATTTTTATACTAAATAAATGTCTATGTAAAGGGTTTGTGCTAGGGGACCCCTGAAAATCACTGTCGTTGCTCTTCTGATTTCCCTTGTGCTGCAGTAAATTACAGCCCCCTCCCCTAACCGGAAAAACATCCGTGTGGTGACATGAAGAGAACTTGTGAAAAAAATGGTTTATTTTTTGGAAAAAAAGGCAACCAGGGTTTACCAAGGAAAAGTAACAAAAAAGTAGGAAAATTACCTTCATATATATATAAAATTTCCAAGAAACATGAATATATCAAAAACTTTTGCCATTTATTCAATTCATAAAATTTTCTAGCTTCAATACATTTATCATTGATTCTTTCCTAGGGTGAAAAAGGGGGCTCTCACAAATCGGAGCACCTCGTTTTCCCATTTACAAATATTATTATGAGAAACCATCCATGTCTCTCCCAATTTGTGCTTTAAGTCCGACATGTTTCGCCAAATGGCTTTATCAAGGAGCACAAAATGCACTATAAAAAATTGAAAAAACCGATAAGTATCACTTTAATTGTTCACAAGTTACCTTTGCTGTATGTCTTTTTCATAAATACCTGTTGTGAGCGATCTCTCCCAAACAATCTCCCCACCTTCCAACACAGATCCAAGTGTATCCAAAACAGGGCCTGCTTCTTGTCACTTTCCAAAGAACTCTCTCCTTATTCTGTCAAACAATACCGTAGTAAGCCTCGCATTACTTCAGTTGTGTATGTATATAGTATGTGAAAGAACCTCCATAGGAGGTCATACATCTCAGTTTTTCAATGGCTATCCTTTTTCAATCCCAAAGTTGTAATTTATCTTTTACACTATCAATCTTATTTGTTAGAAAATTGGTTTTTGTTTTTTATATTTTATAATACTTTATTTAAGGCACTTGTCTAAGAACAAAGTAGGCAGTG
>CM070033.1:83028297-83044115 GCA_036250615.1 Ptychadena robeensis | reverse complement strand
CCCCCCCCCCCCCCTTAGTTGATTTGAATTCCCCTGTGCAACCTCCCCCTCCACATACTTAAAATGCCCCGTTTCCCATCTAAAAAACCACAGAAATCCAAAAAAACAAAAAAAAAACCACACCAAAAAGTGCCTCACATCTAAACTACTCCCCTCACCCCCCTCCTCCTCCCTTTTATTTCCCCTACCCATGTTCATAAATATGCAGATTTAAAAATTGTGAATGGTCATGTCTGTTTAGATTGTGTGGGATTTTTTATTTGTACCCAGTGATGTTTATTTATTTTAATTGACACATATCCCATGTTGGGTCAGTGTGTAATCCTATGTCTGTACTGCGGGTCAATTTAATAAAAAGTGTATATAGTGTACTTTACAAATAGTTCCCCTCTACATGTGTCTTCCAAAACCTTTGATTTACCCACATAAATGTAGTGATCATTAGTGGTTGTGTATTCCTATCTGGCCATATTACCTCATACCCTCCTCCCCCATGCCTCTCCCAATCCGTGCCTGCCTTACTACATAAGCAACCATCTTAATAGTTCCTATTCCTTAATCACATCTATTCTTATAAAAAAATCAAAAATCAAACACAGCCCCTAAAAAAGTGTCAAAAATGCCCCTTGTTCTCATAACAATTTTGCCCTAGTAATTGTTATTTTGTAATCCATTAGTTTGTTTTTTATATAGCAATTAGATGCCAATGTTTAAATTAAATTCATTCCCATTTATACCGAAGATAATGGACAATGGGGGACCTACCGTTATATTTAAGTCTCCTCAGACACACCAAAGATTTCAGGTCCATAGGATTTTTGTTGTGAGTGGAGGGGCTCCTTAAAGAACAGCCTGCCTGTACTAAATAAATGCCTGTCTACTAAATAAATGTGTTGATGTTTTTCTATCTGGCAATTTTATTGATTTGTTGAGGGTTGGGTCTGCCAACTAAAAGTCCCCATTGAGGGTACTCTAAGTTCACTCTATGACCATTTAGGGAATGGGCACCCCAACCCAGTGGAGATGTAAGTTGCCCATGGCCTCCTCTGATCAACACCCCATAATGAAACATGAAACAAATTTACTTAAGGTTTTGGCAAATGTATTAAAAAAAATCAAAGCACATGTACATAAGTACTCACAGTCTTTGCCATAAAGCTCAGGTGCATCCTATTTCCCCCAATCATCCTTAAGATGTTTCTGCAGTAAGTAGAAGATTTTTAAAACCACTAAGACTCTTCCTAGAGCTAGCCGGCCGTCCAATCCACCAATAAGTATGGTAGAATGGTCATTCTACCTGTATGGTAGAATGGCCAGATGGAAGCCACTCCTTAGTAAGAGGCACATGGCAGCCCAAAAGGCACCTGAAGAAGGTACAAAATTCTCTGGTCTGATGATAGACGTCTTTGGTGTGAATGCTAGACATCACGTTTGGAGGAAGCTAGGCACTTCTCATTACCAGGCGAATACCATCCCTACAGTGAAGCATGGTGGTGGCAGCATCATGATGTGGTGATGTTTTTTAGTGGCAGGAACAGGATAAAGAGAAAGATGACTGCATGTACAGAGACATCCTGAATAAAAACCTGTTCCAGAGATGTTTTGAAGACTGGGATGATGGTCCATCTTTCAGCAGGACAGTGACCCAAAGCACACAGCCAGATATAAAAGATACCAGTGCAGCCTTGCATCCAATTAAACATCTCTGGAGAGATCTTAAAATGGCTGCGAACAAACGCTTTCCATGCAACCAACTGTGCCAGAGAACCAAAGCATACTCAGAATTCTATACTGTCCTCACAAGGTAATAGTTGGTTTGGACTAGTAGGTATAATATATAGTATTATAGTATATATAAATATAGTGTTATTGCTTGATGTTTTATACTAACATGCTCCCACAACAATAAAAAAAACCAAAACACATTACTGTTAAAATGTTATTCTGTATATTTTACTACATATTTTAGTATGCAATTTAGGATTAGACTCCACTGTACGCTGGGATCCACTGGTGTCTGCTTAAGCCTACATTGTGTTCCCATAGACGTAGCTTGCTGCGTTGATTTCAACGCAAGGTGATGTCCTCTGTCAGGGCCCCATTGCCATCAATGGGCGGCTTGTGCACTCTGTTAAAATCCCTTAAATGGTTAGTGGAGCCCTAGCCTTAGTGCAGAATATTTTTTTCTTGTTTTCCTCCACAAAACCTAGGTGCGTCTTATGGCCCAGATCGTCTTATAGAGTGAAAAATATTTGACAGTTCTGTGCTTGCTTATATCTAAGCCAATGTTTTACCCTGTAAAAATATAGGAAAAGAGTATTAACGTTTTTTTAGAGAGCCCAATGAATAAAATACAATGAATTGTTCACCATTATCATTTCCCCTAGGAAAATACATGTTAAGAGAATATCAGTAGACACAGTCTGTAATGATTGTTTTAACTGTTATCAGTGAAGGAATCTAACAACCCACAAATGTTCCTCCTTCATAGCCACAAACTAGACTGTGTCTTTCCTGTACATTACATTAATAGGCTTTAGAGGAAGTGGTGAGAAGGATGGCTGGAGAGCTGGTGGGCTGTATTCAGTAAATATACAGTGCATTCGCAATTGTAGAGTGTTGTACCGTGTTAGACATCGATGAATACAAAAAGTTTGGAGACCAAGTAATACTGTTTATTGGATAACGTAAGTCATTGAAAAAGTAAGCTGTCAGGATGTCTCAGAACCCTTCAAAAGAAGAAGCTTGCTTTTTCAATGACTTCCGTAAGCCAATAAATGGTATCACTGGAACTCCAAACTTTCTGTTTTCACATATTTAGAGATTTCTTAATTATATTTAAATTATAATGGGGTCTTCACTACAATGATATAGCTAAATGAATCTTATTGTGCAGTAAAAATCCTAAATCTGGAAAACAGATTATGGGAATAAAGACATAAGGTACATTTCTGAAAACATAGAATATTTTAGGAAAAAAATAATTTGGAATATATTGATCTTTTTTATATCCTTGGAAAGTGAAATAAGATCATGCAGTTCTTTATTTGCCTAATACATTGATAGTGTCCAAGACACATGATTGATATGGATTTTCTACTACTCTATTGCCATCTAGGCCAGGAAGTTTTGTTAGATAGGAATACATTTTTCACCTTTTCATCTAATGTTCTCAGATTATATGAAAGAATAGTTGTGCTTCCAGCACAGGGTAGAAAACCAGAATCCCAAAATAAATCAAATAAAGGAAGTGCCCATAGTGTCAAGGAAAAACCACCCCTGGACGAATATGTCCTCTGACTGAGCAGAGGCTAGGGACTTTAACGGTTTCAGAGTAAAATGTTCAAGGTGCAATAAACCAATAACATAGATCATAACATAAATTATAACATGATGAAATATGTTGAAAAATGTTTAATGTCCATAAAATCAGTGATGATATTCCAGTCTTGGTACATTGTTGGATATAATTCTGATGCCTAGTGGATCACCGGACACTATCTCCATAAGCCTGTCCAAGAAGATGGTGGGGTTGTTGGTAATAAGATAATTGTCACAGGTGAACGTCAAGCCACCCCGACGTACGTTTTGTCAATTAGACAAATCATCAGGGGGTAACAGATGATCGGATAATTAATAAGTGAAGTACCGTGGTGGAATAAGGAGAAGCAGGCAGCGCCGGGGGTGAGCCCGGAGAACGGGGATCTTTAAGGTCAAGACCTGTATAAACCCCAAAAGGGCAACAATACACAGTAAGGACTTGATTAAGTAGATGGATGTCCACAGGTAAGTTTAGGTAGTGGTATGCCAGGTAGAAGGTAAAGCTAGCCGTAGTAACGTCCTCCCCCATCAGTGCCAGTTCTCAGATTATACTTAAACTATCTTTGATCAAGATCTAAGGAGGCTTCAAGGATAGTCACTTCCATCTCCATTCTATATTGTATCTTGGGTACCCAACTGTCATTTCCTATATCCATTTCCATATCCATTCCCCATTATATATCTAGTGTACCCAACTGTCCTATCCTCCATCCAATGCCATTTTCATTCTATATTGTATCTAGTGTACCCAACTGTAATTTCCTCCATCAATTTCCATTCCCCTTTATATACGTATCTAGTGTACCCAACTGTCCTATCCTTAATCCAATGCCATTTTCATTCTATATTGTATCTAGTGTACCCAACTGTGATTCCATTAATCTGTTTTAACCTCGATTTTATATAGTATCTATTGTTCCCAACTGTCATTTCCTCCATCCATTGTCACTTTGCTTCCCAATTATATATCTTGTGTATCCAATGGTCCTCACCTTCACCCATTGCCATCTTAGTTCTATACTGTATCTAATTTACTCAACTGTCCTCACCTCCATCCAATTTGATCTCCATTCTATACTGTATCTAGTGTACCCAACTTTAGTTTCCTACATCCAATGCCATTTTAATTCTATATTGTATCTAGTGTGCCCAACTGTAATTTCCTACATCCAATGCCATTTTCATTCTATTTTATATATAGTGTACCCAACTGTCATTTCATCAATCCATTTTAACCTCCATTTTATATTTTATCTAGTGTACCCTAGTGTTTCCTCCATCCATTGTTACTTTGCTTCCCAATTATATATCTATGGTACCCAACTGTCCTCACCTTCATCCATTGTCACCTCCCTTGTATGTAGTTTACTACTGACTACTGTCATCATCCATTGCCATCCTCATTCTTCCTGCAGCTATGTATTGTGCTTGTCCGTGCTGGCTGCATCAACATGCAGACTATTCCTACTATGATGATGAAGCATTAAGTTGAGCACTGCTGGGTAATTTTTTATTCTCCAGATTCCATAGCTGGACCGGACTTCTGGGGTTAGGTAAAATGTGGCTAGAAAGCTGGTCCCAGCATGCCTTATCAGTGTTATGGTAAATGTTTAATATGTTACAGTAATAGCAAATGAGAGTGATGAAAGAGATCTACCCTATAGAATAGTACATTTTCTTTTAATGTTATTGGTTTAAAGAACGTCAGGCTGAATGACCGGCCCCCCTCAAATGATATCACTAGCCAAACCAGGCCATCTATGCAAAATGTTTAGTCTATGCTAAATATTGTCTGGGTATTTCAATCTCCACACATCTACAGTAAAAATTTATCTTATGTTAAACTAGCATAGAAAGGGGGTTAAGTAGCTCCAACAGTAGTTTTTTTTTCAAGTTCAGCTAACCTGGGCATATTGCAAAGGTAAGGTTTGCTTAACAGCAAGAATTTTATGAATATGAATATTATGAATATTTTTCTACATTACTTTGTGTACATGCTTTTTGTTTGTAAAAGTGTCATGATGCTGAGATACGAATATTAAGGTCAAAGAAAAAAACGTCTGCATAATTTTGAAGTTAGGCTCACTTGCCTGGTTCAGGCATAGAGACCTTTCAACCTCCATTTTTTCTTCCCTGATTGCATGGGCATATTCCAAGATGACAATGCCAGGATTCATCTTTGGGATGTGCTGGAGAAGGTGCAGCAGTCAGAAGATGCAAGATCTTGGTGAAAAATGAATGCCACACTGGATGGAAATAAATCTTGTGGAATTGCAAAAGTTTATCGAAACAATGCCACAGCGAATTCGTAATAAAAAAAAAAACAAAATATTAAAGTGGGTGACCTTCTTGGTGGCGACTCAAAACCTTTCATGCATATAAAAAATATACAGTATGTAAAATGGTAAAATAAAGCTTTACAACTGCGATTTTGTGTTAATTTGAATCCCAAAATGACTTTGGTAAGCCCTAATTTACACATAAATAAATAAAATAAATCTGAATAAAGAACACACATGAGTTACTAAAACGTTTTTATGTCTTTTGTTGCATAGATGCCTAAATGTTGGAAAGGTATTATCTGTCTGTCCAGTGTAACCACATCAAAATCCAAACACATACATTTATTAGAGTAACTTCACACTTCTTCAGAAAATTCTATTTTTAGGACTCTTAGACCTTTGAAGGGGTGGCCTAAAACAAAAAATAAAAGTCCCTAGACTAAAGGGACAGCCCCAGCAAAAAAGGACAACTACTTTTTTTTTTAGCACATCTACAATATTTTGGGGAAAGATCACAGTAAATGTGAAATTAAAGGTTAAGCCCACCTTATAGCTGTCTTATTTTAGAGCACTATATAAAAATGTTGTTTTTGTTTTTGTTGTTTTTAGATGAACTTTTCCTAATTATGTTTTAATGTCACATATGTGTTGTTAGCTTTTCTAGCTCAAGTGATGACATTTGATCAGCTGTTTTTTTTTAAGTTAACCTCAGACCATGAAACATTGTTAGATTAAAAATTTTAACATGATAGAATAAAGTAGAATACAGCTGTTGTTACTGTATAGTAATACATTACTTATGGTGTTTAATGAATACTTTACCACTATAAGAGTCACTTTTTCCCAGCAATGGGAGAAAATATCTGTGCCTCTTAAATAAGAAATAAATCCACAGAGAACCTATCTAAGCACAGTAAGCAGAGTGAGGCTCTGTGTCTATAGCTAGGAACACACGGCTCGATATATGAGCCGTTCGAGGTTCCCGGCAGCAGTGCGATGGTGTCATACCAGGATGGCCATGGTGGTGATCCATGGACTCTTTTTCACCTCTCTCAATACAGGTGTCACTTTTGGCTTCCGACCATGTACTCGGAGATTTTTCACACTGCTGTACATCTTGTATTTTTTAATAATACTTTGCACTGTAGCCACTGGAACCTGAAAGCATTTAGATATGGCCTTGTAGCCCTTTCCTGACTGAGCAGCCACAATGCGCAGTGGTAGATCCTCACTGACTCCTTTGTCTTAGCCATGCCTGTCCACAAACCAACTGTAGAGAGCAGCTGTTGACACTTTTTACTTTTTGGTTGAATAGAATAACTTTAAGTCAAAATTTGCCAAAAGCAAAAATAATTATGGGCTCGACACTAGATATGTATATATGTATACATATATACCCTTTCCCTTTTTCTCACTCGTCTCTGGACTCTTTCTTTTATGTTTGTCATCCATCAGAAGAGATAATTTAGGAATATGTTTAATTGAACTCCAAAAGAAAAAAAAATGAAATTTAAGGTAAGCTGGAGGTCAAAGTAATGAGGTAATGGCCACTATCCCCAGGAAATTCACAGAATTTCGGATAATATGATAATTTGCTTATAGAGTCAACCGCATTTATATTGGCAAAATAAATTATATTGGCGATAGAACCAGGTTTGTCTGGTGAAACAGCAGAAGGTGTCTATGTTTTGCCTTACAAGTAATCAAGTAAAGCCAGGACAATATATCAAATACTTATACTTAATTTGGTACAGGTCAGTTGCAATGCAGTTGCTACATTCTTCAATATATTAACCTCCCTAGCGGTTGAGACGAACCCTGTTCGTTCGCCGAACAGGGTCCTCTCAACCGCAGGGGAAGCCGGCATCGGGGAGACCCGATGCCTCCCCGGAAAGCTGCAGCGATTGTTTTATTCGCTGCAGCATTTCCGGGTTTCGGCACCGCCCCGATCACGTCACGGTGACGCGCTAATAGAGGAGCCCCGGCTTTCCCTCTCACGCAGCTGGTGTCAATAATGACACCAGCTGTGTGAAGAGCAGCGGCACGAGGCCGGAAATGGCAGGCAGTGTACTGTGTACTGTGTGACAGTGTAACTGTAGCAGTAATCTAGCTGGGATGCATGAAAATTGCAGATATCTAGCTCCACACAGTTGTACTACAACAAGTTTTCAGTTTTCATTTAAAGCATCCCTCTATGTGTCAAGAAGCAGGGTTTAAAGCCTTATTCAGTCCTTATTGTAAAACACTATATTGCCAAAAGCATTGGAACTCCTGTATTTTCATACTCTAAAATATGGACTTTAATGACACCTCATTCTCAAGCCATAGGATTTAAAATGGATTTGGTCCACTATTTGCAGCTTCTGCTCCTTCTGGGAAGGCTTTCCACAAGGTTAACCCCCCTAGCTCTTCAGACGGCTCCATCTTGTCAAGCACTTTCTTGTCAGTATTGCAGTTGACAAGATGGAGCCGTCCAGCTAAGCTTAGATCCCTGCCAGCAGCACATTTTGTTCTGTGTTGTCCCGGGGGGTCTGATGCTCTAAGCTTTCTTCTTCACTGAAGCAAGCCGGCCGATGTCACCCCTCTACCAGCCCAATTTGCATATGAATGTCCCGCGGGGAATTTGGCTATCTTAAAAGAGCACATCTGGAAAATCACCCCCAGTGTCATTTCAAGATGTGCTCTTTGAAGTTAACCTTTTCAGAAGGCCCCAAATGACATTGTATTGAATACAGTGATAACTGTATCTAATACAATTCAAAGTAAAACAAGAACAAAACACATTTCCAATTATAATAAAAATGTTATTATAAACAAACATAAACCAAATGAGTTTATACCAAATGAGTATTCAAGAGATTTAATCATTCAAATGATACATTTTATAAACAAATGTTAATGTACTTTTTTTTATAATAATTGTGTTTCAAACATTATTATAGTCAGGATTTCTATTAGACCCTTGTATGGACATATTTTTGGAAGTTACAGGCCTACAACACAAAAAAAAATTCCATTAGAGTCTATGGTGCTCTTTTGGTACAGAAATCTGGACCTTGCAAGAGCGCTAGGGAGGTAAAGGAGTGTTTTTGGCACAATTTGACTATTCTACCTTAAGAGTATTTGTGAGGTCATGTACGATGCTGTACAAAAAGCTTGGTCCACAATCACCATTCTAATTTATTCCAAACTCTTACATTAGATTGCCATACAGAGAAGTGTGTTGTCACACCAGAGAACACATCTTCACTGCTCTAGAGTCCAATGGTGGTGTGCTTTATACTATTGAATCCAACATGGAACCCCATTCCATAAAGCTTCTTGCTCTATAAGCTGTACAAAATTTGGGGGTCTACAGCTTTTGTCTCTGCCTAAATTTGGCAACTTATGTGCAATTGATGCTTTGGCCTCTCTGTGATTTTAAGTGACCTTCTTCTATTTGGGTTAGTATTGTGCCAACATTGCTTCAACTGTTAGAATATCAATTGCAGTTTACTGTGGAATATTTAGAAACAAAGAAACTTCATGAATTGACTCTTTTACAAATGTTTGTAGAAGCAGTTTGCATATCTAGGTGTTTGATTTTGAAATTGGCATTTACGTACAAGTTCACTGAAGAAATTATCTTAGAAGAATCTCAAACTGAAGTGAACTTATTATGTCCACAGAAGCCCAGAGCCAATGACATTAGCACAGAGGGCCACCCTCAACCGTAAGCTAGTGGAACAGTCACACAAGTTGATTAAAGTTTATATGGGTTGAGTCCAAGCAGTGACAGAACTACATTGGGACTGTAACCTAGTACATAACGCGCACAGACTGCTAATATCCATAACTTAAAATGAAGGTGTGGGGGTAACTGAGAGGGAAGCCAATATTTAGCTTAGCACAGCTGCATTACACTGCCACAGTCTTGAGCGGGGCAGTCCTGTACGCATTGCCTACCCGCCCTGTGTGGTGCACAGCTGATGCCTTTAAGAAGAATCTCTAGAGCCTTTATCCCTACCCATTGATAAAATACACTGTATCTATTATTGTGTGTTATTCTACTAGTCTACTCCCCTACATGTATGTGGGTCTGGCATGGGCTCAGCCAGACATCACAATGCACAGTGTCAGGTCAGTAATGGAGGCAAATTGGCTGACAGCAGGTAAATTAATCTGCATTGAAGTATATTGTAGCCCTTCAATTGTAGCCAAATGGCACTGGCTGATAATGCCAAATGGCACTTGCAGCATTAGTAAATTGGCATAGGTTACCTGTGTCCGGCTAAATCTTGACCAGCATCCGCTTGTGTCCAACAGCCTTGTGTTCAGCTAATGTTTTTGAACGTTTAATGGAAGTGTATTTGATTCTGAAGGTTATGTGCATCTGTGAAACTATCATTTGTGGCAATTTAATTTAGTAGGTACAGTAAGAGATGGCTAACATAATATGAGTAAAACCATCAATGCAGAATTAACCCAAATGATAGTTAGTTATTAACTGTTGGGTTTGCCACCTCATTGCAAGAGAGATTTATATATGTCGTCCTGTTCCTCTTCTGTACTGGCCCCATTTAGCCTATCTAATCTGAGGCTGCAATGTCATCTGCTCTGGTAAATTAAACACTTTACATTTTAAACAAATCTCAGTTTTAAAATATACTCCAAAAGTGGGGTTTCAGGTGGTTTCCAACAGCTAATTATTTAGTTGCCAGATTGCCAAGATCTGATCCACATAAGGTGTAATTAACTACAGTATATTATACTATTTATAAAAATATGGACATTACCAACCAACAATTTTACTCTTTTTAGAAAAAATACTTCCTCATCTATAGTAAATGTGAAATTCCCATTAAAAGGTTAATAAGCTTAGAGAATTTGTCAGCCTTCATGGGGAAAACACCATTAAGTACAGTATTGTTATGTGGCTACGCCGCAGATCCTGGGTTGACGCGGGGGTACCAGGAGCAGGGAGTCTATGCCACCCAAGGGTCTTCACCCAGAGCCCCCCTAGCGGGAGATAGGCAGGGATCCCTTGAGGGGACCCTGTTGACTTTTCCCGCACTCGGGTGGCAAGGTCCTGCTTCCCTGGCAAACCCCCCAGGAAGGTGCGGACGGAGGTCCCAGGAAGTGTCCCTTTAAGAAGGAAGGCTGTAGAATGGTCGGTAACCGTAGCGTGGGTCGAGGCAGGCAGAGCTCAATGGATACACGAGAGACAGGCGGAGGTCTAGGCAGGCGGCAGACAAAGCGTAATCCGGGGACAGGCGAAGGTCGAGGCAGGCGGCAGACGGTAGGAGTAGTCGGTAACGAGCAAAGGTCAGGAAGCCAGAAGTCAAAACTATGTCGGGGACGGAGCAGGGTCGAATACCAGGAGATCAATACAAGATGAGCACGCTCTGACATTAACACTGACAGGAAGCTGATAATACTCCAGCACAGGCTTGAAGGACTGGCAGGCTTTTATAGGAAGTGCCTTCCCAGAACCGCCCAGGTGGGAGGGACCTGCACCTGGGGCACTCCTACTGCCAGGCCACTAAGATTCAGGCAAGGGCTCGCGCTCGGGCATGAGCATGAGCACGCGCACGCGCGCACGCGCTTGCACGCCATCGTCCCGTGGCGGCCGATCGGAGGACACCGAAGAGGCCCTTGCAGAGACGCTAGTGCCCCCAGAGATGTCCCCAACAATAGAGTCCCCAGGCGAGGCATGCTACCCAGGTGAGGAGGTACCCGGCGCTGGGGGAGGAGGCGACTGTGCCAGATGGGAAGGAGCAGGAACCTGACTAGTATAGAGGAAATATATTCTCTGTACTCTAGTAAGAAATCAACATCCAGTTTACTTAGATTTACACCTGTTTATAATGTCCAAAATGGTGGCAAAACATAACACAACTCAGTAGTGACTGCAAATACCCATTCAAGTCTTATTTTTTCTGGAGCACCAGTTGAATTCTGAATTCATTCAGTCCTACTGTCCCAAGTGCAAAAAAAAATTGTGTTCAGGGCCCCCCTGACTTCCCAGCGATATTGATCATATTACCAATTTCCAAATAACTGAAAATAGTGGTGGTTTACAATACTAAGCTCAACTTAATTTATTTAAAAGCTAAACGTATTCCTACATCCCTCCTCTACAAACCCTAATAACATCGTTTTACTAGCTCACAGTGTCATCTCATCTTGCTGGACAGAGTTTCAGAATGTGTTGTCTCATTTCAGGGCTACCATTTTACTTTGGATAAAATAGAGGGCCAATGACATGCTATGCAATAGATGTGCACACACAGACACATCAGCATAGGTTTGCTGCCCATCAGCATTGCATCAATGTCAATGCAGTTCGCCATGTTGGCAGACCAGCAGTAACACACATCTGTTCCATAGTACTCAATGGTCTTTGTCTTTGTCTTTTGCGTTAACATCATGTTAACCTCCCAAGCATTCTGCACATAACCTGCAAATCATCTGTACAAGCGGAAGGGGAAATAGGAGGGATGGGGACATAACACTTACCTGATCATGCCGGAAATGCTGCCATGGAGTGTCACTTTCAGTATTGGGAACATGACACCCCACAATGATATTTTCGTGTTTCAAATACTGGAAGTAACACTTTGCGATGTCACTTTTTTGTCTTTTGTTTTTGATGTTTTTTTTTGTTTTAAGAGTCCCAGCATTAGAAAGGTTAAAAACCACTGCTTTATGAGAACCCATGAGCATTCTTCAGGGACATAAACCTTCCACCGTACTAAGTACTGCCATGAGACAACCTGGAATGCAGGTTCAATTTAACATTGTACTCCTCTGCGAAGACAGCTGAAAATGGACCCAGAGGTCCGTGATTAAACACAGCAGACTTGAGGAGTGATACATTGAAGGAATTGTAGTTTTTATTTTGAAGGTAACCGGATTCGACAGGAAAACAAATGTGATCTAATATATTTCATGGAAAACCAAACTTTATCTCATGGAGAGAACTGCAGTATTGGGCTTCTTTTCCAGTCAGCCCATTTCATATAGCTTTGCAATTTTTTCTGGGCTTCCTTCTGGGAAATATTTAGGATACCGGCTCTTACCGCTACTGAAGCAGAAACTTTGTACCCCAGAGAAACAGGAAGAAGGAGGGGACCAACAGGACACCTTTTAGGATTTTTGTTCGATGCACAAATGGAGAAGGATGCAATAAAGTCTACAACATCATATTGTAGTGAAGTCCATCAGTACATGTGCAAATTTAGAGGAGTTAACCCAAACCAGTATTTGATGCCACTGAGATTTCTGCACAAGCTTTCCAGGCGAGTAGGTGCAGACAGCAGAATCTAAGAGAGATTGATGATAAAGAAGGTTTCCGGTTAGCTGTCATCTGGATCAAAAAATCTGCTTTAATGTTCCTGGCTCCCATGCGTAAGGTGAGCACAAAATCAAATTTGGTTAATAACAGTGTCCAGCGAGCCTGTCATATGTTACGTTTCTGGGCGGTTTGTCTGTAAAAAAAGTGCCTGGATGGAATGTCCCCTCAAGAAAATGGCAAAATCAAGACCCAATTTTCCAGCAAGATGAGACGTTACTTGAGAAACCCACAGAGGAAGCTCAAGCAAATGCTTTAAGTGCCAGGATTTGCAACTGACATCTTTCTTACTAGTAATAAGTGTAGTGATAGAGGATACGTTCTTGATTAACTACCTGTAGTTATTGGCAAACCCAAAAAAACATTGGATTGCCTTGAAGCCTTGAGGTGACAGCCATTCCTGAGAAGCGGAACTTTAACAGGATGTATATTATATATACTGTATAAATATATACTGTATATTAGTCAGGAACTGTATACCCAAGGAAGGGCACTTACTTCTGTTCCAACAGACTCTTCTCTAGTTTGACGTAGAGCCTATTTTCCCTTAGGCTATGTCCCGATTATATCGATTTCCTGTGATACTAATCACGGGGCAGTGATCGCTAGCGTTTCCTTTGGAAAACGATTAGGTGTGATCTGGCGTGATTTTCGTCTGTGATTATGATCACGCCCATAGAAAATTACATTTTTGACATTGTCCTCCATATTAGGAGGCAACATTTTAATTGATGATGTAAAGGGGAAAGGCCAGGGAATCATGACAGATTACATTGTAATCTGCTAGGTACATTGTAATCTTCCCCAATTGCCTGTTTCCCAATTGCTTTGGGCGAAACACCCAAGGGGTTAATGAAGTTGTCAGAGACCCAACGGCATCACTAAATATTCATACTGCCCATTCCAAAGGGCAAATGGCACAAATTTGGAGAATTTTTTTTAATACCTTGTAGGTCTTGTTTTGAAAATAAAGTAGCCCATTGAGATGATCAAACATTTCAGAGGCAATGGGTACTTGTTCTTGACGATGATTTTAGATTAAATTGATTAGACAGCATGCAATTGTGAGGATATGATAAAGGAGAGCTTTTCTGGTTTGAAAAGCCCAACAGTGGAAAGGGCCAAGACATATGCTTTAGGAGAATATGAGTGTGGCATCCAAAGAATATGAGTGTGGAACCCAAAGACATTGTGCAGAATGTGCCTTAGATTAAAATACAGACCTAGTGTATGTGTATATAGTATAGTATACACTGGGCTTTTGTGTATTGTCAGCAAAAAGCATAGCAATTGTGATTTTGTACTATTGTACCAATGGAAGAGTATTTCATAGATACATGCTATGATCCAAATTAATCCCCACTGCACTCCCCTACTATTTAACCCTTTAGTATGATTATAATAAATCATCTTTTTAATATTAATATGTCTTAGAAATGTCTATGTTTAATGATTGACTATGTGGATGTATGACATACAGATGTGTGTTATAATGGCATTATATATGTTAAGGCACAATATTTTTATATGATACCTACAGTATTTTTCGGACTATAAGACACACAGGACCATAAGACGCACCCAAAGTTTTAAAGAGAAAATTAAGGAAAAAAAAACAGAGACAGCTATTCAGATATTAAGTGAATATACAGAATTTTCCAGCAAAGTAGGCAGGACTGGACCATGCAGTATTCACTCTGTATTCTTCCAGCCAAAAGCCAGTGCCAAGAGGGAGGTCTTCACTGCAGAAGAGTGTCAGGA
The DNA here is from genome assembly GCA_036250615.1 of Ptychadena robeensis. NCBI lineage: Eukaryota > Metazoa > Chordata > Amphibia > Anura > Ptychadenidae > Ptychadena > Ptychadena robeensis. Next base: position 83,029,418 of record CM070033.1, on the reverse strand, counting down.
CTGAAACTTTAATATGTGTTTATTCACTAGCAGGACCCATTCTTTGAACACACTGACCAACTTATAAAGAGACACATTTTACAATTTGGCACTGACGAATTTACCCATGAGCAGCTATTTACATATGGGAGGTGTTACAAAATGGATGTATTGCAAAATGGATGTGTGGTCCATTTGTTTGGTCTTTGTCACAAAACAGATGTATTGCAATGCAGAATGTTAATACACAACTCATGCTATCTAATTGTCAAATGTCTCTCTACATAAGTTGGTCAGTGTGCTCAGAGAATGGGTACTGCTAATGCTTATGCAGATAAGATCTCTTTTTGCCAGTGACTTTTTGGCTTGGCTGGAGGAAACTGAACAAATTTCTGCCTCCTAGGATGCAAAGCTATTGCTCCCAGGATGGTTGGGACTAGAAAAAAAATAGTTTTTACATATTCAGACCATAAGATTAGTCCGACAATTACGGTATTTAATATTTAGTAGTGTTTAGTAATAACCTGTTTTATTTTAAAATGAAAACACTTTTGCTATATGGAGGAGGTGTGAAAAACAATACAGTACTTTTTAGTTATTTATGTTATCACAAACCTTCCTGTTACTCATCAGTTTAGCTAAATGTCACCACTACCTAATCGGATCCAGGAAAGACACTGATAAGATCTGGCCTACTATTTCCTTTGTACCACAATTATCTCTATACCACATTTTCTGTTGCAAAAAAGAAATCACCTTTTAACTTAAACTTGGGGATTTCATTAAACAGTAATTAAAAGGTGTGAATATTAACTTTTCCTTATCTACTAAGATTATGCATTTTTTTAAATTAATAATTTTTGTTGCCTTTTCTATTGCTCAATTTTCCATTTTTGGTATCTGACCATTAGCGAGCTAATGAGCATTATGGAGGTGTGCACATGTTGGTATACCCTGTTCCATTTACGTACGCCCACGATCCCCATCAAGTATCGAATGGGATCGAAGGCACAGAAGTGGTGCTCCTCGATTCCCAGTCCAATTGAGGAAGCACAAGTGCAGTGCGATGACGTCATTGTACTACGCTTGCGTGCTCCTTGATTGCAAGGACATCGACTGTGTATGGGGGAGGGGGGGGGGGG
>CM070033.1:83010726-83028279 GCA_036250615.1 Ptychadena robeensis | reverse complement strand
GGGGGGGGTGGTTCATACACAAATATACACCTATAGCTGGGCTGGGATTTTTTGGTTCGATCAACTTCAAATATGATTGCATTAAATTAGATCAAATTACATTTGGATCGTTTTTACCACCACATCAATTCCAAACTGGTTGTTTCCGTTCCTCAGCACTGTGCACATGCTCCATAATATGTTTAGATAAAAATATTGTATTCTTGATCGATTGACTGAAATGTATCAAAATATCTGTTCAATCGAAAATTTCCAATTCGATTTTGAAAAAAAATGTAATCAATTTTCAAATGATCAATTTAATATTGTAGTTTTGAAGTAAATTGAATAAAAAAAGTGGAACTGTGTATGGCCAGCCTAAATCCTAGTAGAAAACAAACAGGTTATATTACTTGACTGATCCAATACACTCCTGACTGGAAGTATTGTCTCTAAAATTTTCAATAGAATACTATAAAAATAATATAATTACACCACCATATCAAGCTGCCACTATTTCTATCTCTGGAGCTGGAGCCCAGACAATCTTAATGACATTTCTGCTTCCAGCTGAATCTCCCTGTGATTGTGGGAATACCATAGGTTCACTGTGCAGATACTGCATTTTATCCTGCTACATGTCAACTACTACAGTATCAACAATCTGACATTTAGGAACAAGTTAATATGAGTCAGTGGGTTGACCTTATAGACAAAAACACTCAACATTGGTGTTTCCCAGTTATGGTCATCTAGAATTTGGTATAAACAAAAAGCAGAAGAGCACAGACCTTTTCATGGCCAAGAGTCTAGTTTCGAAATTCCCTGAACTCTCTTCTATCCCTGTAATTACAGTTTTTTCCATATTCAGATTTCTTTCAATAAATATAGCAGTCCAACAAACTTGTCTGGTTCCACTACATGGTCAAAGTACCAGATTAGGCTAGGAGAGGTGCAGTGAGCTATTCATGGATTTCATGGACAACTTTTCTCTATGGGATCTGTATATGTTGGTAATTCAATGGCATGTGACACCAGAGCAGGGGTGACATGCCTGGTGACACCGATGATATAACAGAGAAGACCCACTGAACCAACTGCACAGCTAAGGTGCAATCCGGGGCACAGAGTCTAAGGAAGCGTCTGATGTTTACCCCGCAAGAAGTGATAGGCTCTGCTGCAGACAGTCCCCAGGTTGTCGTCCCAAGATGCACCTGTGTAGTTTGTAGTGGACTACGTGGATCTGTGACACCAAAGCTGGTTCATTTTATTTTATTTTAAATGTAGAAGGTTCATTCTGTGAAGGGATAGACAAATTTACCTCGCCACAAAAGGTCTTTTGCACACTGGATGTAGGGCAAAACAGTATCTCTATGACACACTCTGCAAGTGCTGTCTACTGGTACACCCAGTAGTTGTTTTGGATTCCCCACTTCTGAGATTGTTCACAGCAGCCTAGGATACAATGTAAACTACAATTTTTTGGTTTGTAAATGCTGCCTGCAGGCCAGTCTAGCCACTTACCACTGAGAAGAATTTTTCGAACTAAACCACCAACACCTTTGCTTCTTCTCTCAGGGACCAGAGGATTGATGGCACATGAATCATTAGAAACTAACCTGGGTTTAGGGATAGCAAGTTCTCCTAGTAAAGGTTTTCCAGGAAAACTGACATGATCAGGTTGATTGGCTAATTACATAGAAGAGTTTTGATTGACTGATACTATTTTAGCCCATACTGGGAGCAAAAATAAGACATGATCAAATTATCCTGATTAATTCAAATAGCTGATTAAACTGATGATGTACTTTGTGGGAGAACGTTTGCTAGGAGAGCTTGTAATTCTCACCTATCACCATTTAAAGCAGATTTTTGTTCCCCTCAAAGCTCGGAATTTTTCTATCTCTCTGGAAGGAAGGCAGGACAGCCATTTTGGAGCAAGCTGTTTAATATGGCTGATTTTCTTGTGCACTTGTTTTCATTATTATTTTATTGATCTTTAAATCAAAATAAAATAAAAAGTTTAACAAATATGAAAATGTGTGGATTCAATAACAAATACAATAACCTTAGTCTAAGAGTAAGCTCTTACAGCGGTTATCGCACCAAAGATAAAGGTATACAATACGTTTTCTTTTCTAGATTATCATACATTAATCATAAGAATCTAAGTAGAGGTTAGCAGGTGACTTATATGGTTTTTGCTTTCAAAATCTGCATATATTCTTTAAATGGAATCATTCTAAAAGTGTATTTGTATAAGAAGTTTAAAGTTTAAAGGGTGGTGATTGATCACATTGAAACTGAAAGTATGAGTGAGAATGTACCAGGTATGAATTGCTTCGAATTTTTTTTAATATGGCTATATATTGTTGGTTTAAAGTTGCCATTACCTTTATGGACCCCTGGGTTGCTTTACAATAACAACAATTAACATTGGTAGAAAATACATTTGACTCACTCCACATCTCTTTTCCCATTTACATTTGCAATCTGGTACATAATTATAGCCATAGCCATCCCCTTTGCTCCTCCTGGGATCTACTAATAATATCCCCACCCCATCCTCATAACACATGTGGCTTCAAGACTTCTCTAGGGCTGCTCCTACTCTCAGGAACTCTCTTCCTTGTCCCATTAGACTTGCTCTTACTTTTAACACTTTAAAAAAATCCATAAAAACCCCAATCTCATTAGTTTGGCCTACCCGTTAACTTCATTACACTGCCGGTCCCATTCCCCCCTACCTATTGTACAATCTGTTCCCCAACCTGTAAGGTTGAACCCCGATCGGTTGGGCTTCCTCTGGTGTCAAAAACTGTACCTGTGTGTTATCTTGTGTTGCATGTATACTCCAATTTAATGTACTGCACTGTGTAATTTATGGACGCTGTATAACTAAATGCTAATAATACTTGTATTGAATGAGGAAAAACACATCCCTCCAAAACAAACTTTTTTGGAGGAACTTTACAGTTTTAGGGCCCTTTCACACTATATGTGTTTTTTAAGGTATGCATTAATGCAAATACGTTAACCTATGCTTTTTGGACATTAAACATCTGCGTTTACATTTTTCAACAGTTTGCACAAGACAGCAGTACAAACTAGCTCATACCAGTCTGTTCAAGATTTCAGCAGCTCACATTCTACATTTTACTTAAGTCACCAATCTCTTTTCTAGCTGATAGTGTGCAACATTTACATTCAGGGTGCAGTGTTTATACTCAAGGCAAAGAATTTGGTCGCAGTGTTTGCCATATGCTTGCAGTGTGCGGTATTAGAATTCAATGTATGGCATATGCAGTCAGTGTGCGCCATTTTCACTCATTGAGCGTCATTTACACTCAAGTTAAAGAATTTACTTGTAATTTGAGGTATTTGCATACAGTGTGCAGCATTTCTACTCAATGTGAAGAATTTGCTCACAGTGTGCATCATTTGCTTTGCAGTGTGTGGTACTTGCACTCAGTGTGCGGAATTATCATTCACTCAGTGTGCTGATGCTTGGGCGGCGGTAATGACAATGAATGCAAAAGCCAACAGCTGAATGCGGATGATATAATGGCATAAACCATAAAAATGAAGGGATGCATCAAAACACACCCTTTGTTGTATCATGCCCTCAGCAAGCGACCAAGCCAACCATTAGGTGTTATGGATTTAAAATGCTGGTGTATCCATGATGCCAATGAAAAAGCATTGTAAATCAGAAGGCTTGTGCCCAGTGCGTTGAAATCCCAGCGCGCAGAAATTTCTCCACAGGGCCCCACGTTGCCATTACAGTAAGGATGGGTATTTCTGTCAATTACATGGAACTTGTCCCATTTTTAATAGGGTGTGTTACACCAATGTGGCAGAAATACACAATGAAAACACATGCAATCCATGATTTGGCCATCATGTCCATGATGCCTAGTTGACACAAGCATTGACATGAAAAGATATACAATATATACAATATATATATATATATATATTCTTTTTATTATATATATAAATAAAAAGAAAACTTTTTTATAAGTTATTTTATGACTGCAAGATGCATCAAAAATGCATTCAGCAGTGTGCCATAAAAAATGCATGCGCTAGCCCTGCATTACTTAAAACATAACGAATGCTGTGTTAGGAAAACATGTGTGTTTACAAAAACGTGACGCAGCGCACATATTGTTTTAAAGCGCTCTTAATAAATTTATATTTGACACATGAATCTTCTAGTTCAGGTGTGTCGAACTTTGGCCCGGGGAGCCAATAAGATTGCTTTTTTAAATGTTATTTAAGAAATGAATGCCACAGATGTAAATTGTATTTGACATTTGATTTCATATGTGTTATACTGTTATGCTTTGGTTTTTCAAATTAAATGTTTAAGCAAAACTTTTTTCTCATTTTTTCAATCAAGACTGGCCAGTGACTTTGTCCAAGTTTGACATTTTGTTCCACTATGGATTTGAGTATGACACCACTGTTTTAGTTGATTTACATAGATTCATAAAGTCTCATGTGAAATTTTAATGTAAATCTATAGGTCAAATATTTTATTCAATATCAGCGGTTATAACAATTGGTGGTCCAGCCATGAAGGTCCTTGTTCAGGCCCCTTTTTTATGAGGTGACAAGTGGCTATGAAAGCTGTGACTTTGTTACATGTACCCTGGAAGTGACTAAAAGCAGTGAGAGCGCTTGGTCCATCATTGCCATGATTGTGAAGAACACTGCGCTTAGTGAGATTGATCACTAGATGGCAGTCTAATCATAGAGAAAATGCATTATACAAAGTCCCACTGTAGACTTAGCACTATATTTATGGGATTAGCAAAGTGGTCATAAAAAAAGAGAAGCAACGTAATATATATAAAAAGTACAGACACCTTGAAACATAGAATTTAACAAAAGGAAAGGACAAAATGACTAACGTAATCTTTGAAAATAAACCTTTTAGTTTGACACTATTATTATACAGTATTTATGCATTGAGTGCAATGTTATGTTTTGGACAAATGTATTTTTTTTTTGGATGAAAAAATATTAATAAAAAAACAAACAAAAAAGAAAAAGGCAACACAATAGTTTGCTAATTATTTAGGACTTTTTCCACCAGTGGTGGGCAACTTAGTGGATATGGAGGGCTAGAAGTGCGGCCCTCTAGATCTCTAAAGGGTCACACATAATATTTTTAATCTATACTGACTTGTAAAGGAATTTATAATGGTAAAAAGGACAGCATACACAACTATAAGACATTATTTTTCATTTTTAAATAACAAAACTTGTTTTATATGATTCTTCACACTTTAGGGAACACTGAAGTATAGTAATGCACATTGTGTGTTGTGTACATAAGGATGTAATAAACCGATATTAAAATGTGTTATCACAATCATTGTCAGTTGTTTGCTTGCTGCCCTCGCCTCAACTTAAAAGAACGTCAAAACGGTAAAAGAAGAAAAGGACCGCAGTAAAATATAATAAATGTTGAAAGTATGCTTCTAGAAGTCATCCTGTGTTTTTCAAAAAAACAGCTGATAATTAAAATTACAATAAAAAGGAAAAAGGGAAAAAGAAAAAAACAAACATATAGCATCATGCAGAAATACCACCATCATTTTTTTTGTCCTCTGGGCGTCTAGACAGGAGCTTTAGTGATGTGTTGCATTGATAAAACATCAAATTGGAGCTCCACTTTGACATTAATGCAATGTGAGTATGGGTGTGTAAGTGTGCCCATACAGAATGGATTGTGTGCATCAAAAACAGGCTGCTTTCCTTTTTCCTGCATTCAATTAAAAAAATTTTCCCTTATGCTACATTTGATGCATTACTTAATTAAAAATACTATAAATAGGATGTCATAACAAGTGAAAATCCTCATCAGCATCCCAAGTTTTGGAAATAAGTTTTGGTAGGTTTACATTAGAATTCTTCAGATGTCTTCTTGCAAAAACTAGAATACAGTTTGGTTAACATGAACTAAAAGCTGTTTTATTGTAACCTAAGTCATGTTTATGAAGCAGTAAGGGGTAGTTCAGACAGATGGCTGGAAATACCACAACTGTAGTTTCAAGCCAACGGCTGACCATCTGAATAAGGGCTGTTTCTAGCTTTTTGGGACCCTATACAAGATCTTGTTGAGTTAAACCTACTACGTGTTGCGCATGTGGTGCACTTTTTTATACAGCGCGCCACGGGCACTTGTGACAGAGCATATTAAATGCCAAGGGGTTTCTAGATCCCTTGGTTCTGGAGAATAGGGCATGGAGGAAAGGTATTGACTTAAACCTGGGCCAGGAACCCCTTAGCGTAACAGCTCACAGTCAGGACAGCTTCAAGGTACACAAGGTCCATGCCTGGGCCAAGTCCTCATTAAAGCCTAAAGTAGGGGAGTTGAACTGGGGATCATTCTGGCCACTTTGGGGCTAGAAATGCTTAATGTGGCATGCATGTATCCCTCATATTGTACTTGATACCCACTAGGTTTTGTGATCCTATCCTCCTAAGGATTGAGAGTTACAGGGGCCCAAAGTGCGAACTATTTGTGCTGGATGTAGCTCAGGTCTAGGGCTACATGCCCACTGAGTTTCGGACCCCTAGCCCCTGCGGGCTGGAGGGTTTTTTCTTGGGTGCCCGAGCAAGTGACCGGTTGTGGTGTTGAGTGTACTGCTGTACACTAGCCCCCGTAGGTAACGGACAGCACGTGGGGTTAAAGACTGTGAACCTGACCAAATATAATTGATACCATCTTTCTTGTCCCCGTCCAGGTAGATTGAAGTTGCTACAACCATTCACCAGTGCTTTCAGAGAGAGTCCACATAGGGTTTCATGTGAAAACACGTCTTAAAGCACCCCCACAGCTAAGGGACATGGAAACTGAGAAGCAAGCTTTCCGTTATCTTGCAGACACCCTCCTGGCATGTTGAGTGTAGATTTGGAACAGTTAAAAATGAATAACAATTTGCTTGCAAAAGCTTTTCATGGTATTTTTATTCTGTTTCTATACACTTAAAGCACCATTAAAAGGTTTAAGCATCCAAATTGGTAAAAGAAGTGTCATTTAAAAAGAGTTGGACAGAGATTTGAGTAGAAATCTAAAAATACCTTCTACTGTCCATCCTAGTTAAAGTGGACCTACCACCAGAAACCTATGTTTTCATGAATGGCACTTGAAGTGCCAATAATAGGGAGGAATGCAATAAAAAAGCAAACTTACCTGTAATGAGCAATTTAAGAATATAATCCAGCATCTCTCTTACTTCTGTGTTCTGGTTGTTTTCTGCGTAATCCTGTAATTATATTGAGGAAAATTGGGAAGTTTCCTCAATATAATTACGTGAATCACAAGATTACCCAGAAAACAAAGCGCTCTCTTGACGTATTGCCTTGCCCGTAGACCAGTGCACGAAAGTAAGGGAGAGCTGCGGGATTATCTTGCTCATTACAGGTTAATTGCTCATTACAGGTACGTTTTTTTTCATTCCTCCCTATTATCAGCCCTTCTAATGCCATTCATGAAAACATAGATTTTGGAAGGTTAGCTTTAAATGACATTGTCACAGGTGAATTAACATTATTGATGAATCATCAATAATAATAAAACAAGCAAACACATTTATGTTGTTCTACTGCATTACCATTTCCTATTCTACCATCAGTATAAATTGATCCAATGTATCATTGGTCCTTCTTTTAATTCCTACCTCCTCTTTAAATTCCTTGTCTAAGAACCTCCTAACAAGCATATTTCTCTGTTCATAAAAGCATCACACAAAAAGAATTCTCAGCAAGGAAATTTAGGACAGAAATAAAAGAACCTACAGGTGTTAGAAGAAACATACTAAAGTCCCAAGAAGCAGAATATTTAATCCCTACTGTCTTTAAATTACCAGTAGTACTACTTTCTCCATAAAATTCATAGAAAAAGAACAAAACCTCCCGGAAGGCATACAGTGAGTGCAATTGATTCCATCACATCATGAATTGGAGAATACATTTACAGCTCAATAGTAAGAGAAACTTTTTTTTAAACATCACAAACATTTGCTGCATATTTTACAAACTATTACATATTATTGTATATATACGGTAAATATACTCTACATATGTTTCAGCTGATGTTACCTCTTTTTATACCATTATCAACCAAGAAACAGAAAGAGAAGCAGTGAAATGGCTATTAAACGTAAAAAAAAATTTAAATACAGGCAGATAACAAAATGCATGATGTATTCAAATCTAGTTTTATATAAAAGCTGTATTGATGGCATTATTGTAGATTGGAAGGGGAGTGAATTGTCTCTGGTGGCAATATTCAACGGCACCTGAAGAGGACCCCAGCACTGCTCTCTTCAAACACTCTACAGCACTAACTTGGAGTGCGTTTGGACTTTTGAAATACATTGTTGATACACTAACTCTGACAGCTAGCTGATACCTCTTACGCAGCTGCGGTGACCCCAAAAGGTGCCCCTCCGTTACCTCCCTATGCTTGCATATTAAAAGCACTTTGAACCTTGAACATTATTCGGTTGATTGTGGGACATATATGGCACCAACATGGACCCCCTGATGAAGGGATTCGAAATGTACGGAGGGGTTTAAAATCCTTTGCAAATTATTTTGACTTTTTGTGGACATAAGGACTTTTCTGACATGTTTTAAGTTCGATTATGTTATGTTACGACTAAAGACTACTTAATTGGATTTATACAGGAGTACCCAAGCTGACTATTAAAGCCCCCTAGCCCCTACTTGGTGTAGGGGAGAACTTTTGGTTTTGGGGAGGAGGAACAGGATTGTCCCAACCTTCACTACCCATGCTGCATCTTTTACTTTATATTCAACGATAATAAATAGAATTTTCCTATATCATTTTAACAAGGATTTTAATCCCAATATATGCAAGAAGGTTGTTAACAAAAACATTTCAAAGAAACAGGCTGTCTTAGAAGAAAATGTACAACACTCTACTATTGCTTAGAAGAAAATGCAAACCCTGTAGATATCTTCTATCTCTCAGGAATCCTGAATCTATCAGGAATATGCTTGTTAGGTTCATTAAAAAAAAAGATATAAAAATGAGGTGGGTACTGAAAAAGTACAGATGGGGTTAGAAAAATGAAAATTTTTTTTTTCATGTTTATAGAAAGCTGCATAGAATACAAAACAGCTCCTATTTTGTGATAATCCTGAATAAAAATAAAATCACTTATTTGACTAGAAAGTTTAAATAACAGCCAAAGAAGATATTCGTTTTTCTGTGCATTTTATCCCACTGGAATATTGTACTAGGAAATTTATTTCATGATTCATTAAATTTACCACAAATAGTAGGCAAGGCAAACAAAAGCTTCACTGCACAGGGTGCACCAGCCACGCTCGAATTTGTATACATATATCGTGACAGACCGGGTGTCTGTCACTGTGTAAACAGACAATATCCAGTAGTAAAAGTGTCAGGGGGTGTATTCTGGATAGTATTGGACTGCTACAGTTGCTTACTGTGCAGTTTTTGTGTAGTTTGTTGTTAGGTTCCTGGACTCTGGAGTGGGAGGGAAGGAACTGGGCAGGCCTTCCCATTCCATCCAGAAATTAACACCTGCTGGACGTCGGTGAGGAAGCAGGGTGTATCTCCATATAAAGAGCTGAGACCATTGTGTCATGGCTCCTGAAGAGGTGTGGAGACACTGTGCTGCCTGAGCAGCGGATACCAGTGGTTACACAAGGAGTGGGGGCCTCAGGCCTGTGAGTCCTGCCATTTATACAGACTTTATACAGACTTTTCTGAGGAAAAGGAAATCATTTGTGTTGATGCCTGCAAGCCAGGAAGCGTGGTATTTTCCTGTGTGGACTTTATTGCATTCCTGCTACTAACCTCTGCATTTACTTTGGTCCTTTTGTTTTCCTAATAAAAATCAAAGAGAGCCCTAAAGAGAAGCAGTTTGTGTGACCATTCCTTTGAGGCTGAATCCCCTATATATATTCAATTAGGTTATAAACATGACAGTTTATCTAGATTTCAGAAAGAAGTCATTTTTGATGACTTTAGCAGTGATTTTTTTTGCTTTCTAATAATATACTTACCTAATCAGCATTGCTTTGACTACAGTAAAAGGTTTGCAGTCTGTACTACGTGTTGTGGGTGGCAAGTCAGTTATTAAGATAGAAAAGTAGTTGCAAATGTGGCAGCGAAGACTTTTAAAGTAAAAAAAAGGAATGAATTCAAAATAACTTTTTGGGGAAGTTTTTTTTGTGATGTAGCAGCAGGGTCTACAGCAGGGTTGTTCAAGATGTAGATTGCAGGTGAATATTAGTTGACCACGGATCACTGTCTTTTTAAAAACCTTTTATATAATGCTATGCTTTTCTTTTTTTCCTGTGTTTAAAACCTTAGTGGCCACTTTAGGTTTGCAAGTCAGAAAGGTGCGGGCATTATTGATGGCTGAACTGTCCACCTTGCGCCATGGATGTTTGCGCTCCTTCTAGCCAGCGAGCAGTACGGGTGTTTGACCTGCCCCGTTTGCCAGCAAGAAGGAGCCCTCTATTCTTCCACCGGCAGGATCAAGAGCAGTAAGATCCTGCTGGAGAAAGAATCTTTTCACTAAAGATTCCAGTGAAAAATCGGTTCCGAAAACCAGAAGTGACGTCAGTGACGTCATATCCAGCAATCGGAACCAGGAGCTATGTGTTTTTAAAAGTTCGATCCACCTGTTTGCGAACGGACCTGGACAAAGTTCGGCCATCACTTGAAATCCTGGATTTTTCCCAGATTCTTGAAATTGCGCTAATTTAGCAGGGAGAGGGCAATACTCTCCCTCCCTGCTAATGTCCCACCCTGCATATTGTTAGTAACGCCCTCTCCCTGCTTAAACAACCAAGAGGTAAGAATGGTACCGGAAGTGACATCCGTGGAAGAACCATAATCCGCATATTTGAAGTGATGTCACTGATGTCACTTCCTGTATGTCCCCTGTTTTTTTTTTTTTTACAGTTGATAGATATAACATCCCTGGTCTACAGGAACTTGTGAAGGGCCCACACTGTTTATTCCACCTCCTGCTTGTGTTCTCCATTTCCCTCTTCATGGGACACAAGGATTGCTGTGTGTACAACAGTCATTGTGGTTCTTGTCTTAATTAAAAGGCAGGGTATAACCTTCCTCTCCCCAGAAATGGCGTATCTCTTGATGAACAGGTTGGGACTAACACACAATGCAAGAAATACTTAAAGTATAAAGACAAAGAAAATAAGAAAGTCATGTAATGGAGGTAGCTGTGCCAAGAATAATCTGTTCTTTGGTTTTTGAATAACGATATAAGCCAAATGACATTCCTCACTGTGTAATGTTTTACTTCTTGCCATTTTGTCACATATGTGCCACTCATAAAGCAAGCCATCTGTATAAAGTAAACACTTCACACTTATTCTAACACAGCCAGCCACCGAACATTATGCAGGGATGCCCTTTGTAAGATATCAAACAAAGCACATAAATATGTGATGATGAAATTGAGAGTTTGTTTTGTTTACAACAATTTTCACAGCAGAAAGCTATATTATATTAACAAACTCTGGTCTCTACGGAATGGGTAAATGTCATACTTCTGCGACAGGAATCGTTTCCAAGGATTTACAATGGCATTTTAGTCAGTCTAATATGAAAGATACTAATACGCAGATGATTAGTGGACTGCTGCCAAAAGACAGGAGATATTAAGGACTAATGCTTCCTGGATTAATAGACATATGTAAACTGTATAATTAAGGATTTTGATGCTAGGCTGCTTGACAAAAGACATGTTTTTGGAAGGCACTGCCAGACTGGTACAAAAAAGCACTTCCTGCAACAATGATTGACAAAGAACCATGATCCATTAAGCTTGATTTCAGTTTATGATGGTGAGGTTGGATAAAATTAATATTGAGGGTTTGCAAATGGCATTTGTTCTCCATGATGTCATGCCAATATGTGCAATGTGCTACATCACCCAGAATATACATTGTTTTGTATCTACTCTAAGTGATTGGTGCCATGCCATGACACACATTATTGCACTAATCTTATACAAACATTGCTAAACTCTTGATTGTAAATTAGGCCTGCAAAATTTAGAAGTAAGCAGCACAGAAGGAACTTAGTTCTAAACACAAGCCGGATGTACTCAAAGTCATAAACCATTTGACCAATTTCATCTTGTTGTTGTTGACATGTTCTTTGTGTATTTGGTAATTTAAAGAGTTAATGTCGTGGTGGTAGGAAAACCCCGCCGCCACAGACTAAATTCCCCCTTTAGCACACAGGGACGCAAAAAGGGGGTTTATTCTTTTTAGATGTGTCAACCTTATCTCTTGCTATATTTGCTATGGGATGTGGATAATACACGCAAGATATCATATGTAGATTTTATGTAATGTATTTAAAAATGTGATTAAATGTGATAACCCTGCTGTTAATATTATCCTGTGATTATTGTTTTGCACTGAATTTGGGTTTGGAAGTCATTAAAGTCCCCACGCCCCTGTGTGCTATAGGGGGAATTTAGTCTTTGGCGGCAGGGTGTTGGCAAATCACACTGTAAGTGTAGTGTTACATTGTAATGGATTTGGTAATTGATAAAAAAAAGAGTATGAAACGTCCACATGTGCCTTATATAACTTTGATGGTTCCTGGAAAATCTCTGTTATGCTAATGTAGCAAAAATATATTTTAGGGGCCAAACACTTTCTAAACAATATAATAAATTGTGCATAATATAATCAATAACATATAGAGACGTATGATAAGGCTATCTTGTCACATGCCATATCACACATATCTATACAGTAGGGCTTAACATGTGCAATGGATAAAAGAGGAATGTGGAAAAAATTAGTCCACAGCGTATATAAATAAAAAGTTCCCTGGAAAAAAAAGCAGAAAAAAAGTTGCATAGTGACTACAATACTTTGATATACTTGTGAGTTCATTTTCTCTCTGATTGTTTGTTTGTCAAAGATGGAAGAATCTAGGCAAGTTGTCAAATGCTGTTGCTTGACAAATGATAAACTACCCAGTCCAGCAAATATTTCATGTAATAAGTATCAGATTTGCCAAAATCTACCTTAGTCAGCCCATTAGGAATCCAATAACAAAGTCAATAGTGTCTGTCACTAAGTATGGCAGCTACATTGAAAGCACAGCAGAATTACCGTATCTCTCTCTTCATGATGACTATATACAGGATGATCGTGCTTTGATAAAATTATTTTTTATACATATTTAAGGTAATTAAATGATCATTTACCAAATAAAAATCAATACCTATAAAAATATGATGATCATTTCTTTCTGTCATAGCCAATGTCAGACAAAACATGCTCACCATATTCTGATTGTAAGAAATGCAATACCAGCAGTTTTCCAGTTTGCCACAAGCTGTATAGATTACTTTCTACATTTACATTTCTTAATATTTCATTTATTAAGAATGAGTATGTTGAATATTTGCCTAGGAAAATACAAGGCAGTTTTGAAGAATAAAGATAAATATTATTCGTATAATCTCATGGTCGAACTTAAACCTGCATCCCACAGTCATCGCAAAGCTTGGGAATCAGATCTCGCTATGTCCTTCTCAGGCGAGGAATGGGAACGGATCAATACTCTAACGGTCAAAGGTTCCCTCAATGTTAGAATTCAAGAAAACAATTTCAAACTTCAAACCCGGTGGTATAGGGTCCCTCAGCTTTTGAAATCCATCTACCCAGAATCTGACGGCCTGTGCTGGAGGTGCTAGTTAGCCCAGGGGACCTACCTTCACATTTGGTGGGACTGCCCTCTGATAAAACCATTTTGGGTAATGCTACACGACATGATTAAGACGGTTACGGAATTGCTAGTTCCCCTCCGCCCGGAATGCTATTTGCTGCATTACAACATTTACCCTGTTCATCAATATAAGGGCTCTCTACCTTTTCACATGATCAGCTAAACAGCTAAACTTTGGATCCCATCCTTCTGGAGGAAGCCCGTTTCCCCCTCACTATCTGACTGGATCAAACAACTTGATCACATTGAGGAAATGGAGAGGCTAATCCACATAGCACACGACTCCATGACTAAGTATTCACGGATCTGGACACCGTGGATTCTTTCCTACCCTCAGACATCTCCAACATAAAAGCGGAACCACCCTCTACATACCTGAATTAATGTTTACACATGATTATTTGTTAGAACTGGCATAAGGTATATATTTATTGAGATACATATCTAACCCTTATTCATTTCTATGTATATCCTGTAACAACACTTTTATGATATTTTGGTCTGGCACCCCCCCCCCTTTTTTTTTTTACTTTGTTTGAGTATTCACTGTTACCAGCATTTGCAACGCAAGACCCATATGTTTTTGACAATAAACCTATGTCTACTGTTAGACAATGTTTACAACATTCGTTGTTTTATTGAAATGTAACCTTGTTTTGTAAACAATGCATACTACTTTTCCTGCACAGTCATTTACGTGCTTGTTTGTATTTGATATTGTATGCGCTTTTTCTCTCAATAAAACCCTTTTTTGGAAAAAAAATATATTATTCAAGGACAAAATATATCAAGGCCACACTCAGAAAAGGACAGCGCATTTTAGGGGTTCTGTAGGCCCTCCTTCAGCAAGACTTAAATAATACAATAAATAGCTGAGTCAGCAGCTATCACATAGTAGAAGTTATGTCAGTGGCCAGAAAGGCCATCAGGTGGTGTATGGAGCCAGGTAAAAATCCCAGGGTAAAAATGGATCAGTATGGGGGGGGGTTAAAAAAGTTGCATAGAAGTGTGCAGCTCCCCATAAGAAGGAGGAATGTGCCCCCCCCCTGTAAATGACAAATAGGAACAAGAACACAAGATGCACAAGATACACAGGCGGTAAACGTGCAATTAACGCAACCGCCTGGCACGCACGACATGTGGAACTTCGCGGGTCACTTTTTGGGCTTTGGCCTGTCATGGGGGTGTTATCTAAAAAGTTTTTTCAGTCCACAGCAGCACAGGAAACCGCAGAGTAAATGTATGCTTAAGTTCTGTAAATGATAATGGAAAAGATAAAATACAATAATGGAATCACAAAGCAGACTTACAAGGAATGATTTACCAGGCCATGTGTGACAGAGCACAAATTTTCCAAGACAAAGGACAACACAGGACCCAGCAGACTGAGAGCCGTCTGTCACGTGGGTTTGGTAAGGGTGACAAATCTGTTACCCTTACACCTTAAACACTGGCACCCCATGCTACCACGGGAGCCGATAACTGCCAAAAACATGGTCTGTAACACTCTCTGTCACGATCAAACAGAAATATCAAGAACTTGAAATATCACAAAAAGTTACCTGTATGCTCAAAAAAGAGGGTGGACACCCCATCTAGGAGGCCTTGAAAGACCAGCCCACAATCATATGACCACAATTATTACTGTTTTTTTCGGACTATAAGACGCACCGGACCATAAGACACACCCAGTTTTTAGACCAGGAAAACCAGAATATATAAGTTTTCAAATCAATTGGGTTAATGCAATGGATTAAAATAATGCAATATCTAATTCAGCCAGTAGATGTCATTAGCAGCAGTACTATCACAGCAAAACAGGTCATCCTCCTCACTACAGATCTCCTCTCCCTCTCTGGCTGTACCTGTGTCCAGAGTGATTGCAGCTTCCACGAACATGGAGAGAGAGATACATGGGAGTTCACCTATTTCTCTTCATTGTTATACCAGCAGGGCTCTGTGCTCTGCTGGCATAAGCAATGATACAGTTCAAATGGGAGATCCGGCCATGGTCGTATCTCTCATCTGACAGCTCCCCAGCTATTCTCCTTGCCGGAAACACAGGGTCAAGCATTCGGACAATAAGACACAGGCACTTTTTCCTCCCTATATTGGGGGAGAAAAGGTGCGTCGTATAGTCCAAAAAATACGGTATATCTGGATTCATGTTTCCTCAGGGTCGGGTTCTATGACAATGACTAGCAAATTATGATTCTGCAGGAAATATGGAATCCACTGGTAGTAAACATGCCTAGTCTAGGACTTATGGTTCTCCACGGCAGCCCTTACCCAGTTTCTCAGGTTCCATGATTTGCAGGGTTATAATTTTTTGGTTTATAAAGGATCTGTAGAATGTTATGATTTAACTGGCGCCCATCTCTTTTCTATATCTTCTTCATAACTACTCCAAAAATTATAAATATGAAGAGGCTATTATCAAGTATCTGCAAGGCTTGTGAGCTGATTCACTTAAAGATACTATGCCTGACATATAGTGTATTGAGGGGAATGCAGAGTAAAGCAGGTGTCATGTCTCTTTGACATTACATGATATTAACATAACATTACATCTGGGTGAGACACATGCATACGATTAGTTAATCACAGGAAGTTAATCAGAGGAAGCCCTCATTAAAAAGACTCTGACACAGATTCAACAACAATGGAAATATTAGTAATATTTCCTCTCTAGACCGTTACACTGTGTGTGTGGAAACCAGAATGACGTCACTTCCTGGTTAACTGCTAGACAGATCTCCATAATGCTATGTTTTTGCCTGCAAACCTGTTTCTGTAGCTGACTACAATACATATCTGCAGCCATAATCACTCCCATAAAAGGATGATCAACCGTTGCACTGAGTAGTGTGTGTAGGTACTTGCCAATAGGGATGGACCGAACTGTTCGCCGGAGAACAGTTCGGCCGCGAACTCGGCATGTTCGCCGTTCCGTCCGGTCAGTGACGTCACATCCGGCTCCCGCAACCAGGAACGATGCGTTCCAGGATGCGTTCCATGGACCGGATGTGACTTCACTGACGTCACATCCTGTTTTCCCGATTCATCTTTAAAAGTTCGACCCGCCCTGTTCGCGGACACTCCGGGCTGGTGTTCGCCCATCTCTACTTGCCAAGGCAATTCATACAACTAGAATTGTAACAACACATCTGCCCTACTAATTTCAGTATATGTTCAACTAACAGCAAAACAGAACAGAGTACTTTTGTAGCTGTTACATTTTGCCACTACACAATTTCTTGTGTGTCATACCCATGGCCTTTACCCATGAAATGAATGGCACAGGTGATGCTTTCATATGACATTTGATTTTACATGTGTTACACTTTGTTTATTTCACATTCAACGTATAAGTAAAAAGCAGGTTTGTTCCCATGTTATATCAGGTGATAAGAAAAAGTTCCTTAATTGTAGACAAACTTTCAATGAATATAAGAACATTAAAGAACATTTTATCTACATATTTTATCTCATAAGTAAGGTCAAAAGCACAGACCTCTATTGTCGGCATGCTTTAAAACCAAATGTAATTTAAAAGTGTGCTACAGGCAAACTTAGCAAAATACAATTACAGTGATTCTCCTTCCTCCCTCCTCCCCCCTTTACACGAGGGACAGAAACATGGGATTGTGGGGTAATAAACTTACCCTGAGCTACACTCAGGGCAAACGCACTGGAGGATAAGAGCAAACTAACCATAAGACACACCCAGTTTTTAGAACAGGAAAACCAGAAAAAAATACTTAATATTT
>CM070033.1:82990277-83002031 GCA_036250615.1 Ptychadena robeensis | reverse complement strand
TGTTTATACCATTGTTATCATGTTTGGTTGTAGTTTTTACAACAGAAGGGCATGCTATTTATGTTATGCATGTGTTTTGTATCTGTCCAAGGCTTTAATGATCCTAAAAACATACTCACACTCTTCCTTATCCTACTATATAATCCAGCATGGGGTTTTGGCAATTGCAGTTACTGCTATTAGAAGCAAGTGTACTTGTTGAGGCAAGCAGGTACCTTATATCAGCCCTTCAAACCTGTACTTTGGTGTAATCATAATTAACCCAGCAGCCAGGCCATGCATAGGCAACCACAAACATAATCTCATGAATTGTATTACAAACCATATTTTTGGGACTATAAGTTGCACTTTTTTACCATTAAAATCAATGCCCCTGTGTCTTATGGTCCAAATATGTAAAACAATATGTATTTTTTGTACTCCCAACCATCATGGGAGCATTAGCTATGCATTCCTGGGAATGAAAATGTGTTCCATTCCCTCCAGCCACGCCAAAAAGCCACTGCCTACCTGCATTAGCACTAGCTCTCTGAATAAACTGACCAACTTATGGAGAGACACATTTAACAATTAGATAGTATGAGTTGTGTTTTTACATTAGCATTCTGCATTGCAATAAATACATTTTGTGACACAGACTCTGTGTAGGTTGGTGTGAAAAAGACTCAGTGTTTTGGGCCAAGGCATCTGGACTTAACATAACATGGAGGTCAATTGCACCCCCCCCCCCACCTCTTCTGCGTCATTGTTGAGCAAACTTACCCCGAGCTACACTCAGGGCAAACACGTAGGAGGTTAATAATGTCAGAAATAGCATACTTTGTTAATAACTGTGATGTATTTGCTACTTTTTTCCTTACTTCTGCTCATTTCCTACTGTACATCTTTTTCCATTAGAGACCCTGTAGCTAACCTTTACTTCTCCATTGCATAGTTCAGCACTACAACAGATGAGTGTAATGATAGAACAATATAAATAAATGGCTTTACACCACACAAGAAGCAGACTGTTGTAATGTAATCAGCTCTCTGTTATAGAACACTAATTTGTGGTTTGAGATTTTCAGATATCAGTATACCCAAGCATACATAACATAACAGCACCATCAGCATGCTTTCCTTTTAGGTGGCTTTTTTGTGTTGGCATAAATATTATGTGCTAAATTAGATCTCTTGGCTCCTCTGAAAAATAAATTATGAAAGGGGACATAGCCAGAGATTAAATTATGCAAGGTAAGATTGGGATTTTGTTTCAGGAATATTCCCACTACATGCTTAAAGTAAACTGTAATAATTGAAAAATGAAGGCATTTGTTTGAAAGAAATAATAATAGAACATAAACAATCCAAAAGGAATATACAAATATTTATTTAAAAAAACGAAAACTAAAACACTTAATCACTCTGCAGCCAGATATGGCCCCCGGGTCAGAGTTTGACACCCCTGCAATAAATAAAACAGAAAACATTTGTTTAATGAAATCTGGAGTAGAGATGGAAACAATATTCCTTCACAGATTGCAGTAAATGAGGGTTGATAAGAGGTATGCTATTTGCTTGGTCTCCCGGTCAATCCCAGAAATAAAAGTCTGAAACACAAATCTAATGCAGCCACTGCATCTAAATACTTCTATTGTTTAATATTTGGAAAGCAAAAATCTGGAAAGACACAATGACCTTTGCATTGTGGCTACCAATTTGCTCCTGGCAGCTCCAACAGTCTCCTCTCTTCAGTGCTCCATGTCGGAGTCTATGATGTTATCACCATATTAGCTAGTACATTTAAGCCGGCCATAGATGTACCGATCTATAGGCGACCTTTAGCAGACTCCTCACAGCGTGGTGACGTCACCTGTGAGGAGTCGGCTACAGAGAGGACAGGAATCCAGTGTGTTCCACTAACACACGCGTTTCCTGTCAGACTGTAGCCAATTAACTCGGAGGGGGAGGAGACTCCCCCTCCGAGTTAACAGCCGGCAGCACAGTCGGGCAGAAAGAGAACCAGCAGGACGGATCCATGTGCGATCCGACCTGCCAGCTTTTTTTCTAAGAAAGTAAAGGTGGGCTTCCCTATAGTTGCGGCCGACCAACCTTTATGTGTTCGGCGGGAGCGAGCACGCTGGTTGGTCGGCTGCAACTATGGCCGGAAATCGGCCTGTCTATGGGGGGCTTTACAGATACTAAGATGTTTAGTTTTGTATAGAGGTGGACAGCTTAACTGTGTATTGCACCGCATAGGTACTTACTTAATAAGACCTCCTCTCCACCGAGTCAAAAGTACCATGTTTTATGAGCATGTAATTTTTTTATGTGGCTGACCAAGTTGCCTTGCATGAGTTAACACGTCCATTATAAATACATTGGACATGTTTTTAATGTCTTAATGACCCATTTTTGCTATATGACTCAATGGTTCTTTTCCTTTTGCGTTAATGCAGCAGGCTGTTTAAAAAAAGAAGCAAATACTGAATTATACATAAATAGAACTTAATAAAGGTTTAAGCTGTTGGAAGAAATATAGCAAGCCCAATTTGGCAATCATTGCCTTTTAAGAAGTAGTATGCGCAGCAACACATCAAAAACTAGTTGGCGTAACAAGAACAAAATCACCATTTAGTAAAATAATGATTATGTTGGTGTTCAGTTTATATTGGGTTCTGTTCACAAAAGACATTATAATTTATTTAGTTTTTTTATAACTTTGTTTCGTGGCAATGTGTAATCATTAATGACGATGGTCCCTGACGATCCAATAGTAACATTATAAGAGAATGCAATTTTCTGCTTAAGCTTTTCTAATAAGACAAGTATTACTATAGTTACTTTAATTACTGCGTTTCCATTCTTTTTGTAAGTTTGTGCTAATTTTTTCTAAGAACTTACTTGTACTTACACGTTAATTTACTATAGGAGTCATTGTGACACTAATCTGTATTCACCAACAATATGCAATCATGTTGCACTCTTATTGATATGAACAGGAGCTATGGAGCAATTTATTAAAACACAATCAGTGCTATAATGAAGAACAATGTACATGCAAATTATCTTTCACTGCTAAAGTAGCTGACTGAAACCATACATATTTGTTTTCAGCGGTGTATAAAAATATATGCTCCTTTTGTGTTCTTTTATTTTTAAGCATAGCAATACTGAATAATAAAATAAATCATTAAACTAAACTTCTTAACTCTGAGCCACATAATGGTGGATATTTTTTTTAAGCACACAAATGTGAGATTCCTAAAGCCGGCCATAGACGTCCCGATCTATGGCCGACATTTAGCAGACTCTTCACAGCGTGGTGACGTCACAACGCTGTGAGCAGTCTGCTACAGAACGGACAGGAATACTGTATGTTCCACTAACACATGGGACTCCTGTCAGACTGTAGCCAATTAACTCAGAGGGGGAGGAGACTCCCCCTCCGAGTTTACAGCCTGCTGTGCAGGAACAGAGGATCGTGCAGAAAAAGAACCAGCAGGACGGATCGGTGTGCAATCCGACCTGCCGGCTTTTTTTCTACAAAACTCAAGGTGGGCTCCCACATAGTTGCGGCCGACCAACCTTTATGTGCTTGGCGGGAGCGAGCATGCAGGTTGGTCTGCTACAACTATGGCTAATCGGCCCGTCTATGAGAGACTTAACACCCGGTGCTGCAAAGTGAAAAAAGTGAACACGTTAGTGAAAAACAATCCACACCAACCTGCACAAGTGTTTTCAAGTGTCCCACCCCTAAAGGGGCTAAGAACTTGTTCCTCAAAAAGGGGTGGCATAGACAGCCAAAGCCACCTGCCCCTTGGATGTCCCGTTCCCTAGGTGACCTCGACCGGACCCAGTTCTCCTGAGTACTAGGGACTAGGTGGGCCCCCTCGGAAGGAGGTACCGAGCTTGGAGGGACTGCCGGGCCAGAGCCGTAAGCAGTCCCTCCCCACCACTTAGGTTTAAGTCCAGAAGGACCAAACTCCCGTACCGGTGAACAAAACAAACATGCAGGGGTGGGGGTGACAGACTAACATCTAAAATAAATTTAATCAATCTTTCACTGTTAAAGTAGCTGACTGAAACAAGATATATTCGTTTGCAGCTCTGTATAAATATATATATACTTCTTTTGTGTTCTTTTTTTTAAAGCGTAGCAATACAGAATGATAAAAGAAATCCTTAAACTAAACTTCTTACCTCTGAGCCACATAATGGTGGATATGCACTCCACAATCTTAAATAATTATACTTACCTGCTAAACCTTAGAGCCTTAGGAGATGCCATTTTAGTCCTCTCTAACTGTCAACATTGCTGAGTTATAAGCTGCGGTAACAGTAATTGCTTGTTGCCTGTTAAATGGTGCTAAATAATTCTATGAAAACAAGTTTTCAATGAAATACCTCCATGAGTTTGTAAAGGGAGCATAGTTAGGTCTGTACACAACAGTCTCTATACTGGAGAGAAGAGAAGCTGTTACCACTATGGCATAATGTCAACACAGAGGAGGAGCAACAGGGGATCATCAAGCTTTACTGATTACAAGTAAGGTTTTTTTTAAAGATGGTCCTTATAATGTGGGATATGACTACAAATTACATGGAGTATAGGATTTGGTAGCGAGTCTACTTTGAAGCAAATTTCAACCTTTACATTTGACAAAGAACTAGAATCCTATTTTTGAACCATGTGTAAATCTTTTTTTTTTCCATGATGTCCTTTTACTGCGACTGTAGCCTAAAACACATTTCATAAAAAAGAAAAAAAGACCATATGGAAGCCAAAGTATAACCCTTTGGAAATGTTGTCCTCCTGCCACATGAAATTAATTCACCTGGCAGAAGATGACATGTGTCCAGATACCATGTTCTAGATTACATTTGAAAATGAAAGGATGAATGTGATGTTTTGCTTTAGGCAGTCAGTTGTCGGAAACTTTCATATGTGCAACAAATTTACACATAATAATAAGCACAGTACACAGGTACTTTTTATAGTAAGTTATAACAGTAAAAGATCACAATCACTATGTCTGTGATGATAAAAAAAACAATGTCATCATCAAAACATAAATCTAGTAACCATCACAAAGACATACACTTTGCAGACTGTCATTAAAAAAGCACGCTTAGAGCTGTCAAACAAAAGAGCCAAAGGGTACTTGTAGCTTGTAGCTATAAAATGCCATTCCATCTGAAGATTGATAAACAATGCTAATCTGTGGGTATTATTAGTTGGATAAGACTAAACCTAGCCACAAACTTTTGCTTGATCGTTTTTCGATTCACTTGTGCAAATGAGATATTGACTCCTTTGATCGTACTAACACATAAAGTAATCAATAGAAAACAGATTTCATCCCATATCTTTTCAGTTATGAAGGTAAAGGCCTGTGTACATACTCCATAATTCGACTGAATACATATCAGGGGAAACTCATAAATAACTGTCACATACTTTTACAATTAACTGAAAAATTACAACCTGATCACATTTTTTTCTATTCTATTCTCAATTTCCATCACATTTGGTCAATTGATTCAGTTCAAAAGGAATAATTTTTCTTCTTATCAATTTAAACAATACATTTTTGAACAGAAAAGGTAAAGTGAGTATGGTCAGTTTACACACATCACCAGTATTTTAAGATATTTTACCATAAGAAACAAAATGCCCATACTTTATGAATCCAAATTAACCAAAATTTTACACAACAAGTATATATTTATATATACATATCTATAATATTTATATACATATGTATGTATAAAGTTTTTTCTCAGATTTCCAGTTACAAGGTATTACTGTATTTTTGGACTATAAGACACACCCTGTTTTAAGAGCAGAAAAAACAGAAAAAAAAGAAATCCCCTGCAGTACCCAATTTAAGCCACAAAAGAGGGGGAGCAGGGGATTCTGCACTGTTCGCCTCCCTTCTTGCCAGCTGTGAGCTGCATGGTGATCGCAGTTACAGGCAGACATACATGGAAGCTGCTGGCTGGAACCCTCCATTCTATCAGCAGGGCTTTGCTGGTAGAAACATTACAGTACAGATGAGGGATCTGGGGCGACCACCATGGGCGAGTGGCCGGGGGGTAGAGCATTCAGGCCATAAGATGCAGGCACTATTTCCCCCTGATTCTGGGGTTGAAAACGTGTGTCTTATGGTCCGCAAAATACAGTATATTTGTTTGCAGCATTCAAAGGATTAAAAAACGCATATATATATATATATATATATATATATATATATCCAGATAGAATAGGTGAATAATAGCTTCCTATAGACTTAAGTATATATATGACTCTATACAAGTTCATTTAATTATATTGTTGGCCTTTCTCTTTAACTGTTTTGTATTTAATGTTTTAATAAGGAATATATTTTCAATAATAGAATGCAAAAGCACTTCCATATACACACACATTGTCCACCATAACAATAGTATTGCCCACAGAACAATGCACAGGCAACGTCCCATTCAAAGCATTTTCACTCTTATGTGTTCCAAAGAACTATGAGCATAGCCATGGTACACACTTTCTCTCTCTATTTCAGTGGTGGTTCAGAAACTACTTTTAGGGTGGATCAGCTTTATATGTTTAGTCCAGGGAAGGACAAAAAATTTCGACTTGTGGGCCACATTGGCTTCTTACATTTGATAAAGGGGCCGGACCAAGAGCCTGTAATGGCCAACCCACCATAGGGGTGCCAATTCCATACATTACCAGCATCACTTATGATGGTGGTGATATGTAATAGGCAACATGTGACTGGGACGTTGTTATGTTTAAAAATTTTCTGCACTTAGGAAAATTTTTTTCTAAAGATTGCCTGCTGTTGCAATGTTGATGTGCCCACAGTGACATGATGGCACAACTGCATCTTCCTCAAGGTAACGTTTGGACACCTCCAGACATTATGTGCACTCATTGCAGAGAACAAGCAGAGGGGAGCATCTTTTCAACAATGTGACAAGGTGGTCGGAAAAAAAAGCCAGATCCAGCCCCCAGGCCTTAGTTTGCCCACCTAGGAGGTCTAGGAGATCCTAATTGGTGGCCATGAGCTTGGAGCAATCAGAGTGTATGTATATTTTAAATAACATTTGAAAACAAACATACCATAATAAATACTCATCATAGATGTAGATGAATGGATAATTACTGAAAAGGATAAGTGCAATCAAAACCCAGCAATGCTGGATAAACATGTTCACGGGTCGTTATATAAATGCTATCATTCACTCATTTTGGATGCATAGGAATTACATGAAATGAGTGGAAAGTGATTTCTTTAGCTTTTATAGCTTATCATCATTCCTCCCATTTTCTCCTAAATTAATTTTTTTAATGTCTTTTTACAGAACTCCAGAAAGGAATGTATTAGCATAATGATGGGATGGTAATCAGGAACCAGTAAAGCAGAAGTGTATAAAAGAAAATGAATACTTTTGGAAACTATAAAATCTAATAACCAAATTCTGAGTACTCTCTCATAAAATACGTGAGTGATGTCACCCTCCTCGGCCTTTGCATTTGCACCCAAGCGTGTTGCTGTTCAGAGTTAATAACAGATTTATTCACCATTGTTTCTGGCACTCCATAAATATACAAATAAGAATGTTCATTTCAAGTAGCTGTGCTCCAGAGAAGGAGAGGAGTGAGGTTCGAAGGAGCAAAGTGACATCACAATTTTATTTACGGAAGAACTTGATTGAGGTTAAGGCGCCAGGGAATTGAATTGAGACCTTTGGTCATTATGCTGAAATGGAAGGAGCTGCTTCTGGGATTGTAAATTTATAGATGCTGAGAGTTTGTGTTAAATCTGGAAAATGGAATACAATGATCAACTAAATCATTACCGCAGTGCACACACCAGAAGCTGCAGTGCCGCAGTGAAGTCTAGTTGCTTCATGTTCAGAAGGCATATACAACACAAATATCTAGAAATAGGCATTAGTTAATAACACACTGCATGTAAACAATTGTATTGCTATTTATTAAGATGCTAATTGCTGATTCTGCTTTCTGCTTATTGTGAAAAAAATTTAAACTTCACAAATGTTATTATAGTTTTAGAAATCTGTAAGGAGCTTCTGAATTAAAAATCAATCACTGAATTTTTGTTACCCCAAACCAGGTGTGACTCCCTGATTTTAAGCTAGTGGTGAGGGATATCCCTATACAGACTTCGGAGTTTATATTTTCTAACACTCTACAAAGACTTTACTAAATAAAAGTATGAGTGTGTATGTATACAAGTACTGTTTTTTTGCATTATAAGAAGCACAGAGACCATAAGATGCAACCAATAGTTTTAGGGAGAACATTTGAATAATGAATACAATGCACAATCATGCACATATAAAGTGAATATACAGCATTCATTTTCACTCTATATTCCTACAGCCAAGTCAAAAGGCCATTACCGGGAGGCACCACGTAGTTCCAAGGCTGAAGCTTTAGCATGTGTCTATACACTAGCACTACCCATTCCCTGAACCCTCTGGACAACTTATGTAAAGACACATTTTACAATCTGCCACTAACAACTTACCTATGAGCACCTATTTACATATGGGAGGAGAGTCAGTGTTACATAATTGTTTTATTGCAGTGCAGAATGTTAATGTAAATACACATAATATCTATATAGCCTCAATTCACCCAACAGTAGAAGCTGAATGAGTTATTTTGTGATTTTGATAGCTGGCCTTGTGTATTTACATTAACATTCTGCATTGCAATAACATTTTATGTGATACAGACTCATATCTCCAACCATCTGTAAATAGGTGCTCATGGGTAAGTTGTTAGTGCCGGATTGTAAAATGTGTCTCTCCACAAGTTGGTCAGAGGATTCAGAGAATAGGTATTGCTAGTGCTGTTATAGCTAAGATCTCTCTTTTGACTTGGCTGGAGTAAATTAAATACATTCCAGCCTTCTGGGATGCAGACCTATTGTTCCTAGTATTTTTCACCATAAGATACACAGAAATGCATCTTAAATTCAAAAATAGTTTTGCATTTTAATTAGATTTCTTTTAGGGCACCTTGAAATAAATTCATGTGAGCCCTGGGCAACACACCCCTTTATACTCTTAAATAAAGCGCAAAATGTAAAAAAAAATGTTACATGTACCAATTTGTATATATAACGAAGAATATTGCAGAATTTTTATTAGGGATTATTATGTTTGAGTTTCAATGTTATGATCCTTACTATTTATTGTCCTGTCTTGGTTTCCTAGCATTGCATTACATGTAAGTGAGAAAGACAGTAAAACTTTTGTCTGGTGGTTTTGGAGTGCAGGGCTTAGGAGTTCATAACATTTAAAGTAGAGGTGATGAGTATGACATATACAGTGTCAAGGGGTAGTGATGGACGACATCGCGACTTTTCGTAACAAGCGAATCCAACTTCTGCAATACCCGCCGCGAACATCCGAGCGGCGAACCTCCATTGACTTTATGATGGGTGAACTTCTCAAACCAAACCTTCAGGTCATATTTGGTAGCCAAAATACCAATAAAAAAGTCAAAAGGGTGTAACCACTGGACAGTGTCATGCCAGAGGGGGATCAATGGATAACTTCTTCCCCAAAATTGGATTTTTTTAAATGCTGTTTTCTTCAGTTTCTAATGGCGAAATCACATCTGATTACAGATTTATTCACTTTTATCAGATCTCTCTGCATGCATAACCAGTCATGCCCCCACCCTATACCTATAGGATCTTTCCTCTTTGGGTTCCCCTTCGGCACCCCACTGGATCCTGTGGGCACCCTACAGGAACGCTCTCTATTGAAGTCATGTGGTAAACCCTATGGGAACTTTGCCTCTTCGGTCCTGTGGCAACCTATGGGAACTTTCCCTCTCTGGTGTCCTTTGCCCCCTACAGGAACTTTCTCTCTGGATTTCCTGTGGCCCCGTACAGGAACTTTCTCCTCCTGGATACCTGTGGCAACCCTACAGGAACTTTCTCTATGAGTCATGTGGCCACCCTATGGGAACTTTCTCTGCTAGAGTTCTTCTGTTGGCAACCTGTGGGAACTTTTCTCTTTGGGGTCCTTCGCACCCCTCTGGTTCCTGTGGCACCCTACAGAACTCTCTCGTATGAAGTCATGGGTGGTACCCTATGGGGAAACTTTCGCTCTTAGGGGTAGGTCCTGTGGCAACCTATGGAACTTTCCTCTTCTGGTGTCCTTTGGCCCCCTACAGGAACTTTCTCTCTGGATTCCTGTGGGGGCGTGGGGGATAAATAACAACCGGGGCTACAGGAACTTTCTTATCAGTCCTGTTGCACCCTATGGGCACGTTTCTCTCTGGAGTCCTGTGGCAACCTATGGGAACTTTCCTCTCTGGTGTCCTTTGGCACCCTACAGGAACTTTCTCTCTTGATCTTAAAATAGTGTGCATAACAAATTGCAGAAATTCAGGTATAGCATGCCATTTTGCCATCCTGATTGCATATTCTTATTGTCAGTTTCCCCAGTCAAGAAGGCACAGCATCATATATGGGCAATACTATTGCTTCATGTGGAATTATTATGAACGGCACCTTGCCAGCCCTCCATTATCTAACTACATTGCATACAGAAGCACAGACACATAGTGATAATGTCACTGGGTTTAAAAAAAAGATGTGCATTGAAAACAGAAACATTATACTTTAAAAATGAAAATTAAATTCTCTTTACTGGCCGTTCCGGTAGACACAGGGCAGGCAGTGAAGTTAAGTGGATATGTTTGTGAGACAAAATCCGAGAGGGGTATAAAAGAATAATTTCTGGCTATATGAACAAACATTTTTGGTATCTGTCTTTAGGGAAGCCTTTTGTTTTGTTTTGTACGGTTTACTTTAACCGGAATAGTCCCCTATAGCCTAATTTGAATACATTGGTTATTTTCATCTATGGCTCCTTCTGCTAAATTTACGAGTTGTTTTCCTCCCTTATTCACTGTTGTCTTCATCTTTCTTTTACATAACAGCATCTCTGGTTTCCCATTGCAAACTGCTATGTGCATCTCATTTCTCCCCTGGGAACAGGCAATGCTAAACATTGGTCTATAAATCACATTCAGCAGGCCATTCAGTCAGGTCTCTGCTTCCACTTATTACAAAGCTGATGCAGGCATGTTCTAGGTGTAGCATAATCTTGTGATGGGTTGTGGGAATATTGAATTGTTAATAATATCGATCTGCACTCCACACAAGTATGAGATGATCTGTATGCAGGAAAGGTTGCGTATTGTGAGTACATACATTTTTAGTAATATGTACATGTTGCAGATGTAGGTTCTCACTAAACTTAGAAGGAATAAAAAGAGACCATAAAAAGGAAAAGGTGCTGATGAAAATTTTAACTTTTACCCAGGAGTCTCAAACTGTATTAAAAATACATCAAAATGTAGCTGACTCTTAATTCTCCCTTATACAACTATATTTTTCCAACATAGTGTCAGTTTCATTAGCAGACATGATGTCCCATTGACAGCAAATTAACAACAAATGTGTATTTATTTGTTAAATGGTCAATATGTGAAAGTGCAGCTAAAATGTTAAAAAAAGAAAACTGAACTGTATTTTTTTGTTTGTGTACTTTGTTTTGCTATTTGATCTCTGCAAAAGGCTGCCAGACCATTCTGTCCTGCTCAGAGGAAAGCCCCTTGGATCTTTCTTTTTGAGTGGAGCCTATTGTCAATGGTGACAGTAAACCTACCAATATTCCTGACCATACACTAATATTTGAGCTAAAGCTCCCTTCTGT
>CM070033.1:82974971-82990193 GCA_036250615.1 Ptychadena robeensis | reverse complement strand
TGTTGTCACAGCACCTTTTCCAGCCATGGTCTTAGGTGATCTGGCAGGTAGAGCCATAGCAAGGATGCGAAAGAATATATGCACCTTTCAGAGAGGAGATTGTTGGCCTCTGTACAAATAAAGGCTATGTGTACAATCCTACTTTAGACAAGAACCCTAAAATGTACATCATATAGGACAAATTATTTGTACTGTCTCTGCCACTAGGCATGTCTAGGGGTTGTTGATCCAAGGGTGCATGGTGGAGTTTGCAATCTTAAATTTGAAGCTGGTGCTGTTGGATATGGATCTATTCGCTGGTTTGCTGACCAGGAAGGACCTGGTTTGTAGTCAGGCAACAGCAGATGGTTGCTACAATTACATAGTTTGCATACAATGGGTTCTTCCTGCTCTCCAATAGGATAGATCAAAGCAACAGCAAGTAAAACTCCAACAGATGGCAACCCAACAAGATGAAGAATATGTCCTGTAGCAGTACAAACTGCCCCTAATTCAAATTCAGCCGGGCACACAATGAGACTTTCTGTGAGACATTTTTTTTCTTGATTACTCTCCCGAAAACATGGTGTGTCTGATGGTCATGTGTGAATTACAGAAGTTTTTAAGCCCCTGAACATGGTATCATTACCAAAATTGCTGAAGATAAATAGAAAGGCTGTGGTAACATGACAAAAAAGTATTGCACTAGCACATGTAGTTTTTGCACACATTTAGTAAAAATACTGAATTCACGTGTATGGTTTTTTCTCGCCCATGGCAGGCAGGCAGTGACTAGAATGCTAGAATGGGAGTGCTTGGGGGTCTGGTTGATAATCTCCTTCTAACTCCTCAGTTTACATTTACATACATACTTAAATATCAATGATTTTGTGTTATCAGGGATTACCTGTTTCTTAATATTTCCTTTGAGATGGTTACCTAATTTTCAGTGCTACAGCAGCACTTTTGACTGGGGTCAGACCAGGAAGAGAACAGTGGTTATCTCCAGAATACAGACAAAAATATGGTATGTGTGAAATTGTTGTTGTGCGGGTGCTTTCCATTAGGTTTTGGTTTCAAAACAGATACACTTTAAAGAGGATCTATCATGAAGAAAAATATTGAATTAAACGTTTACATTCATCTGAGCCTGAATGATAGTGGAGTGAAGTGTTTCACAATCTAAAAAGGTATATTGCTGTTTCCTATCACGAGTTCTGGCATAGAATTCACCTGCTGCTAGATGTCCTGTATCAGTCTTCCTGCAGTACTACAAAAGGGCACTAGATGGAGCTGGGTAATTGTTTCCAATACTGAAAACAGATCTGCAGTGATCAGTGAATGTCTCTCTGCGCCCAGCAGAGCAGGGATATTGATGCCAAAGGGCAGAGTAATCAGAGGGGAGGAGCGGATTGAGACAATCAAGATGTATTGATTGACTGAGAGGAAAATAAAGCACACTAGGTGAGAATGGGTCTGCTTTAAGAAAAAAACGCTGTGCAAATGTGGGACTAGTTCCTGTTTAAGCCAGAACAGGAAATGTAATGATAAATCAAGCCTGACATGGTAGGTATTGTATACTTTATTGACCAGCATTAAAAAGTATGATTTATATGTGGCTGCAAGAGTTAGGAAATTAATACAGAGAATGCCATTTCATATAATTTGTGTAGCAATTAATATTTTTTTTAAATAATGACAACCATTTAAAGTGAGCAAAGTACAATTTTTGGATCCTTATTACTAGAACACTAAAGTGATAACATTACATTTTGATTGCATTAGTCAAAGTTTGTAAAATGTGATGAGGAACATTTTCCTCTCCATTCCTAATAATGGTCTCTCATGTATTTGTCTAAATGGTTTAGTAACAATGATTAAGTAGAAAAAAGATTGTGTCCCTAAGCCATTTTCATATAGACATAGCAGAGAAAAGCCAGTTTTCTGCATTGTAAGAAGAAACGATTCTGCACATCAAGTTGTTTCTAGCCTTTTGGAAGGAAAGGGATTAAATACATTTACATTCTCTTTGTTTTATCTTTTTTTTTCTTTTGACATGCTAAGCACACAGCATTCTGTTATACAAATTGTATGCTAATTAGCTTGTTAGTAGGCAATTGCAAATTGAAGGTTTAATTAGAACCCTGCCTCCTTATCCAAAGAGCAACTTGGGAGAGATATGCTACTAAAACCGATATTTAAATGAGTGACTTTCCTCCCATGTCACCATAGTGCTCATTTCCACAGAGTAGATGTTGCCTATAAGCAGTCTAATAAAGGTATATAAATTAATGTAAAGTTAATTAATCATAAAGCCGTGTGATATGAGTATTATTAGGAAAGCATTGTTTTTGCTCTTTTTCTTAGCAGAAGTATCACTCACATTTAGATAAGTTAGTTCCTGGTGAGTTTGGACAAACTGAGGAAAAACTCAAATTAAGAACTGCAGCAAAATTACACAGGCAGTTAGTGAATATAAATTAATTGTAGCTTCTAAATCTAACTTCCATGTACTATTCAAATGTACAATGGTTGGTGGAGATATGTAACCATTGGTGCCAAAACCTTTTCCACTAGAGCAACAGCATCAAGTCTTTTTTCAGACTATCTCTTATGGGTTACTTGTTCATAGATACCGCTACCAGATTGGTTTAAAAGCATGCACTACATCTGTCCACATGATGGTTTACTTTAGCAACACATTGCATAGGTTCCTAAACATTTTACAGCATCCTACTTCAGTCATTATTATTATATATTTATTTATATAGCATCAACATTGGGGGGGGGGGGGGATTCTATCACAATCCAGTACTATTTCTCAGGGTTTGCTCTTGGGGCTGCTTACACATGCACAGCACATTATGTAATGTCCATATGGGATGTTGAGTTGCCATGAGTAAAATATTTAGGTTAAAAGGGTAGAGAACTCTGGACATCCTCCATGTGCAATCTATATGACTTGTTACAGCATCTATGAAAAGCTCACTGTGTGTAGTGATGTTATAGGAGAAAACATTTGTACAGAACTGAAGCCTAAACAACTGACTGAATACAAAGCTGGAGTTCAGATTTAACTGCAAAATATAATTTCATGGGTGGGTTTCAACTAAAAACTACTATGTAAACAGACTACTTCTTACATTTATTTTTTCTTTCTGCATATCTGATGATTGGGCTAGGAGCCCAGGAAATTGTTTATAATATAATTTGTCATTGACAAACACATCCTCTCCCATCTAATTCTTCATTAGACATCCAACATCTGATTGAGCTCTTTTTTAAAACATAGAGTAAGTCTTTTCCCCACAGCAATCAATAAGGGTCTTTAATTTTTCTCTTTTATGTTATTAAATGTCTATCGTATTTTTTGGCATATAAGACGCACTTTTTTGCCTCCCAAATTGGGGACAAGAAAGTGCCTGCGTCTTATACGCCGATCGCGCGAACCCCGTGGCCACTCGGCCGCCGGTGGTCGCACATTGGATTCCCGCCAGCTCTCCCGACAGAGGGGAGCTGCAAGAGCTGTCAGTTCAGATGGAAGTGCTGATGTTCAGGACTCCCGTCTGAACTTTTGGCATGGTTTTGGGGTGGTCGGCACCCACTCCTTGGTGGGTGTGCAGGGGGTGCCGATCTGCTGTGCTGTCTGCAGCTGAACTGAACACAGCCTCCTCTCCCCCCTCCCTCTCAGATCAGTGTAGTGTGACGTGTTGTTAGCTGACAGTGTACCATTGCTAGTGACACCTGCTGGCTGAATTGGATATTGCATCCATTAAATTCATTGCATTATCCCAATTGATGTAAAACTTATTAAATCTTTTTTTTCTAAATTTTCTGCCCTAAAAACTTGGTGCGTCTTATGTGCCGGTGCATCTTATAAGGCAAAAAATACGGTATTTTTTATAAATTGTATAAATTGTATTTTTTATAAAAATAAAATTTTTTGGTTTGCTACCCTTTCAATAGTTTTAAGACATTTAAAATGGACAATTTAGTGGGATGAGTAACCTTACTTCATAGTCTAAAAGTATTTGGATGCGATTCAATCACTTACCTTATGTCTGCTTTAGCCATTGGATTGAAGCTACTGGTGATATGACACAAAAAATTGTGTTAACATTGAAATAATTTTTTTACAGAGGAGACACACAAAGACTTGTCTGACAAATATCTACAATTGTTAGATTTTTTTTACTGGTTTTATTTCCAATTTTAATGCATTTAAATCGTAAATCACTGTACACTTGTAAATGCTTTTTTTACCCTGATAATGTATGCAGCCATTCGTTATGTTACTGGTTCTTATTTGCTGTAGAGAAATCTCAACAAAGTTATTATGCTACCACTGATTGAGAGTGCTGGGTGATAAATATATAGGCATTCTATGTTTTCAGAAATATCAGCAGGGTGTAGCAATCATTATTTTCTTATTCTGCAGTAGATACACATACTAATAGACAGGTGAAATACATATGCATGCTTACTATTTTACTTGGCAATATATTTGTAATTCAAATTAGCTGGTCTTGTGTTTTCAATGCATTTTTTCCCACTGACCATCCAGTCAGATCACATGACAAACTTGTTTCTCTGGTGCAAGGATTCATTTCCCTATGCCCCCTCTTACCTTCAATCAACTCATGGACAATAAATCAGCTCTAACCCAGGAAATAATACTAGGTCAACGATAAGCAGAGAAATTGTACTGACTGCAGAGGTTTGTATCATAGTAAGGCCATGTGTCCACTGCAGCTGAATACAGACACGGTGGCCGATTTGTGGACGGATTTCCCTCAACTTGCACATGGCTTTCCCATGCCTAAGGGCACATTACTGCCGTATCGGCTGGAGTGTGCCCTTATTACCTCCTGAGTGGTTTGCCCATCGCATGCTTTTTATTACACTAAGATCCGCCAGGATTTTCTGCCTACCTTTGGACCCTGATACATTGCTCTAAAAAAGCAACGCCACCTCCATTACATGGAGGTCAATGGCGTCACCTCCCACCTCCCCACCAGTGTCATATGGGGCGGTCCTAGAAAGATCATTGGGTCTGCCGATACAGAGGATCGCTGGAGGCTTTAAGGGGACAGGTGCGTATGCCCACTGTTAGCTAGGGGGAGTTTTGTTAGCAAACAAACCCGCAAAGAGTTAATGCGCAGGAGGTTAGGAAAGCATAACAAAGACGCAGAAAAGCAGAACCTAAACAGGCAGCACTGCAATAAAAAAGCACACTCCAGGTCCTTAACAAAGCAGCACTGGCGTGCCACTTTGAGAACATGGCGTGCACACTGCACAATTCATCACAATGGGATGTGTCCACTTTGCAGAAGCAGTGAGCACTAAGCCTTATAGTGAAAATGCAAGTCAATTTCAAGCACCACTCTGTAGGAGCTACCTGTTTTTGTACTTCTGCTACAATACCAGTAGTGATCAGACTGAGCACGGGCAGTACCTATTACTGAATGTGTACAACTGGGGGGTTGCCACCTGATTTGGGAGGCTTCAGCGTGTGCAAAGTACCATGAATTCTCTTCAGTACCAGGAGATATTGGAAGAAATGTAATGCAGTCTGTCACAAACCTGAGGCTTGGGAGACATTGGACCTTTCTACAGGACAATGATCCCAAGCATACCTCCAAGTCCACTAGAGCATGGTTGCAGATTAAAGGCTGGAACATTTTGGAGTGGCCATCGCAGTCACCAGACTTAAATCTGATTGAGAACCTCTGGTGGGACTTGAAGAAAGCAGTTGCAGCATGCAAGCCTAAGAATGTGACTGAACTGGAGGCTTTTGCCCATGAAGAATGGGTTAAGATACCCGTAGATCGCTGCAAGACACTTGTGTCAAGCTATGCTTCATGTTTAAAAGCTGTTATAACTGGAAAAGGATGTTGTACTAAGTACTAAGAATGAATGTCACTTGAGGGTTGAATAAAACGGATAATGATGTGAGCACAGAAAAGACATTTGTGGTTATTTCATTATTAATGTTATGTTAGATTTGTCTGACTTACAAGTGCATCTTTCATTTCATTGTAAACAAGATGACTGAAATGATCAAAATCAATGTCAAAATGGCCAAAACACTCAATTTCAGTTGGGGTTGAATAATTTTGAACACAGCTGTAAAGGGTTTTACCCCAGCCTGGTATACTTACAGGACATAATTAGTAACTGTGTATATATTTAATATGGATTTACTTGTCCCTGTGCACTGTATCAGGTATACTGTACTGTATATGTACATTTGGTGTTTATCCCTCTGCATCTGGAGGCTACAAGTTGCTGAGGACGTGTCCAGGCAGCTGTCTGCCTTTTCCAGCTCTCACTTACTACAATTAAGTGTATCAATTCTATTCTGCCCAACCAATGGCCTTAAGCCAACCCATCTGGGAGTCTATAAATGTTAGCTCTTTGTTAGAACTTTCTGCACTTTTCTGATGCTGTCCTGATACACTGCAGACTCCACAGATGTGTCCCCAGACGCAGGATTCCTGGGTCAGATTCTCCGCTGATTTAGTATAACCCTGCAAGGTACCCAGCAACCGTAGGCACAAGTTTGTTTGGAACTGAAGCTCCCAAGGTTGATGCCCCATCCCTACCCTTCGGGTGATGGTGTAAAGATGTATATTGCATCGCGTTAAACGTAAACGTGTAAATCTCCCCTACTTTGTTTTCTGCACCTTCTATTTATTGGAGTGTGAGCTTCGTGTCAGTGTGCTGAGCAGAAGACATCCTTCTAAAGAATCTGGTCATGTTAGTAGATCCACTACATGGCACCCCACTATACTACTGATTAACATCATGATAGAGCATGATTATAAGATGCAACTTGACTGAAAAATATTTTGGCAGTTACAACCAGTTTACTGATTTCATAAAGCACACTTCCCAAAATGAACAGCTCTATTCATTCCAATTTTATTTCACATTTAGTGCAGTATTTAGCTTTCTAATATGCAGCACATCTGGTGGTAGCACATCTTTTTACATGCTTATTGGAGTCCCTGGGGAGAACTTTTAAATTAAGTACAATACTATCAGATGCGGTAATTAAGCTTGTAGGATTATGGTTGGCTTGAAAAGTAATGTTTGGAAACCATCTCTGTCAAATTGCAAATTTTACAGTTTTCCCCTTAGCTTTGAAGGTGATAGGTTAAATATGTTAACGTAGGCCAACATTTGAACATTATGGCCAAAGGGCTTGTTCACATGAAAATGTATGTCAATGCACATTAAAAGTGGTATTTGGGAACTAAGCTTTAATGTGTCCTTTAAACAGACCGTCACTTTGTTTATTAATAGCATAAAAATTTAATTTTGTGTCTTGATATCCCACCTGTTAAGATTTTGGCAGGTAGCTTGGGATGGCACAAGGCTCTGGGTCTAAGTGATTTATGGTCTTCACAAGAGCACCTAGGAAGTAATAATGGGCAAGTGGCCCCAGTGTCACCAAGTCTTTGCCCTTGTAGTCACTGTCGTAGCCTGTATGTAACCCTCAAGGAGGGTCAGCCAGTGAGTAGGCTAAAGGTAGATTGAAGCCTTAATCAGATGGTTATGGTAATATATATATGTGATAGCATTTTCTTTATAAAATACCTTGACCTCCTTGT
This sequence comes from Ptychadena robeensis, assembly GCA_036250615.1. Lineage (NCBI taxonomy): Eukaryota > Metazoa > Chordata > Amphibia > Anura > Ptychadenidae > Ptychadena > Ptychadena robeensis. Next base: position 82,982,598 of record CM070033.1, on the reverse strand, counting down.
TTGTATTCCAGTGATGCCTATATTCAGCAGCCTTGCCTAACGACTTCACATCCACATTCTATAATTCCAAAGGGTGGCAGTTTTATTTAGATGAATATAGCATGGGGTGATCAAACAGGAGCACAACTGGGAGCCAGTTGTCATTCTCTAAGAGGAAATGCAAAAACAGGAACCTTTATGGCAGGATCAATATAGCTACAGGTTTAAAAATCTGAAAACTATAATACCCAATACTGAAGCAGCTGTGGAATCTTGCTAGAAATTGCTAATAGTTGCAAACATATTCAATAGATTTGTAATGTATACATAGTAGTATATCTGGCTGTTGGTAAAATAATTTTGAACTATCATTTTTCTGTATCAATGTTGTTTCACAGTTTTTTAAAATATCACTTTCCTTACAAGCTGAACTGTAATAAACATGTCTCTGAAGGATTTCAATTGATTTTAAGAAGGAATAACCTTAGAAAAGCCTCGCGTAGGGATGCTCTTGAGGAAAGTAAACTGTGATCCATCCAGTTTCCCTGACAAGCTACAATAATCTGCAGCTTAAAGCTGGATAATCACAAGTAATCCACAAGTGATTATACATGATTCGGTAAAAACATTATCTATTTTTGATTCAAAGAACATGTTGCACAACAATGCATTCATCAAAACAAGTGGAAGAAAATCCATATTCAGAATAAATATGTGACATAAATAACCACCATATGGGAAATGGCCAGCAGTAATATTTCTGAATGATTCACAAATGTATTCTAGTTTATGAACAGTAAAAAACATTTATTTACGGAGGAGAAACTGATCAGCCTGGGCACAGGCACAGTCACAAGCTATATGCGTATAGTCATAGACATATTTAGATTCACAACTTCAAGAAAAAAAATATTAGTTTATTTAGCATTGAGGGAACTTTCCAACCTTTACCTATGTTTTATATTTTAATTATTTGCACTTTACTTAGGACAGGACTGCAGTGTTAAGGGTACTTTTTCTACCTCGATAAAGGACTGACATTTCATATGAAAGAACTATGCAGCTTCAAAATGTCCATTTATACAAGATGTATTAAGAACCCCATACACTTTCAGATTGCGACCCGATTGACTGCGCACGACATTGGCTGAAAAAATCGAGTCAAAATCGTTTGTGTGCCAGCACGTAGGGTATGTCCGTCAGGTCCCCCTAGTTGCTGAAAACCCAGGAGACAGCATCTAGGGATCTTAGCCGATCAACTTTTTAAATACTTCACCCTCCAAAATAACATCCACCATGAAATAACAGATAAAAACATAGAAGGAGTAATGGGTTGTATTAACCCCTTACTCCTTCCAAAACAATTAACCCCCATGAAACATGGAACAAGCATTGGGGTCACATTAACCCCTAACCTTTAACCCTTTGCTAAAACTGCAAACTTTTACATTAAATTACAATACAATGTTATATGTCATAATTAAATAAATGTATCATATTTAACATAAACCCCCTTACCCTGAGAAGTCCTAACTAAAAAATAATTTTACAATATCAAAAAACAGCAATTTACAAAACCCAACAATTGAAAAAAAACAAAACACACTTTTACAATATTACAAACCAGCAATTTACAAAACCGACAATTGCACATTTGCCCCTTAGCAGAAAAGCCACTTATTAAAACCAAGCAAACATACATATACATTCAAATACCGGTTATAGGTCCAAGAGACCTCTATACACATTCCATAGGATGGGTAGCCATACTAGGCGATTCCTGGAATGGCTGCAGGGTTATTTTCTCTATAGGGACGTAGTGTCCAGGTGGGGAAAATAGCCAATTGTCTATTCTCTTCCATCTGACTGTGTGGGAAGGAGTCAAACGTTTCCCCAATGTTAACCTATAGAAGGGGAACAAACATTGGATATGTTAAAAAATTTTGTGGATGAGAAACACACAATGTTCACCTTGAACTGTACGCTAAGTAGATTAGAAGTGGAAAACTTTGTCCATTTATTTCTCTTAGTTTGTAATATCCACACTTCTTAAGGAAGTGAGCACCTCCAATTCCAGTCTGGTGTGAAGACATTTAAAAGTTTACAACAAAATTGTTCTTTCCCTAAGCCCCCTTGGTGACCACAATATATGAGCTAACTATTTCATTGTGATCAAGGTTGTAACTCGAATGGGGTACTAGATGCAGTGGTTTTTGGAATAATTTTTTTTTTGGAACATGTATATGTTGCAGTGAATTTGCATATAGAACATTGAGTATTCTATACTTTTTAAGAGTTAGCATGTAGGCTAGTCAGAAGAGAATTAAATAAATGTCAGAATGTAAATAAGGAACCTATAACAAGAAATCTGTATCCCCATGTCAATGTTAATGAAAATTTTGTCTTGCACTGGAATATATCATTATTACCAGCGCTGAGTTTATAACCACCTGAACTGACTAATATACGTAATGTAATATTTTGTTCCAGTCAGTCTCTTTGTGTGATCATACAAAAGAAGTTTGTCTTGGCTTTGTTTGGCCTCACTAGAGAACCAGGTAAAGCAAAGCAATCTAAACTTGAAACAATGTTAGCTTTAAAATCAATAGAATTGTTTACAATCTTTACTGCTGTTCCTGTATTCTCATCTAAGTTTCACTTGCTGTTATTTGGAAGTCCCTTCCAGGAGGACAATCAAGAAACACACTCTCTTTCATGGTAGCTTTTTACAACATAGGCATGGACTTATAAACATTTTATTTGTTACAAAACCTTCTAGGTGTTACTTTTAGAAATTCTTCTCTCTGTATTTTTAATGTGCTGGTCCTTAATCGCACAGCACACAACATTTGTGTCAGATGGTTTTTTATAATCCTGCCCTGAACTGCTCAACCCCTTCTGATTTATTCTTCACAACACGTTATCGCTGTCCAAGATATATTAACAAGTATTAAGACACCCCAGCAATTTCATTTCATTCTGATGTTCCAATCACCTCCATGGCTACGGGTTTATAAAATCATCACCTTCATCATGTAGACTGCTTCAAAATGGTTTGTGAAGGTATGGTTTACTCACAAGGGATCAGCAAATTCAAGCATTGCAGTGGTATAGGATACTACTATACAATTACTGAAGTTTTAAAATGTACTTCCTTCTATATATTCCATGGTCAGCTGTTAGTGGCATAACAACAACATGGAGAGAATTGGGACACCTCAGCCACAAAGTGCTAGACCATGTAAAATCATTGGTTGGCATATATATAGTTCAGAGTTCAAAGAACAAACCTGTGGTACATCTTAGCATCAATAATCTTAGCATAAGCAATAATACTATTCAGATGGGAGATCCGGCTGTGGCCCCATCTCTTATTAGACAGCTCCCTGGTTAATCTCCTTGGGAAGCTAAGGCACGCTTTTGGAGCATAAGACACCAGCTCTTTTCCCCCCCAATCTTGGGGGTAAAAAAGTGTGTCTTAAGGTGGGAATACATTAATTAAAAAAGATCGATTTTTTTATTCGTTTGAACGACAATCTAAAACCGAACAAAGGTTTCATTTGACCAACATCGAACAAAAGTGAACGATATCGAACAAAAAATCTTTTAGAAGCTGATCGGACATGTTGGTAAATTTTCTCTTGTCTATCTATCTTGTAAAAAACTAATGTAAATCGAACGTACCATCGGTTCATTCGATAATTTTTCTCTATATAATACATTTTAATGAAGCTATTTATGGTTCAAAATTTAACAAAATTTCATTTGAGAACAGTCAAGCGAAATTTCATTTGGTCGAACGAAAATACAGTGTATACATTCGATATAGGCACAAGACCAACATATCAAACATCTTATGTTTGAATCTATCGTCGCTTGTGCAAAAATCTATGCGTGTATTCCTACCTATAGCCCAAAAAATATGGTACCATATCAGCAGAGGCCTTAAAGATTCTAAGTGCTGGGGGGGGGGCACTGCAGCTCAGGCAGTGCAAAAGTGTAAAGCCTGTGAAAGTTTTGGGTTGAGGAGTTGTTTAACAGTCTGCAAAACAAGTCTAACGCTGGGTCACACCTTGTCGAAAATCTTCCCAGAAGAAAAGGGTGGGCTATTCCATATTTAAGCCTATAGATACAAATATAATGTGATTAGAATGTATAGAAGGGGAATGGGGAAACACTATGAGTGGGGCATACTAGGTGCAGTATCCCCTAGAAGGGCAGAGTGGGTGAGGTTTTTAGGGTACCGTGTTATCTCATACCTGACGAGTAAATATAGTATATTTACCATTTAGAGTTAAAAGTACATGATTTTATTGATTCAAACATAAATATAGCAATAAATATAGCAAACATTGAAACATTTCCAAGACATGATAAGCATAAAACCAGCTCTGATTTAAATAGACATCCCTTTCCCCTGTTTTCCAGGGGGAGGGTAACATACGATCTGATGCGCTTCGTCCGGTAAAAACGGACTTCCTCAGGGATAGTTGATGTCTATTTTTAGATCTATGTAAAGAAAACATGATTTCAATACATATGTATATATATACAGGGATGCACATAAGAGGTCCGCAGCTACGCATGCGGAATGATAAATTGCTATGCGTACCAGGAATGCTATTACAGCACATTTGCGTACCTGTGTCTTAATATTTCTGTTACGGTCCTCCCATTGTGATCACAACCCCCTCGCCACCCCCCTCACTGACACCTATGAGGCTGGAGTGGAAGGCAGGCAGGTGAAATTGGACTATTTTTTCAGCTGCCGACTCACGGCGGATGGATATCCGTCTCAGCACCCGACAATATATTGTTAGTTCCGGCAGAGTCTAATTTACTGTGCAGAGCACACAAGCACACAAGATAGGAAGCATCTGCCCCTCACTATGCTCTTTCTAAAGTTCATTCCATGAATTATTTTCTCAGTAAAGCTCCCCCCCATACACACTTAGTTTTTATGGCCGCTCGATCGCTTATTGATTGCCAAACGATCGCTGATTGATTGCCAAACGATCGCTAATTGATCGGCATCCGATCGCCGTTCGGTCGGCCAAAAATCAGGTGCTGATCTTAAGCTTAAACAGCTTAAATCGGCAGCCAAATTGATCACAAGGCTCCCACACACGTACAGAGTGGGGGCCGACAGATCAGTGATGGAGTCATCACGCTGCACTCCGTCACTCACAGCATCAGCGGGCACCCTTTGTGTGCCAGTCATTTGATTGCAGGAGCGTTTGATTGCAGGAGCGTGCATGACGGCCTTTTGCGGTCGAATCGGGCAGGAATCGGCCCGTCTATGCCCAGCTTAAGACATTACGGACATGTCCGTAATTCTTAGGTCGGTTTGATACTTTAGACAGGGACACAGTGTCCCCATCTAAAGTATGTCTTCTTTTCAGCTCTGTGCTGAGGAATCAGCTGTCTGCCTGGTTGATTTCTGGTCGATCCTGATACTTTGTATGGGTGCCCACATCCAAATCCCCCATCCAAAGTATCTGAGGGGAATCCATGTGTGAGTGGCACACACATGGATTCCTGTCAGTTCCGCTCACGACCGAATGCAGCGTGGTGAGGTCACCATGTTGCATACAATTGCTAGCCAAAGCTTAGAATCCATGTGTATATTGCTAGCATCTATCTATCTATCTATCTATCTATCTATCTATCTATCTATCTATCTATCTATCTATCTATCTATCTATCTATCTATCTATCTATCTATCTATCTATCTATCTATCTATCTATCTATCTATCTATCTATCTATCTATCTATCTATCTATCTATCTATCTATCTATCTATCTATCTATCTATCTATCTATCTATCTATCTAATCTATCTTATCTATCTTATCTATCTATCTTATACATTTTTGATAGAATTATTGCCTGTTGGTGCACCAACTCTAAATCCCATCTTTGTTCTCTCTTGAAAGCTTGGCCATCAACACTTCTTTTTCACAAAACCTTAGTCATCTTGTCACCAACAATGTCTAAAAAGCAAAAGACATTATGCAGCTTCTTTGGTGTTTCGCCTCCACCTAAGAAACATCAACTGGGGCAAGAGCCGAAGAAAAGAGTTCTTCCGGAAAAGTGGCTCCAAGATGTGCCATGGCTTGAAGCGGACGATGAGTGAACTGAAATGTGGTGCAAGATTTGTCGCTCGCATCCAGATCTAGCAGACACATCTGGTGTGTTTTTTAAAGGCTCCAAAAATTTTAACCATCCTTTTTTTGAAAAACATGAAAAGAGCAAGGAGCACAAGAAGGTGGTACAAGCCATTGCAAATAAACAAGCTAGCTGAGAAGAAATGTCCAGTCGTCCACTTTACAGATGGCGAGACAAACTAAATGAAGCGGCAAGCTCTGTTTAATATTTTTCTACTTTCCTTTCATAAAGCTAAACAATCAAGGTCCCATGTCTTCATATTCTGAGGATATTCCTTTACTGAAGCAGCTAGGAGTAAATGTAGGAGGTGCATATCATTCACGTGAAGGTGGCACACGGATCATGCAGAGCATCGCTTGCACTATCAGTGGGGAGTTAAGAACCAAACTGCAGTCTGTCCAATTTTGGGCGCTGCTTTTTGATGGATCTGAGGACATCACAAAAACTGAACAGGACATTTTTATATTGTGTCTGTGTCCAGCAGCGGAGAATTTACCTCTGACTTTCTTGGACTAATTGAACTTGGTGCTGACCGAACCGCACAGGCCATAACCGAAGGACTTATAAGACTTTTTCAGGACACAGGCTTGGGTGACTGGGCAAAAAAGTTGGTCGCTGTGTGCACAGATGGGGCTGCTGTAAACGTCGGTATGTACAACGGCGTTGTGCCAAAACTTCGGTAACTTGCTGCAGTTGGAGACTCCCTTGTGCATGTTCTATGCACTGCACACACACTGGAGAATTGTGCAAAATCAGCTGATCGCAGCATTCCTTATTGCTGCTGCAATTTTATTTGCAAAAAGGGGGAGCAAAAAAAAGTTCTGCTCTCAAGAAACTGTGTGAAGAAAATGGGACTACCTTTGTAAAACTGGGTAAGTTTCATAATGTCAGGTGGTCTGCATGGAGGCATGAAACACTGTTAAAAATATCAAGACTATTTCCAGCCATTAAAATTCAACTGGCTATGAGTGATAACTGCGACTTCCAGCATATTTGCACAGAGCGTTTTCAATGCTTTCTGTCAAACATGCTTGACATTCGCAACATTTTAAAGACCACATCTATTCGGTTTCAGAAGGAAAAGCTGACCATTGGAGAATGTAAGGATGAACTCATGGTGGCCATTGGACAGTTTACCCTTCTACTTGATAGTGAAGGCCACTACAGGGCACACACTGTATCTAATGCTGATGCTGACAGAGACAAGAGAAACTTACTCAGGGGGTTCATTCAAGAGTGTCAAGTCATGTGATCATTTATTAGTATTTGATCCTTCAACATGGCCTCAGGGAATGCAAGATCTTCACAGTTTTGGAAACACAACCATTTGCAGCATTCTAAAGCAATACGAGCCAACTTGCAACTTGACCAAGACACCACTATGACAGAATGGATGCGCTTAAAGCAGGCAGGAAAAGGTTTGGGAACCTCTTCTGTGTATGACTTGGTCCAAATAATAAATACAAGTAATCAAGATT
>CM070033.1:82946262-82974871 GCA_036250615.1 Ptychadena robeensis | reverse complement strand
TGCTTAATTGGTAGTAGGCTTTCGAGCCTATAAAGCTTGGAGTAAGACAACATGCATAAATAGGATGATGTGGTCAAAATACTCATTTGTCTAATAATTCTGCACTCCCTGTAGTTGTTGGTAGATCTAAAGAAATCTGACAAAGAAATCTTAACGTGTATAAGGACCCTTGATCATTGGAGTTGTGTTGTGCTGATGGAATGGCAGAGAAGCTGGCTTTGGCCTGAGCTTTGGTCTGAGCGGCTTGCTTTTAGCAGTATAACAAATCTTACCTTTTATTACCTTTTCATTTAGACACTATGCCACAGTTTTTGTAAAGATATGGGACATAACATTGGTGATTATTACAGTAATAACAAATAACCAACTTTAAATACCTATCTGGGTTATCCTGATAAGAAAAAGGTGGCAACATTGATGGATATTATAACCATACTTATATAAACTTCAAGGAAACTACAGGTATTTTTTCCTTAAGGTACGTTATATTCAACCTTGAAGAACACTCTGACAGTGTACTAAACTGATGTTCGCCGCTGGAACATTCCTGCAATATAAATTCTCCTGTGAGTGCTGGATGCTGTTGTCGATACAATGCCAATATGTTTGTATTTATAACTTTCTTGAATACATTTAAATACAATACATTGTCTAAGTTTGTTAACAAAGCCAAAACATTTAGTTAGCTTCTTATCTGAAAAATCCGCAGGCTATTAATGTATAATGTATAAAATACATTACAAATACAAATAAAATAAACCTGAGAAAAACAGTACTTATGCTCCAAGTTTTAATGTTCAGACTACAGGTGGTGGGACACAACTATTTACAAGGAATGGTAGATCTCTATCAGAGAATAGATTTGTGTCCCTTGCATAAAACTTTAGATGTATATTACATCCATAAATGACCATTCAAGTTCATGCACAACTTTCAGTGCTCTGGGTTTGCACATTGTACTCTGTATTCTTGTGAGGGAGGTGATGGCGATAGATCTCACGCCTAGTGATCCCTGTCATTTTGGAAAAATATTTCTCTGTCACAACCATCCATCTCCCTGTGACCCTTGTTGTCAATGGATAGAGAAACACAGACTGCTACAAACAGCAAACATTTTGTGACTAAAGTAAAAATAAAAATCACTTACAGCAGAACCCCAGGCAGAAATAAAATAAAAGTACCACATAAATGTAGCTCTGTATTTACTAAGGCATAAACTTAAGGCGCTACTTAAGCATACCTTCCGATTTCTCTGGCTGGGAATATGGGGTGTGCCAGACTCTTCCGCGTTCCAGATACCGGAAGTGGCGTCAGTTCCTGTCTTACTTAGGAGGGAGAGGGCGTTACTCTCCCTAGTAATGTCCCACCCCGCACATCATCTACAAGCGGGATGGGAACTTAGGAGGGAAAGTAATGCCCTCTTCCTCCTAAATTGGCCGGGAAAGCCACATAATAAACGTGACTTTCCTGACCAAAACAGTAGGGTTGACAGGTATGCTTTAATGATCTTAGAAAACCTCACACCCTCTTATGGTCATATGGGACTCTGCTGTGACAATAATGTATGGTATATTGTACTACTCTATTTATATTTGCCTAGTCTCACATGTACACTACATATCCAAAGGTTTGCAGATACCAAATCATCACACATAAATAAAGGGGCACACCATCCAATGATTAGTAGGGTGCTATGCTGTGGCATTATTGGGGTGGTGCAAGGAGTGTAGGCTTCAATGGTAGTCACCATTGGGAGGACAGACAGGAGAACTTCTAATATTTTTGTCTAGGAAATGGATATTTGTTGGCTGTATAGCCTGGAGCAGGTGTATGGGGGTGCTGGAAGCCACTGGCCATTATAAGTCTAAAGCAGGAAACAGACGGCTCGATATTTGAGCTGTCCGATGTTCCCTGCAGTAGCGTGATGACGTCATCAGATATCGGCTGTCAGATATCGGGTGTCACATATCGGCGGAGCTGGGGAGACAGCTCTGCTCTCTCCCCAGCTCAGCCGATGCTTTGCATGGAGACCCGCGGTTTCCATGTAAAGCATATAACCATGTAATAACAGTCATGTCCGATATGGCTGTTTTCGAGCGGAATTGATTGGTCCTGCTTGAAAACAGCGATGGCCGCATATTATATGGGCCAGGTAGATGGTCATGAGCGTCCACGCCACTCGAACCGGCCATTGCTCTGGCCCATATCTTCATGTCTGTACCCTGCTTAAGCCCCCTGTATGGGCATCTTCTACTACTGTGATCCTCTTTTTCATCAGGTAACATTTTCATTATTTGTGGAGTCAAATAAATGCCAAAAATTCACAAGAAAAACAGGGTAACATATTTTAGGATGTTCTGTGTGGGGATGGCTTTGCATAAAACAATATATTCACCCTGGGAGCATAGATTTGTCTACAGTACATAACAATCTTGAAAGGACATTGGATGAAAGTAATTGGCCATATTATGTATTAAGTCAACAGTGATTGACCATTTCCTGCAGTGTGTGCATAATGATGAGTAGTGTTGAGCGGCGATTGCTCATTCGTGAAGCCTAAACCTTTGACCGAGTTCGATGTCACCTTAACATTGTGATCACAACATTCACATGTAAGTGCCAACAATCTCAAAAAAACTGGAGATCTCGAATTTTGAATTTACTTATAAATATATTTGGAGAATAATTTACGAAAGGTTGCGAATTCAAATACTGCCTATGCTGCTCATCCCTAGTGATGAATATCTCTTACAGCAGTTCCACAGTGATTGATACAGTGTTGCACCTGTAATGTGATCATCTCTTAGGAATGTTCAAGTAAATTTGCAGGTTTGGCTCAATGCAAGCTTTTGCCACCCTTCATTCTTACAAGACATATAAAAGCTTCTCTCATTGTTAGTGCATTTTGACTAAACCCACGTTAAACAGAGAATGCCACATACACCACTAAGAAGTGACACCATGGGTTCCCTGCACTGGAGGACACCAAACCTAGACACACCAATGTTACTGTGAATGTTATAGCATCAATGTCATTTTCAACAATTGTACATTCAAAACAATTTAGAAAAGGCCCTTTTCCATCACAGCTGTGCCCCAGCCCTGGTCTCAACCCTTATACCATAAACACTTTCAAAAATTTTGGAGAGCAGTTGAAAATCCAATTCTTTTCATCCAACATTGCAAATGCACATTTGAACGTTGAGATCTCAATTGTTTTAATTTCAGTTGAAACTGAATTTTTTTTTCCAGTTATAAAGAACAGAAGTGGTAGTTAACATAGGAAGCAAAGGAAGTACAGTAGCAATATGGTGAAGAGGAACGTAACCAACACATATGTTGGGGATATATTTATGTAGAGTATGTGCCAACATCCATTAATATACACATTACAAACTAATACTATACTTGGGGTATGGGTGAATTTATTACAACAGTTCACATAAAAACAAGATCAAGGTGCTGGACATGTTTCTCCCCTAGAAGGGGCTTCCTCAGGAGTAATTCTGCAGTTGTGAATCTTGCAAGAAAAAAAGAATGGCAATTCCTATGGAGGAAGAAATCCATACATCATTACAGAACCCGTAAGGGAGATGTAACCTCAATATACCAAATAAGGGACCCACCTTGGATTCCTCAAGGTAAAGAGGTTCATTTATAAATGGTCCATTCACATAAGTAGAGATGGTCGAATTTTTTCGACTTGCAAACTTTGTGAGCTGATTGCAAAGCCTCTGAAAATATTATAAACACCAAAATTGTTGGAGATGTAGAGAAGGGTTGTGGAAACAATTGAAAAAAAAGTTTTGCTCTATCACATCTAGTTTTTGCATACATTAAGTTAAAAAACAAAGTCGAAATTCCGATTTTTGAAATTTTGACTTGACTTTGAACTTAATTTGTGCAAAAACTATTTGTGTTAGAGACATACTTTTTTGTAGTATACCCCCAACTCTTCTCTACATCTCCAGCAAGTGAGAGTTTAGTCCAGTTTAGTGATGATATCATGTTCAGGGGCTTTGCAATTAACCCGAAATCGTCGAATTTTTGAAAACAAATTCGGCCATCTCTACACATAAGCAGGTCTAACATGATCATCCAGAACAATTTTCAACTACCAGGGAATATCTACCTGGAGGAAGTCAGGTCATTTATTGTTATGACATATCACATAGCATAAACTCACTCACATTTGTGGCCACTGTGTGGTTTTGTGAAGGAGGAGTAGAAGGGCCAAGCACAATCCAAGGTGAAGGGGAAGTTTAGAGAAGTTAATGAGAATGAAACATTACTAATAGAAGTTGGAGCATAACTATTTAGCTGTGTCAAGTTCTGCATACTGTACAACCTTGTATGCCCTACTCTAAAACCATTCAGTCAGGCACTTGGACTTTATTATTCCAAAAAGATGGGTCAGTTAAAAAACAAGCTCAAACCAAATAAAACTTTTATGTAATAGAAACATCTCTGTTCCATAGAAACCACAAGGGCTTAAGAAACAGGGCAAAAGCAGCAAGCCACGGATAACAAAAGGCCAAAGAACAATGCTTTAGAGCCTTGTGGAAGTCTTTTCTTGTAATACACTGTACATCACCCTGTGAATATAAATATATCAGCTGTATTGTGGAAGCAGTGAATTTAACCTGAGGAATAAATGTTAATATTCTCAGCACTCACATTTATGTACGGCCATTTGATCTGAGGGGAATTACTTACATGTTCACAGTCTGCAGAGAAATATTGCATCAAGGAACACTTGGCATACAATAATACAGATGTAATATATCTCCTCAAGTGCCAGTGTGGTTTGGGATGTGTAAGGAAGGCTAATTGCACACTTAAAATGAGGATGATTAAATACACAAGTGCTTTAAAACAGAAGGATGAGAGCGGCCACACAGTTCTTCATTTCAGACTGTGTGCAATCATCCAATAAGCACTCTTCACTACATGGTAATTGACAAGTTAAACACAGCATTTCAAAAATAGTGTGCAAAAAGGGAATTTGATTAAATGTCCTTCAGAAACAGACAGTCTTGGAATTTAGTATAAATGCCAAATGGTTCTAAATGGATTTTAAAATTGTTTGATAAGCAGAGGTATAAAGCTGAAAATAATACACATTGCTGCCAGATGCTTCTGCTTATCTCTGCCTCTGTCCATCCATCATTCTACCATGTCCCATCGGTCAGCATTTCTTGTGACAGCAATGATATGACAGCAGTTTGACATATTACACTTTTTTTTGCCTTTTCTATTTTTATTTGGCAGAAACGTGTTTCTACTATTAAAAGACAGTTAAAAGTAGTATCGCAGTAATTAACTGGAATAAATGGTCAGGTGCTGTGTATGATGACCACTATATGCTATTATGTGTACCACAGATGGGAGGGCCTTTATTCTAAAATCTAAAAATCTTATGCCCTGTCATGTGTCACAAACAGTCAATTTTTTCAAGAAACCAACTAACTACCAGTATAGCCCCCCCCCCCCATACACATTAAGATCACTACATACAATATCCATTAGACCTACCAACAACTCTTTAGTATAGTGGCCTTCCATATATATAGTGATTGCAAGGTTTAGAAAGGTCCTCATATTATATGGTTTTGGTAGAAGAAAAGTTGATTATACAGAAATCGTATGGTAAGGTGTATGTAAGGTGTGTATGTTAGGTGTGTCTTTGAATTGCGGAAGTAAGGGACCCATGCCTTTTGATGAACCATTCATCAACCATTCATTGTCTCAGATATTTGTGGCACAAAAGTTAATCCATAGTCCAAGATAATATGTCTGCAGACTGCAGGACAGGATTTCTTTTTTCGATCAACCAGTGTATGCCCATCTTAAGTTAGGTTGCCAGAAACATTCTGTTTTGTTTAATTCTGGGTGGGTAACTAACAAAACACATCCCGAGCTAACATTGGACATACTCACCTGTCTGGTAAAAGCCTGCAGTGGTCCTCTGTATCAGTGGACTGATCTCTCCGTGTCCGCCCCGATGATGTAATTTATAACACTGGAAGGGCATGGTGCATTGGGCCATTGACCTCCATGTAGTGGAGGTGGCATCGCTTTTTTAAAGCACAACCCTGGTATCAATGGGGATCTGTACAGGGGCCAAAAAAGGGCTCAAAATCGTAGCGGACTTCATTGTAATCTGTAATCTTTTTAAAAAAGCTCACCACGGGTGAACTACCCAGAAGGTTAAGCACTGTAGCACACATGGAATATAAAGATACCCGAAAAACTTTTTTTCACAACCAACCAAAGCTATCTCTTTAACGGAATTACATATTATTACTCTTGGTTAGCTGGTTAAATTTTTTAGCAATATATAAAATAAAAATAGCATATCTTGTATAACACAAATAATAACTCCTTAGGTTCACAGTTAAAAAAAAGCATTCAGTCAACAAATAAAAGAAAAATTACATTTCTATGCTTTTATGGAGTATACATTTTTTTTAAATCTATCCCATAGCAGTATTCAAATACAATTATTTGAATCTAACTTCAGTTGTTAAACAACACTCAGATAGAGCATGCCATTATTTAACAAAAAATAAGCAACAAAGCACACCAATTATTGAGTATATTGTAGAACCACCTTCAGCAACAATACCTTGAAGTAATCATTTTCTGTATGGCTTTATTAGCCTTTAAAATCAGTGGGATTCACTCCTCTTCATAGCATTGCTTAAGTGTGTGGTTAAGGCATAGATTTGACTGGTACATTACAACACCTTCATTCTTTTCCTTTCTTCAGCACTTCATTCCTTTAAACATGGTGATGCTCTAGAAATCGTGTTTCTGTTTCATGACCCAATTTGATTAAATGGTTCACTTAATGACTGTGGCTACAAAGCCAGCCCATTGGTTACCCCTGATCCACTTTACTTGACATTCATTATTTATATATATATCCGACTGGCTTTCTCAATTCAGAGTGACTGCTTACACCATCTTACTAGAAATATATACTTTGGGGTATAGCTCCAATACACAAAATGTTAACCAGCATGGGGTGTGAGCCTGATGGAGATAAGGTTTTACTACATTAGCATGATTGGAGCTGTGAGGTGTTAAAAGGGTATGTATATGGTAGAAAATAGATTTTGCACCCCCCCCCCTGTTTAAGCTTGGTTTCTCCATTTTCACATATATGGCCTTCTTCATGCCTCTCCGTAACCAGTCCTCTTCCCTATCCAGAATGTGAATTTGTGAATCCTCAAAGTGTACCTTTTTCCTTTAGATGAAGATACACTATTTAGAGATGGTCGATTTTTTCGACTTGCTAACTTTGTCAGCTGATTGCAAAGCTTTTGAAAATGGTATCATCCCCAAAATTTGCTGGAGATGTAGAGAAGGGTTGGGGAAACATTTTATTAAAAATTAAAGTTCACATTTTTACTTGACTTTGACATTAATTTGTGCAAAACCTATTTGTGTTAGACATACTTATTTTTTTGTAGTATTCCCCCAACCCTTATCTACATCTCCAGCAAGTTTGGTGATGATACCATGTTCAGGGGCTTAGCAATTAACTTGAAATCGTCGAAATTGTTGAATTTTTTTTTATTCAACCATCTCTAACACTGTTGTGTCCTGACCAGAGGAGTTGGCTCCTCTGTGTTGGGTCATGCGCTGGTGTAACTGTTTTTTATTTTATTTTATTTCTCCCACATACAAGTCAGAGCACTCCTCGCTGCACTGCATATACAATGTTGCTCTTCATGTGTTTGGGTGTTGGGTTCATAGCGTGAACCATTTGTTGCCTCAGTGTGTTGCTGTGTGGTGTACACAGGTTTGAGGTAGACAGGGATGTGGTGTATATTAAAGATCCTTCTGAGTTTTTTTTTTATGTACCCACCACTAGAGATGGTTGAATTCAACCATTTCCAAGTTTTCAAGTTAATTACAAAGCCCCTGCATATGGTATCATTACCAAATTTGCTTTAGATGTAGAGAAGGGTTGGGGGTATACTGCAAAAAAAAGAGTATTGCTCTAACACAAATAGTTTTCGCGTAAATGAAGTTCAAATCAGTCAAAGAGTAAGTGCTGCTGACAATTGGCCTGAGAGGAGTTCCTTCCGTGTGTATCTTAGGAAGTCCATACATAGGTAGAGACGATGATATGTGGCACGATCTATAGATTTGTCTTTTTGTACCCATTGTAAGAGGTCTACAACTTTTTCCAGAGTATCTGCTGGTAGGGTCCCTTTTTCGAGCTTCATAAGTGCTGTTGTCTGCTAAAAGTGATGTAATCTTAAGCCCCCCATAGACAGGCAGACTCCTCCATACAACTTTCATGAGACCTACCAACAACTATGTAGTATAGTGACCTCCCTGATAGAATACAAAGTGATTGGAAGGTGTAGAAAGGTCCTCCTATTACATGGTTTTGGTAGAAGAAAAGTTGGTTGTACAGAAGTTGCATGGAGGAGTCTGCCTGTCTTTGGGGGACTTTAGCATGGTATTCTGTTGTATTGAGGACAACTGTGCATCTTCTGTTATCAGCAGGGATGACTAGAGCCTTCCTTTCTTGTGAAGTTAGGTTTGGGAATGACATTTTAAACCCTCCCAGGTTGCTAAGTAGCAACGACTGCTTTTCTAAAATCATTGTTAGTGTCTAGAAAAATCCTACTCAGAGAAAACTCTAAGAAGTTGCCCTATCAGGGTAAAACAGCTTGTTCACAGTCAAAAGGTTTGGCGTAATTATAAAAAGTCTTTATTATAACTCAAGAGACTAGTATTCATAAATACAATTACACGGTCATAATAAAAAACATCAATTGTACATAAAAACATATATGGTGGGTGTTTTTATCTACAATTGATGTTTTTTATTATGACTGTGAATGGGCAATTTCTTAGAGATTTCTCTGAGTAGGATTTTTCTATATGTTTAAAATAGGGGAGGCTTTTGAAGTTATTAAGACCCCCACACCCACAGCAGTTTATTTATATTATTGTTAATGTAATTTTTGGGCATTTTGTTGCCTGAGTGTACCTGAGTGCTTTAGGCCCCCCATACACATATAGATCTCGTCCAGCACAGCCTTCTGTGCTGCTACGGGGCTCCGATCTGAAGGAGAGTTGGAGGAGGAAAACGGAGCCCTCTCCCCTATGGTGCGCTTTTGGTACAGAAATCTGGACCTCAGCAGAGCGCTAGGGAGGTTAATTAGCAGCCTTTGGCTATTATTTTCCCTATGAATTTCTATGACAGTGGCAATGGTGTATTTAATTTTTACACTTTGATTTTGTATTAAATAGATTTAATCTTTGTTTAATAAATAATCACACTTATAATTTCCTGTTCATCTAAGGTTATACCTAAGCATTTAAACATCTACTAAAAAGGTACAAACGTAAATGTAAAGTTAGTCTTGAGACATAATATCCTAGAATTGAATTCTTATACACATACCAGTATATATATTTAACCATTCTGGCACATGCATTAAAGTAAATATCTTTAAATAAAACGTTAACTAAAATACTAAGTAGGCATAAGCAGTCATATTAAATTCCACTGCTTGCTCTACTGGTAAGGAAACATTCTGGAAAAAGCTTTTTAGGGTGTAACAGATAAGTTATTGCTGGAGAGGCTGTTTGAAATATCTAGGAAAGTGTTTATATGGTAAAAAGGCCTTCCTGGACAACAAGAATAGTATGCTGCTGCCCCAGGAAATAAGATAAAGATTTATCTAGATAAAGGCTTGGTGAAGCATATAGAGTCCTAGATGAGCAATATTTGTGTTTGCTTACTTTATAATAAAATCACATGGCACAGAGGCTCCTCTATTTTGGACCCCCATTTCTCATTGCTTGAACCATCATAGAGTTAAACAAACTCAGGGTTTTATGGACTGTGATTTAAAACTTGAATATGTATGTGTTTTTATAAGGAGAATTAGTAATAACCATGTTTGGCTACATCTATTGCATTTACATGGTTTGTGTATTGTGGGCATACTTTTTTCTCACATTTATTATGCTAACCACAATGCAATGCAGAAACTGGGTCAAAACACCATCAATATGTTATTGATTTCAAAGTATTTTTCCCTTTTTAAATATGGTGATACATTAATGCTTTTTCTTTGGGTTCCTCGTTGTTCAACAGCCTAAAGACATTGATAAATGATCCCATGGTGCTTTCATTATGAATGCTTTTGGTGTTAACCTTCAGTAATGCATCCTGCATCTATTGTATTTCTGAGACTCTGCTTAAATGGTCTCACAAAGCAAAGAGAACGTGACATAATCTGAATTTGTTTACTAAGAACAAGGTTGCAGCTTTGGTCATGGCCATGTCTTCTAAACCCAGTGACAGATGCCTTGTGAATTTATAGATGAAAGGAAGAAAAAGCAAGAAAAACAAGTTTCTCAGTTGGAAACTGAAATTCTTGCCACTATTCTTACTATTACTGTGTTATCAAGCAGAGAAATGGATAAAAGTTAGGGATGATGTACAGGACAACGTATTCATGTCAAGCTTATACACCGCCTTTGCATTAAAGTGTGTCTTTAATGATAACTATTCAGAACAAATAGCTTTAATCCCACATGTGCAGCTGCCACTTGTCAAGATGTAAAGTAAAGCACATATCTATGTGTTCTGCAACTGAGTCTGACATATTTACTTAAATTACAACATGGGAACAAGATAATTTGCAGTAACTATATTTTGGATATGTAACATTTCTTTTTTTATCGTCTTCATTTTAGATTTTGCTTACAGTGGAACATCAAGTGTCAGGCAGCTCAAACTTGGCATGTCAAAATATACAAATTGTCTCTCCTTCATATATTTTATATATCTACCATTACATATGATCTTATTTAAGATTACAGCTCAAGTTAGATATACAACTACAGCATAATAATATAACTGAGGGGGAGGAAGAATTACTGATGCCTAAGATTAAGAAATGTTATTTTAATGTATTATTTATACATTGTCTTCCCCATTGCAGACTGTAGAGAACTTCTGTTGGGTTTCTTAAAACATTAAAAGATTTCTCTTTACTGTGTCTCTGATGGCTTCACAGAATTATGTTTTTCCTTTACTTTTAGTTCCAGTGACAATAGTAATCATCAATTGAGAGAATATGTGTACCTAGTAATAGGTTTTCACTATTACCTATTCCAGTATCACTAAAGGGCCGCACATAACATTTTTAATCTATACTGACTTGTATAAGCAATTTATAATGAAAACAATTACAGCAGGCAGAGAAGATAGACAAGACATTATTTATGTTTTCATTGATGCTTCAAGCTTTAGGGAACACTGTAGTATGGTATTGCACATTTTGTGCCATATACATCGTTATGTGCATCATAGTTATAATCAAAACCTTTTCTCTGGTTCTGTTCCACAATATATATCCCCCCCCCCCCTTCATTGATGGAATAGTGGGAGCATAGGAACTCACCTGATCCCCCTGCCAACACTAAAGCAGGAGAGGCGAGGGACTTGCTCAGGTACCATCTGGGTCACATACTCCTATCATGTAAGTTTATCGCTTCTCCTCCTCTTTCCACTCTTAGAAGATCCCAGACAAGGAACTGTGAGTTCCTATGCCCAGTGCATTAATAATTAGCTTTTGGGGGCCGCAAGTAGAGGACTGAGTGGGGCCGCCAAAGAACTCCCAAAGGGCCGCAGGTTGGGCACCTGGGACCTATTCCATCAAAGATTTAGAGAAAGAAGTTTGGGCATTGGTTATACTTTAATATCACATTTTTAATTGAAAGCATATGCTTTTCCTGACCTAATTTATCTCCTTGCATTCTTGCAAAATCTGCAGAACGTCTAACATTTAAACCATCAGTTAATTAAAATTTATTAAGAAATATTGTATTTTAGAAGATTATGCATATGCATATTAAGTGTCATTTTTATTATAAGGATATCAGGGAATTAATAGTAAAGTGTAATTTAACTTTCATATCCTCATAAAATGCATGTGTCCCAATGCTGGAATTCATTTTAAAGATATGCTAAGTATACCATCCATCATCATACTGTTTATGTGAGAGCTCAGCAATAATTGGTGGAAGTTTGTACCTGGATTGCATGGACTAGGTTGTCAGAATGGATCCAATTACAGCAAATAATACAACCGTTTTGACTTTGAAAATTAAGCTATGCAGATGGGGCCTGGCATTTACTTTAGACCTTTTAGACGTATATTTACTGTATAAAAGTTTTCTAACACCTAAGAGAATATCTTTGAGATGAGGTCTAAGGGCCCCTACCTCCCTGGCGGTTCACTGAGGTCCAGATTTCTGTACCAAAAGTGCTACAAAGTTTTGCATGAATTTTTTTATGGTGGTGACCTGTAACTTGTAACTTGTAATCTGTAAAACATACAGAATTGTGTAAAAATAAATAAATATATATATATATATATTTATCATGTAACAATAAAATAAAAATGGCATGAAAAGCCGCTGCTTGGGCAATCACCATGAGTACACAGTACACAGTATTCTGCTGAGATTGCGGGCTTTCCCCCGGCCCTCTACACACCGCCGGTATCAATAAGACGCCAGTGGTGTGTGGGGAGAAAAGTGACTCCCCTCCATCCATCACTGATGATGCCGAAAACACGGAGCTGGAAAGGCTCTGTGTGCCTGCAGCTATGTAGAAATGCTGCAGGCACAGGGAGAGCTGGCGGTTGTGGATTCACAACCAAACTGCGCCTGTGCTTGCTTCGGGCATAACGCTAGAGAGGTTAAACCGGATAAAGACGCTATGCTTTGCTGGCATTTATCGAATATTCAACCGCAACATGATGACATCATCACGCCATGGTCAATCGATCTGCCAATCAAAACACCATTTGTGTGCACGATTTGCCGACCAATACTTTGGATGGGGACCTCTGGTGGCGATCCACCAGAGAAAAACGTTCGTTCTCGGGCTGATCAAAATTTTGCGCGGCCACAAGCCGTCGCTCCAGGTGGGCGCATTTGTTTTGCGATTGATCGCCAAGCGATCACCCCGAGTGCGCATGGTGATTGATCATTGGCAAAATCATCGTCAGCGTCTTTGGCCGGCTTTACTCGGCAGCAATCCAGAAAAAAAATGGTTATTTTAAAAATTTACTTTGAATTTGTTTTCTTTTCTTTTGATTTGGATTAAATAAAACATTTATCTTTCTTAGAAAAAAAATTGTAATGTACCTTTAAATTTTAAAACTCCCGCCCGCCTCCGTGACGTCATCGCGCACATGCGCTGATCCCAGAAATAGCCGGAGATGCTGGCGAAGATCGGAGGCACTCAGGGGGCAGTTCCCTCTGAGCGTTTCTGCTTGTCGGATCCACTTTTGAATTGGATGAGATAAAAAAAATTATCTGATCCAGTTCAAAAGAAAAAAAAAACAAATGTAAAAAACGAAAAAAAAGTACCTTTTAAATTGTGTCCCACCTCCATGACATCACTCTGGACACAGAAGAAGCCGGCAGGGACATCGCAGGATGCTGCAGCCGGGTAAGGTACACTCCCGCTGCTGGCTTCGGGCATAGCTCTAGGTAGGTTAAAGACGTGTTTATTTATATATACAAAAACGCATGCGTTTTTCACATTATATCTGCGTTTGCGTTTTGCATTTGTGTTTTTGAACAAACCAATGAAAAATGCATGAATAAAGATTCAAAAATGCATATAGCAGTTTATTTTAAAAAACACGTGGAAACGCTGCATTTTTTTAAAACAGAAAAACATGCAGTGTGAATTGTAACATTGGTTGTCTATGTAAAAACACGTAAAGTAAAAAATGCGTGCTGTAAAAAACGCGTGCTGGGTGCTGTTGTGAATTTTAAGTAACTTGAATATGCTACTACTAATTTGCCTACCCAAATATTTTCTAACTTTTATCTTGATATACGCTGACCAAACATGACCAAACATGAAAAATCTTTGACTTTCCAAGAAGCATACCTTTCAACTACCCCGTTTTGGCCGGGAAAGTCATGTTTTTTATGCGGCGTTCTGATCAAATTCCAATTTCAATAAATCCTGGATTTTTCCCATATTTTGAAATTAGGGTAATTTAGAAGGTAGAAGCGTTACACACCATTTTAAGCTCCCACCCTAGTTGTGCTGATAAAAGATATTAGCAGGGTGAGTAACGCCCTCTCCATCCGAAATCAGCCGACAAATGAATGGAAGGGAGGCCTTCCGATAACGGAAATTATGTAAGTGACGTCGCTTTCCGACACATTCAAAGTGGCTTTGAATGTGTCTGGAAGCAACGTCACTTACATAATTTCCAAATGCCGGAAGTTATGTCACTTGCTGTGTTTTTCTATTATTATTTGACATCCACAAAGACATCTGTATAAAACTGCTGCATTATTCCAAAGTCTTTACCTAGAGGGGAGAATGTTCCCCTATAGTTGTTTCATATCTCTGCCTACTTGCAGGTATAAAATTTAATTTTTCACCTTCAAACATCTTAATCTCTCTCTTATAATAATTGTAGTTGATCACTGCATTTCTGGGAGAAATGTTTCCCTTATTTATATAGCCCATAGCTGTAATCACAATTCATATTGAGTTCACACAAGGTTTGAACTATATATAAAATCAATAATATTTCTTCACAGTGGAAAAACTCAGCAGGATTATATTGCTCTGCAGGTCTGTCAAAATGTGAAAATGTTTCTGTACACAAAAACTGAGACATTGTACATAATGGAATTCTGAGTATATTATAAAGATAAATCAAGCAATATTATTTACACTTAGGTAGAGTTATAGGTCCACCATACTTAATCATTTGTTAAGTTTTTTTCAAGTCTGAATTATTTGGGTTTTTTATTGAAGAAACACATTGAGTTTTTAATGAAATATTGTAGATAGAATTAAGTACAACTATGGTAACTGCCCTAGTGTTCGGGACGGCACCATCTCGTCCAGCGCTGCTACTCCCACTATCGCACTGGACGAGATGCTGCCGTCCAGTGAACATTGGGGCACCGACAGCGCATACTTACTGTTTTGCACTGTCCTGGTGTCCCCAATATGACAAGGCTGCTGGATCCTCCGGCATCTCCCCCCCCCCCCCTCCGAGTGACGTGATGGCGTCACACCAGGAAGGCGGTGGAAAATTTCAAAGATAATTGCATGAAATAAGTTTTCTTTGTAGAAAACTGATTTCAATGTGCTTCTATGTCAAAAACATTGCCAAAATAAAAAGTCACTGGTGCCCCAGATGTGCCCATTTGCAGTAACCCTCTCTTCCCTGGTGTGATTTTACCACATCCATCACACCAGGTTAGAGAGGGTTAACTGCAAATGGGCACATCTGGGGCACCAGAGACTTTATTTGGGTGAGATTTAGTACATAGCAGCAAAGCTTTGTGCCCTGATTGTTGTGATTTTACATAATTGTTTGTTTCAAACATTATTATATTCAGGATGTCTATTAGACCCTTGTACGGATATATTTTGGGAAGTTACATGCTTACAACATAAAGACAATTTACCATTGAAGTCTATGGTGCACTTTTGGTACAAAAATCTGGACCTCAGCAGTGCGCTAGGGAGGTTAAACAGTTTTGACTACTGTTTACTGACAGTATGAGATGTTAACTATAGCTAAAGCTAAGTTTTAGATCTAGAGATGAGGGCTTATTCACACCAGAAATATGAACTACAATTTCAGCACCACACACAATTTATTTCATTTCAGGGGGCTGACAAAAGACTGACTAAAGACTACCCATGTATGGCGTAATGTGCTGTGTGTGTGTACTGCTGCTAGTGCCATCTACTGGCTGAATTTGATATTGCATTAATTTAACTCTCAGGACGTTACAGGCTTTTTGCACCATTTTTTACCATTTTTTTTCCCGCAATCACGGCGGAGTACAATGTACTCCGCCGTGATTGCCGGCTCTCTGCCCAGCCCTCTACACACCGCCGGTGTCAAATAGCCCCTGGCAGTGCGTGGGGAGAAGAACGGCGCCCCCACCATTAACATGGAGGTCTGTGGCGCTGCCCCCCCGCCCCCTTCAGCGTCACAGATGACACTGAAGACACGGGGCCGGAAAGGCATCTATATCTCTCTCCTGTCCGTGGAAACTGCAATCACTCTGCAGCTCCCACAGACACAGTAACAGCAACATCGGAAGAGAGCAGAGACTGAGAGCAGACACTCTGCAGCTGTCTGCCCCCCTCCTCCTGCCGATCAGTGTGGAGAATGACGTTGTGCTTAGAGTGTACTGCTGCTAGTGACCTACTGGCTGAATTGAATATTGCATTCATTGAATTCATTGCAATAATCCAATTGATGTGAAACGTATTAAATCGTTTTTTTCTGGTTTTCCTGCTCTAAAAACTGGGTGCGTCTTATGGTCCAAAAATAGGGTATATAAGAGTTCCAGACTGAGTGAGAAGTACCTGAGCATGAATGCTTACTTGGCTTTGCATAAAAAACTGACCACACTGTGTCTCTTACACCTTATTTACTGTATCAGGTATTGGAAAAAACGCAAAGAAGAGAACTGATCTCCAGTCATAAAGTCCTTTCTGATCAATGGAGCAGACTATTCTCCTCCATTAGAGGAGAAGTCAGAAAACTAGGCTCTTTTCCAACCACAGTGCTTACCTATCTCCACTAAGAAAAAATAACTATTTAGGGTTCCCAGCTTATTTATTAACACTAACATTTTTAAATTTAGCTGTAGTAGGTGAGTAACACCAATCTGCTAACTGTAGGTTTCTTTGTAAATTCCTGCATTGATAATGCATTCATTGCCAACAAAACCAGAGGACATGCATGATGCATTGCCTTACTGAACAGGTGGATCATGCATTCTGTGTGCATTCCAAGGTTCATGGTTCAATTTTCACTGAGGTGTAACTGTAATACTTTCCCATCTTTAACATTTCCAACATTTCACAAATTCAATAACATTGAGCTACATGTTCTGCTTTTTGTCAAGCGTTAATTAAATGTGAACTCGTTGTTTAAGACATTTATCAAGGTTTGACACAGCAACAACATTTTGTTAAATTCAATTTATTTATGAATATGTGACCCTTAGTTCAAATCTGTGCATGAATCATTCTTATCCAATTTTTCTTTCCTTTCCTTGTAAACCTTTACATTCAAAACAACACATTGTGTATGGTAATTGATACATGCTTGAAGATTTATAAAACAGGCAATGTATCGGTTTCACATGTTTTCTCCATTTACAGACTCAAATCAGCTTAGTATTCTTAAGAAAAGTATAAAGGGCAGTAACTGATCACATCTTGTGGAAAGTTGAACATTAGAAAGTTATAGCAGGCCACTATGTATTCTTAAAAAAACATATTTTGGTTTTGCCAGATTATAGCCAATCATTTATCATTCATCTTGCAACTACAAGAGGTGAGTATATCGGATGGGTGACCAAAATAATGATTTTTTTATTTGCCTCTAAGGAGGACTTGTAGAAACATCTAAATAATATTTTTTCTTAACGCAGTAACTTATTTGATAATGACCATGCTAGAGTTTTCCAAATCACCCACTCCATGAACACAGCAAACATGCACCTCTCCTGCTGGTGCAAATGCTCCATACTCCTATAATATATAAAAACATTCACCACCCCAACATGTGGGCGATTCCATTTTGTCTTTCGCACAAAGCTATATATTTGGCAGGAATTTCTTGTCCTCTATCCCTTTTAGGAAGCTCTGCAATTCCTAAAATACTTTTAATCTTCCTGCTGGGTTGGTACAAATTGTCCAGATTATGCCAGCTCCTGTCCGCAATGTGACTGGAAAGATACTACTTGGAAAACATGGAATCACTGCACCATATAAACAATACACAAGAGCAGTCCAAACCTTAATAAGAGATTAAATTAAAGACTACCCATGTAAATTCTAAAAGCTAAAAATATGAAAACAACTTTTTGGCAAGAACCTTCCTTGAATTTCCTTCGAAAATATATATTGATTTCTGATCTTTAAAAAAGAAAAAAAATTGACAGCTATTATTTACTGAAATACAACTTGCTGGTTGTAAGTTCACAGCCAGACTTCTATCAGCATCATTGGCATTAGAATGCTTTAAATCAAAATTAGAATGTTTACAATCAGCATGCCAATGATAGCACTAGTAATCTATTAAGTAATGATAAGGTTTAGAATAGTTTATTTGAACATTATTAAGCACTAGTTTAGATCGTGAATATTCTAATTGCAAATTTTTATTGAATGGAAATGTTGAATATGGTGAAATATCTTTGCAATTGTGAATATTTAAGATTTTACCAACAGTATCCGGAACTACTGTGCATTGCATTTGCAAGTGCTGATTTGAGCAATGATGGTAATAATGACTGGAGATCACAAACTCTCTAATTTATTGTGAATATTTGACCATAAATTTGCAATATAATACGAATATCGCCTTTGATGCTCATCGCTATTAAGCACAACAAAACTGTGCAAAAAAGGCAAATAATACTTTATCAAAGTTTAAAACTAAAACTAAATCAACTAATCTTTGCAAAGCCAGTATCAAATCTATGTTCAATTCTAAGTGAAATAAAAATGTTTGAACAATGCCATGAATGTAAAAGCATTAGAATAATAAGTAGAATATTAGGTGAACTTTAGGTTTGTCTAGTTGGATTGGACTTGGTGCCCCCTTTGGAAATATTTGTTCTATCTTTTCCTGCTATTTTCTGTGCCAATTGCCATATTAAATTTACAGACCAGTCGAGGGTTAATAAGGTTTGCTAATGGGTATGGTCAATAGATGGCACCAGATAATCAGAACTGAGGAAAACATATCTCCATAGGCTTGCAAAAGAGATGTGATGATTTGTACTTCCCAACATTATGTGTGAGAGGCTGTTACAGCTTTTTCAGAAGAGGGGGAGGAGCAGAAAGGGAAATATAGTATGATCTCATTTCAGGTAAGGTAATTTGCTTTTAGGTGCACTTTAAATTGCCAACCAGCCACTCCTGTTCACTAAGAAGAGCAAACCATGGGTACAATTCACACTTGATTATTGCTGTGAAAGTTGTATAGTAGGTTTCGTTAACAAAATGAAAAATAGATTTTGTTGATGGTAATAGTATAATAGTTTAGAAAATATTTAAACCCTTTAGTACCGGTTGAGAATTGTTTAAATTCCATGGCCTTCTTAGGTATTTTTGCTGTTGTTGTTTATTCCTGTTATCAAGCTTAGATCACCTCAAACTGGTTTCTTGTGCTTGACAATGGGTTCACTGTACTCTAATGGCCTCCAATGTAATCAAATCCAGATAATCCAATCAAGCAGGTTTGGGATGTTGCTAATATTTGGTAACATATGTGAAGTTTTTTGTCATTTATCGAGATACATATACATATACATGTTTTTTTCTTCACAGGGTCATCAGTACTGACATTCATTTCTATTGCTTTTGTATGTCAAACAATGCATCCACCTTCTTATATTGCAATCATTGTCACCCAGTCCATCACGAGGAGCACATATTTTCCCCCTAATATTAGGATTTGCGCTGTAATGATAAATCTAGCCATGGTTCTTGTTTGAGAATAAAGTCGTTTTTAATTTGAGTGAAGATAGTTTTCCATTATAAATTCCCTTTGAAGAGAAAAATCAGTTATGCTGTATGCAGAAGCCTGCATATTCCAGTGCACGTTATTGCTATTAATTTAAATAGAGACTCCAAGAGGTTATAAAATCACTTTTCAATGACACTTCAAAAATGATTAGATTACTCATCACCTTGAAACTGTTCTGTTCTCCCATTTCTGATTTGATGAAACAATACATGAATAACATGAATAAAGAAGAGGCTTAAACATGGTTGGGGAATTAACAGCTGAAGAGTTTAATAGGCTTTCTTTCTAAAACCTTTAATTATTTTTATAATAAATGGCAGAATAATGGAAGATTGTTTGGGTGTATTAAAGTTCTTCTGTTCCCTTTATCCTTGGTCATACTTTCAGCTGTATTTGTTAAGAATCCTTCTGATGATAGTAACATGATCCCATGAGAGCGCAGTTTTTATATTATGAAGCACTTGTGGCAAATCTTGTTCATGTGAATGCCTCGTGTTCATATGCATTAACATTTGTTACTGATAGATCACTGAAAACTGTTTCCCACTTACTTTGAAGTAAAGACTACTAGCAAACCTAAAGATAAAAGGCTGGACTTTTCCCATAGCAGTGGGGTGCTTATTACAGTCTTTACTTACCTGATCCTTCACTCTCTTGGCTGCACCATTTTAACCTTTTACCTTGCACCTGTGGGCTATAGTAAGGTCCTTTGCATTTTAACTTACAATGCAAGGCCATAGGCACTGCATTGAACGATGTTGCCTCTGCTTAGGTTTGGCTCAGAGAGGCATAATCACTTATATGGAAAAAAAAAATCAATGAGAGCATAGATCCTGGTAGGAGGAATTAGGTAAGTATAGTTCTTTTTTTAAAGCATAAGTAGCATGTTCGATATAAAGATAAGAACTGGTAGACTGGGAGATAATCCGTAAATGTAATATTTTTAAAAAAAAAAGAAAAATCTTAGATGGTGTATATATAACTAATTCTTCTTCGGTTAACAAATTTAATGAAATATACCAAATAATACATGTTACTTTGAACTTTATCTCTCTCTCTATGTAATAGGCCTGTTGTTTAAAATACTGGAATGGGACATTACACCAATAATTTATCCCTTATCGGAGACCCATTTGGAATTTGGACCCAACCGAAAACTTGTATGTGGGCATTCAGTGACTGACCCTATTCAAGTCTATAGCAGTTGGGAGTAATGAGTTTGAGATTTCTTTCAGAAAATTTGAGCAGCAAACAAGCTGTTCTGCTGTATTTTTAGATTACCAATTCTGCTCAAGGAGAATTTTGTCCTGCATGGTTAATGTATTTGTTCAACAAGCAGTTTGTATACAGGTAGTCCCTGACCGTTACAGACAATCCAACTCATTATTAAGAACTACCTCTTCATCTGTCTCAGTGTAATTCACTGTAACTTCCTATTAAGCCAATGAATGAGCTAAGAAGTGCGTTGGTTGAAAACCTTACCCCAAATAACAGATAACAAAATGCTTATGTATAATATATATATAAAATTTAATCTATATATAATAATGGCAAAAGCGTGTTTAAAGTAGTTCATTGTCCAAAATTGAAATGTACAATAATTGGTATGAAAAAAATATAAGCTAAATGTTACAATATAGTGAATTTGCTGAACTCAAAGAAATTGTTACGTAGATAAATCATAAAAATATGATTTATTATATATGGCACCTCTGATTTCTACAGACCTCTAACTTATTTTGTATGTTTAGTTGGTTTTGATGGGCAGTTTACAGGTGGTACTCAAGCACTCTACACAAGATTGATTCATTGCTCTGTCATCAGTCATAGGAAAGATGTAGCTTGAAGCGTCTTGGCAGTAGAAATGATCAGGGAAGAGGAGGTAGTGGCAAACATGAGCACTGTCTGTCACTCATTATCAAGTGTAAAGCAATAAGTAGCAATGAGATTTTGTAGTACACTTGCTGAATGTAAGGCAAAATATAAATAATATAAACAAATGAAAATATAATAATAAAAAAATTATATAATTTATATATACTGTATATAATATATATAAAAATATATAAATATTCATACAAAGTTAAAGGGGCTTAGCTCTGGAAAGGCATGTGTACTTAAGGAATTCAACTTACCGTAACTCTTTTAGCCTTCTGAAATTAACATAAATTGTTCCAACAAATTTTATGTCTATTGGCTTTGGAGAATATTCTGCGCTTTCACATTAGATGTAAATATAACTTCTCTGCAATTAAACTTTATTTTGTCCATATAACTAAAGATATTAATACGGGCTCAAGAGCTCCTGGAAAAATGATGGTCTGTAGGTGCCATATATGAAGGTGATTGTGTTCAGTTTATATACTGGGAATAGATAATCTGCATGTTCTGTAAATTATTGGCAATGTCACCTGCTTCTTTCATAGTCAGTAAGGCTTTTGGTTCATTTTATGAGAAAAGAAATGAGCCATAGAAATTGCAATATTCTTTGTCATAACCTACATATACGTTCTTGAGAAACTCCGCTGCATAACGAAAGTTCACTAGCCACTACACAAGTGAAAAATGCACACTGTCGTTTATTGGCAGCACCTTGGAGGGCAGCATGCAAATACCGGAGCTTATAATACATAACAAGACAGCTATAACTTAGCAAAGTCAATACAGTTGGTGAAGAAGAGCTATTGATAAAAGAGTGTAAATGTTCTAGTGTTTGCATAATTCTAGGTACAATGATGAATGCTTGTGTGCAGAAGAACCCATACATTTGTGCCTAGGGATTACAACATCCTCCATGCTTTCACATACCAAGAAAAGTTGACAGTAAAAGCTAGGTCTTATAAATGTAAGAGTGAATTAGCCAATTAAATCCAGTGATACATGAGTTTACATATTCTGCATTTTATTGCTAAATACGTTTCTACCCATAATTTTTTTCCATTTATATTTCAGAATACTCTTCGCCTACAGGTGATTTGCGAAAAATTTTAATACTGTCCAAAAGTTCCTGAATTTCAGTAATTCCAAGATTAGGGCTTACAGTTTATTAAAACACCTTAAAATCTAAAGTTTTTGAATATTACATGAAATCAAGCACATTAATCGCATGGTCATTGAACCCGGCTTTTGTACTTTTGGCAGTATAGAGAAGTGCCAAGTTCTGCTGGAAAATGAAGTCAGCAGCTCTATTAAGCTCATAGGCGGAAGGAAGCATAAAGTGCTTTAAAATCTTCTGGTAGACGGCTGTGTTGACTCTGGACTTAATGAAGCACAGTGGACCAACACCGGCAGATGACATGGCTCCCCAAATCCACACAAACTGTGAAAATTCAGTTTAGGGACATTGCTTCCGTCTTCCCTTCGTTATTCTTGAACCTGAAGTTTACCATACTCTAATAATAATCTGCCTAAATTTGGGAGTGTGGTAATGGGTTGAGTCAAACTCAAAAGGACACCATCTGTGAATAGTGATATTTTATAACTTTTTCCTCCTACTTCTACCCCTTTGATATTTATGTTTTTCCTTACTTGTGCCGCCAGTGGCTCTATAGCCATGGCAAACAAAATTGGGGACAGGGGGCATCCTTGGCGAGTGCCATTCGTTATGGGGAATGTGTTTGATACCCCCTCATCATCTTCACTGAGGCTGATGGTGTTGAGTAGAGACTATTGATGGCTGCCAAGAAGTTTCCCTTAATGCCAAAAGCTTGCAGGGTTTCTATCATAAACGGCCAGCTGAGCCTATCAAAGGCCTTTTCCGCATCCAGACTCAACACCACCATCCCCTCGCCCTTCTTGTCTGCCCAATCTATTAAGTCCACGATTCTTTGGGTATTGTCTCCGGCCTGTCTTCCCGGGACAAACCCCGTCTATTAGTTGGGGTAAGAATTTAGACGGTCTGTTAGCAAGTATTTTTGAAAAGATTTTAATGTCTGAGTTTAAAAGAGATATCGGCCTATAGCTCGAGCAATCAGTTGGATCTTTATCTGGTTTCAAAAATACCGATATAAATGAATGATTCATTTGGTCCGGAATTCTCCCTCCTTCCATCATTCCATTAAAAAGTGTTAGTATATATGGGGCAAGTATATCACTAAACTCCTTATAATATATATAGGGCAGCCCATCTGGGCCTGGAGCCTTATTATTCTGTACATTTTTTTATAGTTGATTTCACCTCCTCTATTGATATTTCTCTATTAAGTTCCTTTAGCTGGTTATCGTCCAGGCTTGGGAGATCTGCCTCCCGTATAAATTCTTTAATATTTTCCCTAAGATCGATTATTTTTTGTTGTTGAAGATGCCCTATCTTAACCTTATGTTGTCAATGTGTTTCCCATCTTTACAATATACAGTGGGCACGGAAAGTATTCAGACCCCCTTAAATGTTTCACTCTTTTTAGCAAATGGCTGCAATATAACAAAGAGTGAAAAATGTAAGGGGGTCTAAATACTTTCCATACCCACTGTAGATTCTGTTTCTATAGTAATAAATACTATAGTACCTGAGCATCAAGACAGAATTATACAGATTATAACATATAAAAACACAGTTTATGAGAAAAAGATTTTAGTTATGTTAATTAATTTTGTACATTTCTGCTCCTTCATTGCTCCTTCACACGTATTTTTTGGACTATAAGATGCACTTTTTCACCCCCAAAATCAGGGGGGGGGGAGTGCCTGCGTCTTATGGTCCAAATGTGTGACTACCCGCGGCCAAATGGCACAGCTTGGCTCCCTGCCAGCCCCCCCCCCCTCCTGGCAGATGGGAGATCTGCACACATCTGAACTGTATTGGTTATATTTGCAGAGCCCTGCAGATAAAACCAATGCAGAGTGTGTGTGGAGAAAGCTGCACGCTGGCAGTTTCCTCACACCCACTGCATAGAGGGGACCAGAGTGCAGATTCCCCTGCAGGGCCCCCCTCCCTTTCCTGTGTATGGGGAAGAGGAGATGCAATTAGAAGTGCTCTCTAGTGACACCATTTTTGTGGCTGAAATTGGGTACTGCAGGGAATTTTTTCCCTAATTCATTTAAACACATGAAATATTTTTTTTCTGATTTCCTGCTCTAAAAACTGGGTGTGTCTTATGGTCAGATGTGTCTTTTAATCCGAAAAATACAGTATTCATAATTTGTAACAT
The DNA here is from genome assembly GCA_036250615.1 of Ptychadena robeensis. Taxonomy (NCBI): domain Eukaryota; kingdom Metazoa; phylum Chordata; class Amphibia; order Anura; family Ptychadenidae; genus Ptychadena; species Ptychadena robeensis. The sequence continues at coordinate 82,950,120 of CM070033.1, read as the reverse complement.
TTAATGTGTTGCTATTTTATCACTGCAAAATGAGCAAAGATTCAGTTACTACCTGTTTGGGCGTATTTTTTTGATTGCCACAGAAAAGCAAAATTCACCATTTCAGCACCATGGACAGCATCAATGAGCAACATGCTGTCTATAAACCTACTAAACTATAACTAACTGAGCAATCCAAAGTCAAAACCCAGGAAATATAAATTCAGACCATGGCCTCATGAAGCTCATGTAAGGCTTTGGATAATAAACAGCCTAGCTGCATTGGCTGGTTTAAGTAGGTTTCTCTGTTTGGGGGCTGAACTATACAAATAAGGAGACCACAAACATATTTAAATTATGCAGATCAGTATGAATTGATAAAAATGATAACACTTGATCTGCATACTTGCTCCTGAAAAGTAAGTATTGAGGAAAGAGAATTAGTATAAAAGTCACGCAAGTAGTATTTTCAGAAACAGAGGTCAGCAGTGACAACTAACATGCTTTGTTCATGACAGCACTGATATCACAGCTACAGGCACAGCAGAGTCTGTATTAAAGTCTTATTATCATATACCAACTTAACATTTTTTGGACAATACAACAAAAATATGATTTAATGCTTACAGTATTTACAGTGTAGAGCAACATGTCAACATTTGATATTTCAAAATGTGACTTGCCTTTAAATGGCAAAAAGTAAAACAGATTTCTTCGTGTAGTGGGAAAAAATGTGTGCTTCCTTTACTGCAAAGCTATGCCTTATCTCACTTGTCTAAGCGTATCTACATATCACCAGTACAATCTTACCAGATGGCAATGTAAATGTATTACTTCAATCACCACCTTTTCTAGGAACAATAGATACCAGTCTGTTTTATATTCATGGGTCACTACAAGCCAATGTAATAGTTATTCTTGTTTATTGCTGTGTTAATGCAGATTCTTAACTCCTATCTAAAGCATAGCTGCCAGCTCAGTTTTTCAGTTGTATAAGAGTACAGAAGGCTAAAGAATATCTTTACATTTGAAAAGTCTTTTTAGGAAATGTTTAATGCTGCACCTATGCTAATTTAATTGTAATTCTCACAGTCACCCCACTGCAAGGCTTTTTTTTTAAACTAGAGCAGCTTTTCAGATCAGGGACCGCAGAACTGACGTCGCAAAGTGTCACTTCCTGTAACTGGAACGCGCAAGAGCCCCCCTCCCTTATTTTTTCCCACCTCACTTGTGCAAATTATGTGTGGGGCGGGAAGGCAGGAGGAAGCGTAATGCCCTATCCCTTCTATGTAAGAAGGGAAGGGGGGGTATACTCTCCCTCTTCACTTCCCACCCCACTTCTTAGCAGCAGCTTATGCTTTCAGTGAACTCGACGTCCCCTGTAAAATGGGAGAGTTAGGCAGGCTGTTGGAACATAGAATTAGATAGGCATCTTTACCTTTTTTCTCTCATCTGGCAAGTTTGAAATAACGTTTAATTCTTGCATTGGGAAAGGGAGGCATAACACTTTAAAGCTCTACACGTTTTAAGAGCTGAAAGAAATCATGTTGGCTGCAACAGCTGACTTCAAAGGATTACTTCAATTTGTTTCAAAACCAGAAAGAGACATTCAGATATAGTTTTGGCTTAACTGTAAGCAAACTTTAAGTAAAACAACTAACATTTTCAAGAATTGCTCATAATAGACAACCCAGCAATTCTTCTAATGACAAATGTGTAAAATCTATAAATATCTATGAATCATAATAATATAATATCATATAATGTGTTATGAGTGCAATACTTAGAATGACCACTAGATGTCATAGCAGTGTCATTTTACTGACTGTTAATAAACAGCAGGAAGACAAATGGTTGTTACAGCTCATTAGTGTGATCGTTTTAATTGGGAAGAAATAAAGCTAAAACACTTCTAATTGAAACAAACAAAATAGTTCAAATATAAAATAATCTATTTCTATAAAAGGTTTATCTTTTTTCCACCGTTATACTGTCTTGAGTACCAGGGCAAAGTGTGCTTGTTCTCTTGCTATAGGGCTCATAGCAGAATAAACTGGTACTTAGTAGCGACAAATTTTAAATCTTGTATATCTTGAACTTCATACTACATCATAAAGCAGCCATGGTTGGGTAACCACTGTGAGTTCTGTACACTAGGAAAGTTAAGAGAAATAAAACTTGGTTGTGTGCTTAATTCAGGTGACATGATCAATGATCACCCATTAACTCAAATCTCACACAGATTGCTACACAGGGTTTAATGAATAAGCCCAAAAGGAATGATGAAATGCTCATTCACAGAGTTGTGCTTTCCATGGCGAAGATGAAATAGGAAGCGCATTCTCTCCTTGTAATCTCAAATATAGCCTGCTAATTAAATTCTCCTATTACTGAATTAAATGACTTGCCACATAATTGCCTCATTAATGTTAATGACTGTTCTGCATCACATTCTGCCGTTTACACAGGTACTTAAAATATGTTGTCAACACAAAAAATGCATTAGATGCTTTTCTTTTTTTTTTTGGGGGGGATTTGCAATTGGAGAAAAAGGAATGGTGTCAGTCATGTTCTCTCTTGCCTAGTCCACAACAACAAAGGAGGAGACTGACAAGTGCTTCTGCTTGTTGCGGGCTTTGTCAGTTGTCTCTTCCATCTTTTGTTTGTTATGCTTGATAGGGATTGATAAGAGCTACACTGGCATATGAGAATCTATTGGAGACATGTTCACTTGTCCGCTGCTGCACCTGCATTTCATCTTCAGCTATGACAGGCTGCTCTGTGGGATTTGTAACCATACCATTTTGTCTCAATGCCATGGAATGCAGACTCCAGTATGTCATGGTATTTCAACTATCCTTTCTCTGAATACCAATAAGCTCACCTACTGAGGTCTGTTCCTGATTCGCGGCTAGTCACAGACCTCTGCTCTAAAAGTCAGCAAGGAAAGACCAGTGCTTTGCATGTCAAGGAAGAACTTGGCTCCCAGTAGAATAAAGTCACTGTAGGAACACTTGTAAAGCACAGCTACCTAATGTTATATTCATCCTCATTATTATGCCTCCTCAGTGCAAATCACAAAAATGTTTTACCAATATGTTAAGCCTTGCATGCAGGCATATCTTTGATTTTTTTGATGAAAATTTATAAATACATACAAGAACCACATACTTGTTTTCTGAACATGAAATGGTAATCATGTGCACCTACCTTGTAAATCAATGCAGTATTAGTATTTTCCAAAGTAATTTCTTCTTGTACCTGGCCATTACTCTATTTTTGATGGTGTTCAATTATTTATCAACTGTTCACACTCAGCCAATTATTTCCATAGTTTATATATAGCTGCCTCGTAAAATTACATCCAGGAGAGAGATACATCAAACATAATATGATGTTGTTGTTGTTAGAGGAATTATAACTCCTACACCAAGTCATACTTCGCACGTGAAAGCATAAAACATTTGTACTTTGCTTTGTCTGTGCCAGACAGAACATTTTTGTGTAGTTTGGATTTTGAAGGTACTTTTGGGAACACAGTTTGTTATGTGGCACACAATATGTTTCCATAAAATATAAAAGAAATATTTAGGTAATAAATTGACCTTTCTAGATTGAAGTGTGTTCTTGTGTTTGTTCTTAATAAAATAATTACCATTTGTAGTTGTTTATTAAAGAAAATTTACATGATGGGCTCAGAAATAGAAATCCAAAATTACTATGCATTTATTTTAGGAAAAAGAATTGCTGTTTTCCCTCATAAAACATATGGCTGTTTGTGGCTCAGCAGCTGACTATATACAGTGGCTTGCAAAAGTATTCCACATTTGGTCACATTACAGCCACAAACATGAATCAATTTTATTGGAATTCCACGTG
>CM070033.1:82925475-82946162 GCA_036250615.1 Ptychadena robeensis | reverse complement strand
TCCTGGTACCCCCGCGTCAACCCAGGATCTGCGGTGGTGACGAACCTAACAATGGGGTGGGGTGTGCATTTGGCTCATCACTTGGCTTTCACTCCTACCTGTGTGAAACAGCTATGCCCTTCTATAGGGTGGCATGCACATTGTTGGCACCCCTTACATCCTGGTAACAATGAAACTATTGATGAGGTCCCTGTCATTCAGCCTTCAACCAGCTCCTTTTTTATACTGGAAGTAGTGTTATGGTACGCAGGAGTAACAATATGCACCTCTGCGTTCCAACTACAGGATATGACACTTTGAAGCGAGAATATGCAGAAATCTGCTGGTAGTGTAGGCTTTGGTTGTTGTTGGGTTCCCAACAAGACAATGACCCAAAGCATACATCAAGATGAGCCGGTGTCACACAGAGTGGCACCAAAGCATGGTTGACACGGCTGGTGACACAGATGATTGGAGGGAGCGGACCCATGGGACTAACTGCCAAGTTTGCAAAGGTGCATTCTGGGTCATAGAAAATGACTGCTGTTCACCCACAAGAGGTTTCACACATAGTTACACATCCATCAGAATACAGTGTTTCTCATAAAAGCAAACATATATTTTGTTATGTTGTTTTTGTAACAATTAACATACCGATTCATAAGAAACACGCATGATTTCTAATAAATGTGTAGGGAAAATGTGCAGGTTCATCAACTCAAGCTATGAAAAAAGGAAAGAAGGCAAAAGTATTATCACCAAGGCATCTTGTGCTATGGAAAAAGTGTATAATTATGTTATTCTTAAATATCTGGTCATAACTTTTACAATAACTCAGATAGATAGCTATGTCACTTTCTGTAACATTTGTAATTAGTTAGTCATGGTATCTATTGTATTGAAATTGCACATCTTGGCATATCACAGACTGTGATGCACTAAGTATGCAAGTACAATGTGGGCAGTCTTGCACCTGATAGACATGGCCCATTGTTTAAAATGGACCTGTCTCCACAGGGGCACCATGGCATATCCTAACTTGTGAAATGCCACGTTGCTTCAACGACAATGGATGAAACCACATAGTCATTGGGTGCCAGTGATGCGCAAGTTGACATATTCATGATGCCAAGTAGAGACAACACCTTACTCATCCAGAATCAATGCTAGAAACAGAAAACACCCACTCCTTCAATCACTCCCTAGTTTTCTACTGGAAACTCACCAACAGTGACAAAATTATCCACTCATTTTGTGTAGACCCCACCTAATAGTTGGCACATAGATTACATGCAATATGAGAAGGCTGCTGCTGCCGCAGTTCACTGATTGTAACTTCATTTACAAACAAATACTAATATGATCACATATACTACTCACCTTAATGTGGTGTGTGGATTTATGTTTGTATTTATCTGAATTATATGCAGGGATGCACATAAGTTGTACACTGGTATGCAAATGGGTCTAAAAACCCGCTCTGCGTACCTTTGTTGTCTTTCCTAATCGCATCTGCGTACTACACAGACAGGGGACAGATTCACGGGGCTTTCGCCCCCTCCTTCCTGCTGTGTGAGGAGCTCTGCTTGTGTTGCGCTCTGACGGCAAGGATCAGCGTGGGCATGCCAGGTAGGAGGAAGCTGATAGGCTCATCACTGGAGACTGAGAGTTTTTGCCACCACGCCCTCTGTGTTCCCAAAGCAGGTGAGATGCTTTCACTCTGTGTCTGTGTGGAGGGGGGTAATTGGGGAGTAGTGTGTGTGGGGGAGGGGTGTTGGGGGAATGATTAGGGGGTAGTGTGTGTGTCTATGTGGAGGAGGGGTGATTATTGGGGGAGGGGGGGGTAGTGTGTGTGTGTCTCTGTGTGTGTGTGTGTGTGGGGGGGGTTGGGGGGAATGATCGGGGGTAGTGTTTAAATTTTAAACACTACTATAGATGGAAGAACCTAAAACGGTTATCCACAAAACGCTTCAGGACGATGCAAATTGTTATATATTGTTGTGTGATCTTAAAATGTATGTATAAACTGATATTTGTATATATGAATGTTTTTATCTTCTCATCTGTTACTTATACCTGTATGTTAATAAATCTGAATGTTTCTGATACTTTTAGCCGTGAAAGTCCACTATTGCCCTCTGTATGGAAAACGTTACTTTTCCTTTTTTTTTTTTTTTTATATTAATTTGAAAAGCTATTTAAATAGTATGTACAGTTTTAGCTGGGTGATATAGCCATTTAAAAATGTATTGTCGCAATTACAATAATATAAAAGCTACATTTATGATGGAAAATCAAACAATTATGTGGACCAGTCTATTTGCTTCATAATATCTATATCTGTGTATGTGAAAGGCAATATAAGTATATGAATAATATGTAACATTTTTAACATATAAAGTTATTTGGAAATGTATTTTCCCAATGACAGTAATATAAAAGCCATAGTTAAGATGGAAATCATACAATTGCTTTCAGTGGCTTATTTATACTTTAAAAAGTAAAGTATATACTGCCATTTATGTTGTTTTTATGTTTTTCTAAATACACTGTTCTACTACTCATCGTGAATGACAGAAACCCTATTTAGTGCCAAATCTCGTATTGAAACAGTATACATTAGCAGAGAGCAATAGCTATAAAGATTAACATCACTTTTAGCCTTTGCTGATGATAGTCATTAAGAGATGGAGAACGTGAATGTGGCCATTAAAATTAACATGCACGTATTATCACTATTCCCTATGGCTACTTAGTTATTTAAACAAATTACTCTTTACTAAATGGGGTGTTAATTAACCTTACAGAGGCTTATCTGTTGTCTACCTGAGGTGTTTAATTGCTTTCTTTTCCCAGGTGTCTATCATCCAAATTCCCAAGATACACTAAGTACTGTACCATCCTTTACAGATATGTGCTAGCATTAAAACAGTGACTTTGGTTACATAGCGGATTGACAAACAAGGATGCAGATATTAGAACATCTCTGACAAATGGAGGAGAAAAAACCTTTGTGCATTTACTTTTTATTGTATTATTGTTATTGTTTCGGTATAAGAATTTTTTGATTCTGGTCTGACTAATCTGGCTTAGTTCCTAAAAGTGAAATTAAGTATACAGGTAATTAATACTGGGAGGAAAGTATATACAGTATATATGTATATTTAGAGAAACGGTTGGTGCAAAACATTTGGGTGGAAATCCAAGCCCTAAAAGAGCACACATGGCTATAGGGCACCTTGGTTTTGGAATTCATATGCTACAGCAGTGAAGGTCATCTTCAATCAGCCCTCCTATAACTACAGCCTGCTTTAATTTTCCTGATGCAGCCTAATTTGCATTTGGTTGCTAAGTTAGCATATGTTATTGTACTTGCTACATAATGTTCTGCCATTATTTATTTGAAGCAGAACTAAACGCAAAATAAAAAATATCATATCATATTCAGTCTGTCTCCTCCAAAAGCAGAGTAGTCCCCCCGGCAATATAGTTTTATTAGATATAAAAACAATACCCCAAGTAGCTGTTTTCAGTTGCAAAAATAGTGCCATCATACCTCAAGTATATGTATAGAATTTCTATCAAATATTGGCCTCCCGTGTCACATACACAGGACTCCTGTGTCAGCATAGATAATTTGATCCAACAAATTCAAACTCTGCCTTTTCAAATCTGGTATTAGCAAATTCAAACACCTCCTGTGTTGTACCCAAGATAGGAAGAAAACTAAATCTCTCCAGTAGGTGAACAGACATTTATAAAACACAAAAAAAGAATAATCCACCTCTCCATTATAAATAATTTGCCAACATCCCAAATTTAAATGGAGAAGACAAAGATTTCCAGGGGCAAGGGCGAGAGGAGTTTCACGGCAAAAGGTAATATTTTCTATCAATTTTATTGAGAGGTGTTTCCACCCACAATAATACAAATCTCCATGTGCATCACAATCAATGTACAGAAAATACAGTCACAAAGTATTCGCATTTCGGGGATGACTGCTTCTTCAGGGATTCTGTGTAAGATCTCTATACAGAATATGGGTAAATGAACAAAAAGTCAAACAGATCATCATTGTATAAATTACAAAAATAATAATAAGGTACAGATAGGTACAATCAAGAGACCACTCACCTAGCTGGGGTGGTTTCTTGGACATATCAATATTCGACAGCCACCACTGCATTGATGGGCGGCTAATTATGGTATCAGAAGAACGTTCCCCGATTGTGTTGTCGATTTTAATATTGATATGACCAAGAAACCACCCCAGCTAGGTGAGTGGTCTCTTGATTGTACCTATCTGTACCTGTACCTCTGAATTGTAGTGGCTTAATGTAGCATCCATTTTCTTCTTTTTTTGCTGATGATGACCATAGCAGACCATTGTTGTTTAAGTATTTCTGCATACTTATGCCATATAAGCACACTAACTGAAAACAAACTGTAAACACACAAAATATGTAAGTTAGACCTAAAATTCTTTTTGGATTTGTTTTTTCTTGCCTAGGGCTTTCTATCATTTTTGTTCCATCTAAACACATCCAGGCAATACTAGGAAGCTTGTTTGCTTCATTGCAACATACCTTATACATACCAAGTGATCATATCATCTCCTTCAGCATTCACTCTTATAACGTAAGCACTTGGATTGTGAAAATGTATTAGAATCTGTCTTCTGACAGTGCTAACAGCCCAGCTAGGAATAGCAGTTAGGCGGTAATGCATGAATCATCCATTACAATTATTGTCAATATGTCAACTATTGGAATGTTTACGTTATTTGCTGAAGGCCCAGCAGATGAGCTAACTTAGGAATAGGTGTATTTCTCTAGAATGTATTCTATTTTTAAAGTCCTATTTACACAGCATGCATTATTGCAAAGACATTATTACAAAACAACCTTACCCATGCAAAGTCCAATCCAGTTCCTCTGAGTGTGCCAGAGCTCATCTTACACTTTTTCCATCAAAGTAGCAAGTACTATTTAGTTACTGTGAAAGGAGTGGGATTTGTACTGGATAAGGCAGATGCTTTTTAGGGGTTTGATTTGGCTCCTCGGTTCCAGTAAAACGAACTGTGAATGTTTAAGCATACAAGACATGTTGGACTATGTCATGCTTCCAACTTTATGGGAACACATTGATAAAGGCCCATTCCTTTTCCAACTGCACCAGTAAACAAACCAAGGCCCATGAAAAGGAAGAACTTGAATGGCTCTGCATTGCCTCACCTTGTAGAATGGTCAAAAAAAAAATCCCTTAACCTTTTCAGAAGAGTCAAAATTGTGTAAATGCAAAGGATGGGTAAACCTTTTCTCTTTAAGTATATTAAATATTTTATTTTAGGTTACACAAATTTAGCAAAACTGCTCTATAACAATTGACAGGAAAAATGCCTGATTTTTTTTAAATGAACCCCCCTGCCATTCCTGATGGCTCCCTCTTGTCCAGCGCTGTCCTGTCAGTACTGCACTGGAAGAGTTGGAGCTGTCCGGCGAAGATCAAAGCCCTGGCCCCTTATTATTTCGCGCTTCTACGGCGGCTCCGATTTTAAGAAGAAGCTGCTGAAGTAGAGCGGACCCCTCTCCCCCCCGAGTGACGTGATGATGTCACAATAGGGGCGGCGGAGGGAGATTCAAAAGTAAATGGCATGAAAACACACCAGGGGAGAGAGGGAGACAAAGTAAAAAAAACAACACAAAATACAATTTTTAATTGACTAAAACATTTATTATAAACAAAATATGAATACATACTGTTTTGAAATCATTCATACAAAATAAGTATTTTAGAGATGTTATCATTCAAATGATACCTTTTATTTTATTCTTTATTTTTTATGTAATTCTTTTTTACATAATTGTGTGTTTCAAACATTACTATAGTCAGGATGGCTACTAGACCCTTGTACGGACATATTTTGGTAAGTTACAGGCCTACTAACACAGGGATTCCCGGCAGATTGTAGCCAATAAAAACTCCCTGTAACGATCTGCAGTCAGGCTCGGAGTCCAGAAGCTGAGACAGTAATGGCAGGATCAACAGGTAGCAAAAGGCAGCAAGCAGGAGCGTGGTCAAAACAAGCGTAGGTCTAAAGCCGGTGGTTTTGGGTCACAAATGAGCAAGATAAAGACTAGTCGGGTTGTCAAAGCAAGGGTCGGTACACGAAGATGATGAAAACACGAGCAGAGATAAACAGGGAGCAAGACTATAGGAAGTCCATGGGAGGGGCTAAGGGTTCAGGGTTCACAAGAACTAGGGGACTTGGTATCCAGGTCCAAGAGATCCAGCAAGGTGTAAAGTCAGAATGTAAGGTGGCTCAGCAGGTAGATCTACAACCAGGTGTCGGAGCATCCTTGGGTTCGATTCTTGACACTACAACAGGCTTGGCCACAAAAATTACCAGCAGGGCAGATCGTGCGATCCGACCTGCCAGCTTTTAGGGTCAAAACCTCAAGGTGGGCATGCCATGCGTTCGGCGTGAGCGTGCAATGCCGGACGATTGCCCGCAACTATGACCGGGAATCGGCATGTCTATGGCTGGCTTAAGGTTGGACTTTTTTCAATACACTTTCAACATCTTGCCTCCAACTCCAATTAATGGAACACCAATCTCTCCTAAAAATAATATCTCGCCAACAGGATCCACAACCAGAAAGAGTCTTCAATATCTTAGAACAGACAAGTTTCAACAGACTGCTACATAAATACAGATTTGTAGCTTTTATTGGGCGGGGCTCATCACTCTTTCACATCAAGTTATGTTAAATTATTCTTGTTTATTTAAAACTGTGCTGAACATCAAGATAAGAGATGAGGAAGATTTTGTGAGAAACTATTAACTAGTGTGGGAATATAACCACATACTGAGTTTAATAAAAGCAATTTGTTATTGGAAGCTCTTTAGTTTTCATGCTAATGTTCTTCTAAATAAAAGCTATAATAAATCATCAGAAAAGTCAACACATAGCACTAGATCTAACTTACAGAAGCAATGAAGGAAGGAGGTAATTTTTTATTTGGCTCTCACGTCAAACACAAAAACAAGCTTTTGTTTTTTAAATTCCAGCACATTTGATTGAGATTTGAAGTGATCACAAATGCAATAAGTTAATGAAAATATTATTTCTTTTTCAGCGTACAATGACAACAAGAGAGGTGTAAATGATGAGATTAAAGATAAATAGAATTTTCAAATTTAGCTCCTTTGTTATTTCCCTGGAAAATGGTAAGTTCCATGAAATTTCTGCTAAAGCAGGATGCATGAGGGTCTAATGTAAACGGTTCATGATTAAAAACCAATAATCATAGTGCTTCAGCAATCAATAATGGCACGGCTATGAGGTTCCCAATCTCTTCAGCAGCAGCTTAAAGCGCACCAAAACTCACCTCATGTACTTTATGTCCCTAACCGTCAAACCCCCAATTATTGGGACGAACATTCAGAAAAGAAATACAAAACCTTACCTGTACCTCCTTACCTGTAAGGATATATTCTTGAATGTCACTTCTCCTCTTTCTTCAAAAACTTCCATAGCAGTCAGCTTACTTAATGCAAACACAGTCGGGATGTAAAAATTGTATACAAGCCTATGAAGCAAAAATGTAACCATTGAAAAATAAATATTTGGCCCTTTGCATAACTACAGTTCATAAATGCCCAGAGCACTAGAAGAAGGCCAGTATATTTTATTAGGATTTTTAAACCACTTTAAAACATTGAAACAGCTCAGAGTAAATATATATATATATAATATATTATATATATAATATAGCAGTAGAGCGGCAAGGTACAGGACCCCTTAAATGGGTCCACAGCAGGTGAAAGCGGCACAAATATGTGTCGAAGGGGAAAAGCATGTGTGAGGTTTATTGTCCAAGTCTACTTACAATATGTACATCATGACCAGCAAGTTAGGCAGTAAACGCATCAAAAGAAAGAAGCAGTCCTCCTACCACACAGGTATATGCTGCTCCCCAGTCTGTCACACACAGTACTGGTTCCAGGTTGGAGCATCTTACTGAGCAGGTGTGGAGGTTATATAGCACTGCTAATGAGTATGCAGGACACACCTGTGATTACCAGGCCCAGCAATTCCAGCTCCCCCTGCTGGTCAAATAGGAAAATACTCGGCATACTGCAGGTATCTGGGGACACACATACCTCCAGAGGATTAATCTCTGACAGAGATTAATTAATTAATCTCTGTCACAATATTATTATTATTCACATTTATTTATATAGCGCCAACATATTACGCAGCGCTGTACAATAAATTAGAGTGGAGATACAACACAGTATAACACACAGGTACAGGTAATGACACAGGAGGAATAGAGGACCCTGCCCGGTTGGGCTTACAGTCTAATAGGTTGGGGAACAAGGTATACAATAGGTTGGGGGGATGGGACTGGCATGGTGGTGATATTAGGAAGAAGATTGGTAGGAGAGGCTGAAGAGGTGGGTTTTTAGAGCTTTTTTGAAGGTGGCAAAGGTAAGAGCAAGTCTGATGGGGCGAGGGAGGGAGTTCCAGAGAGTAGGAGTGGCCCTAGAGAAGTCTTGGAGCTGTGCATGTGATGAGGTTATGAGTGGGGATGTCATTAGTAAGTCACTGGAGGAGCGGAGAGGGCGGTTAGGGGTGTATTTGTGTACCAGGTTGGAGATGTAAGGAGGACAGGAGGTGTGGAAATTTGATTCTCTGGACAATATATATATATATATATATATATATTCTGATAACAGCTATAAATGCAACTATAGTTGCATTTATAGCTGTTATCAGAGGGTTGGCCCTATGTTTCATCTGTAGGTGGTATAGCCATAAATGCCTTTATACTGTTTTCTATATGCATGAGCATTAGTAATAATTGTTAATAATTGATTAGGTTGGGCTAATAAAGGACACCTAGGAGCACTCAAATAACTGATTGACTAATAAAGTCTGGAAATGCGAGTGTGTATCCCAAAAAATGGCTGAATAATTGAAGTGAAAATTTTAATAAAATATTTTTGGAAAAATGTTCCTTCTTGTGCAAAATCGGGGGGTGATCATGCAAATTAGTTGCTCTCAAGTAGAGATCACATTGTTCTAATGATAAGTCAGTAGAGCAGCAGTGATGAGTGGCATAGGCAAAAATACGAATTCACAATATTTCATGAGTAAATCTACAAATATTCGCAATTCGAGTGTATGGCTTTACATTGTGAAAATATGTTCACAATTATAATCGCGATTGCCTTCAAAATAAATGGTGACGTGGTATTTATTTTTGCATTGCCAATATAAAATTGCAATGAATGGCCATAAGCTTTCCAATGCATAATTTTCTACGAATATTAAAAATTTTGAATATTCACAAAATTTGCAGATTTCTAGAATAGCTAATATTCGTGAAAAATATATTCACAATTCGAATATTCGAGTTCAACACTATAGAGCAACATAGCAGTAAATAATTAAGTAAATAAAAGTAATCTTTTTTTAACCAGCTTTCACAGAACTTTAGTCATTTTATAAAGTCATCAAATTGATTGATTTTTTTTGTTTTTTAATAAATACAATTCCCTATTAATTCCACAATGAATTTCTTCAGAGACAGTTTTGTAAAATGCATTATTATTACTTTGTGTTACTGCAAATTAATTAAATTCTTACAATTAATCAATTATGTAAGTGAAGTTATAGATGCATGGATTATAATTGTTTTTGGGATAAATTAAGTCTGATTTTGATTTTTTCTGCTGATGTTTACTGAAGTAAAGCAACAGTTGATGCAAAATAATTTTACCACCACTGATATCAGACAAGCCCGGGGTTGTTGTTAGTGCTACCTTTGGTCATGGCTAATAAGGGGTAATCTGTGAGGTACAAGGAGTGTCTTCCTTCTATGAGAAAGTTGAATAATTGCTGCATTTCAATATGACTTTTCTTTTGTAATATGTTGTTTAAAGGGTCATCCAACTCATGTACTTGTTCAGTGAATAGTAAAGCACAAAAATTGTGTACTAGTGTTGAGCGGCATATGGTATACTTAAGTTCCCGTAATTTTGTGAATATATTAAGGAACATTCTAAATTTGTAAAATACGATTAGACTGTATTCTATTGCCTTACATCGCGCATAACTGTTTGAAACAGCTTCTCTTCTTCATTCTGTGATCTTAGCCAGTACGAGCACTGTGCGTATTGCATGTATCCATTCACAATGCACACAAATATGCGCAATGTATGCTGGTAAACAATGTTAAAGCATAATATGAGGAATATCCGTCATTGAGAATATCGGAGCGCACGTTCATGAAATATTGCTAATTCTCGAACATCAGATTTTCATCTAATATATTCGAATATTCTTGCTCAACACTACTGTGTATGAAAACAGGAAGCAGTGAGTGCATATGTAAGGAATAAGGATGGCAAGCTCTCCTAGGATAGAGTCTTCTGGAGAACATGAGGGGATGTACATGATCAATCTGTAGATTAGCAAAACTCTGATTGGCTAATGTTTTTTTTTTTAACTATGCAGGAAGAAGAAATTAGACAAGATCAAATTACTTTAACCAGCTAATTAGAGAAGTTTAAATCAATCACATGCTTTTTTAGTAGCCACATTTTTGACTAGTTCATTTATAAGTTAATCGCAAAGCCCCATAATAAACTTTTATCAACAAAATTGCTGGAAAGTATTGCTCTAGCACATGTAGGTTTTGCATAAATTAAGGTAAAACATTTCGACTCGACTACATTTATTAGAAAACTGCATGTGCTAGCAATACTTTTTTAAATGTTCTCAGCAACCTTCTCTACATCTTCAGCAATGTTGGTAATGATACCATGTTCAGGGGCTTTGCAATTAGTTCTCAAATCATCTAGTTAAAATTTCATAAAAAATATAAGAAGATCTCTACTTGCCAACCTTTATAATAAGCAGATATGGTTGCCAACATTTTTATATATAATTTCAACTTATACATAAAAAACTATTAGTAAACAACAGTAACATAGTAATATTTTACACTAAATATAGGTCTTTCACAAATAACTAGTATTGAGCACGAATATTCGAAATTCTAATATCGGCCTAACAAGTGTAGTGATGGTAATTGCAAAATAGGGGAAGTGTCTCCTTTAAGAAACCGGACCAGGGCCTAGAGCCAATATAGCAGAGGGGATGGCCCCTGAGGCGATGGTCACTGGGGAAGTAAGACGGAGTAATTAGGAAAGCTGTTTGCTCCCAGGCCTACTTCCCACACCTGTTCAGTCCGGCGTGCAGGCAGGCACAATTGCACGCACCTACCCGGTCAGCCCCAGTTACCTTCAAGTGCACCAGTGCAAGCATTCTGGTGCGGATCCCAACTCACGCTTTCTGGACCACGCCAGAGTACCAATGGAGGAATTGCCTGTGTCGAGGCCAAGCTTGTTGTCTGCAGCTGCTCCTGGGACACGCAATTAATGGCCACTTTTGGTCCTGCTACACTCTGCCTCACGTGGGTTTAGCCTTAGTGTCGGTTGCTGGTACTCTGCTATAGATTATACAGTACATCGTTGTTAGCCTGGTGGACTAACCATAGGTTTAAGGTTTTGTGTTCTGTAGCATTCCATATTTTTGCAGGGGACACTGTTGGGTCTCTGTGCCCAAATTAAGTTTTTTAGTGGTGCAGAAGCAACCTATTTTCTTTGGTTGTTTTCTGAACTTTACACTTTCACAAGTATTTTGATATATGTGTATTTATATTGTATACTCTTTTTAAAAATGTCCATTGTAATATCTATATCACTACAGGATTGTAGGTAGTTGGAGAGGAATGATTGACTGCTTGGCAGGAACGGGTTGGATTCACAGTGAGCTTTCAAGTTTGAAACTTGTTTTTTTCAGGTACAGAAAATTGTGAATCTGTCATTATTGAAAAATGGAATGAGGCAAAAGAAGAGAATCTGTAATATATTTTGCATGAAAGTTTTACATGGAGCATGAGACTTCTGTTTATACTTGAACTTGTATGATATACTGTGTATTATATGAGACTGAGAGGACAGAAATACCTGCATGTTAGTTAAATGGATTGAAAAACAGTGATGTGGACCATAGGAAAAAAAAATCAACATTTTCTTGGCATGGATCAGCTACATTGACTTCAATGATTCATACACAAAACACAAATGACACAACATTATGCTCTGCTAGTGTTTAGCAATTGATCAAATAAAATCAGCCTTGATTTGAGATGCAAGCACAAAGGTAACTACATATCTCTGGAAGATATAAAGGGTTAAAGATAGGAGCTAACTCCAGTAAGATAACACTCCGTTTATAATTTATACAGCTGATTTCATTATTCCTTTTATCCCTCGAAAGAACTATTCAATAAATTTACATTTTACGATTTCTCTAAAGTGCTATTTGCAGTAGGTCAGGCAAGGGAAGGGCAAACATAAGCCAAGCTCAGCGTTTTTTTGCATCAGACAAAGAGGCATCTCAAGGTTTTCTTATATTATAGCAGAGAGGGAGGGAGGAGGGAAGGGGCAAACCGTGGAAGTTCATCTGAGTCCCACTGGGATAAGGAAACAGTTTTTTTTGCTATGTGACTGGTCAGTGATTGACAATCTAGTACAGTCAGCTAATTGGTGCGAAGCTTGTCTTGTATATTTCATACTCTCAAAGCTACTAGATCTGTCAAGATGAAAATACATCTGTCTCACTCTTATGTAGGCATATGGATGAAAAGTCCACATCAGGCTTAGTGATTCTAAATTGATTTTTACAATCATCATCATCATCATCATGTGTTTGTGTTATCACATCAATACATCTTTCACACTATTCTCTGAATGTATAATGGGGACAAAAAGGGTCAATAATACATATTAAAATATGATTAAAAGTTCAGGTCTACTGTCAGTAGATACCTCCAATGGACACCAGTGCATGTCTTGAAGAAGATTTTGAAGAAAAAAAAGATGTCTAGATATGGATTCATGCATATGATGTGGTTTCATGCAAGATCACACATATGTATTATCATAGGGTTTATTAAGTATAGTAATACTTTATAGAGAACTAGACATTAAGCTTGTTAAATCAACGGGCGCTAGTAATGCCAGTAGTTTCAATTGGGACCGGTGTCTCCATTTAAAACTAATTGCCGGCACACAAAGGGTACCCGCCGATGCTGTCAGTTCTGGAAATTAGTGTGAAGACGTCATCAGACTGCCCTTCAGAGCTGATCTGAGCCCGGCCGCCCGAAGTCTCTACGCTCCAAGTCCCAACGGCTGTCCGTGGGGCACATGCGCAGTAGCGCAATCCCACGGACACAGGGACTGGACGCAGAGACACTTGCATATTATCATATGTGATACAAATGTGGTTTATTTTTTACTCTGTAACAGTTTTCATAAGTGGGATTTTAGTGTTGCTTAAATACTGGTCTAGAACATCTTAAAGGACTCCAATGTAAGGATTACTCTCCATGTGGCTGCCACAGAAATGTTTCCAGATATTTAACTGAAAACTAGAGATGGTCAAATTTTTGAAAATTCTACAATTTTCATGATTTCAAACTGCAAAGCCCCTGAGCTTGGTATCATCACCAAACTTGCTGGAGATGTGAAGAAGGATTGGGGGTATATTAAAAAAAACAAATAGATTTTGCATAAATTAAGTTAAAATTCAAAATGTTTACTTTGATTTTGAACCTAATTAATGAAAAACTACATGTGCTAGAGCAAAACTTTTTTTTTCAAATGTTCCCACAACAGTTCTATTTGTCTCAACCAATTTTGGTGATGATATAATTTTTACAGATTTGCAATTAGCTCACAAAGTCAGTTAATCAAACAATTCGACCATATCTACTGGTAACTGATTGAGATTGTAAATTTTAACTTTGGAGTAACTCCTCCTTTATGGTGATGATATACTTAACATATTCCTCGCTTGGTTTCCAAGTTTCTTTGGATGTGCTTTTGGCATGCTCATATACAATGTAGGTCTGCTTGTTCTACATTATACAAGATAACGCCTGGGATTTGTGACCAGAAAGAGCCATGAGGAAGAGGAAACTACTTTGGGGCACCAGATGCAAAGCAAGGTAGAATCCTCCAGGAATAAGGTAAGTATATCACTCTATTCATCCACCACCCAACTGAGCAGTAAATCATTGCAGATTCACGGCAAGTGTAAAATGTCCCCCCCCTAAAATTTTTGTATCTTTAATTATATAATTCAGAATGTAAATGGAGGAATGGGAAACCACACAACCTAAAGCAAGCAGATCCAGTTCCAAAAAATTTACAAAGTTCTAAGAACCTAGCTGGTGACGCCAATTTATCCTAAACCTCCCTACAGATTTCTGTACCAAAAGTGATACAGTGTTTTGCCTTTCTGCCCTCATCGGCATCACCGCTGACGCCGATGGGGGCGTAAAGGCTCTGTGTGCTTGCAGCTCTGTAGAAATGCTGCAGGCACACACGGGTGCAGTTTGATTCACGATCAGACTGCGCCAGTACTTGCTTCGGGCGTAACGCTAGGGAGGTTAAACTAGCCATAGACGCTATGCTTGGCGGGCATTTATCGAACAATCGGCCGCAGCATGATGACATCATCATGCCATGGTCAATGGTTCGAAATACACTATTTGCGATTCGACAAACAATACTTTGGATGGGGACTTTTGTTCCCATTCAAAGTACCGGCGATCAACCAGAGAAAAAAGTTTTGTGTGAGTACGAACGGTTGCTCCAGGTGGGCCCATTCGTTTTGCGATTGATCAACAAGCGATCACCCCAAATGCGCATGGTGATCATTCGCAAAATCGGCCACAGAATGAAGCGATATGGCCGGCTTTAGAAGTGCAGAAATTTTATTTATTTTTTTAATATAAGTTTACACTTGTTTTCTTTTCTTTTGATTTGGATTGGATAAAACATTTATAAAACATTTATCCAATCCAATCAAAATAAAACACAAATGTAAACTAATGAAAAAAAAAATTCCTGTACCTTTAAATTTCAAATCTTCCGCTCGGGCTGCGACGTCATCGGCACACGAGTGCCAATCACGGAAATTGCCGGATAGATCGGCTATTTCCGGAGGCACTCGAGTCCAGCCGGAGGTAGATCCAGCTAGCAGAAACGCTCAGTGGGAGCGTTTCTGCTAGCTGGATCCACTTTTGAACTGGATTAGAGAAAGACAAAATTTTTCTTTAAGATCGGGTCCC
Organism: Ptychadena robeensis; assembly: GCA_036250615.1. Classification (NCBI taxonomy): domain Eukaryota; kingdom Metazoa; phylum Chordata; class Amphibia; order Anura; family Ptychadenidae; genus Ptychadena; species Ptychadena robeensis. The sequence goes on along the minus strand of CM070033.1, from coordinate 82,930,964 downwards.
GCCTCCGTGACGTCACATGGGGACCAGGAAGAAGCCGGCGAGGACGTCGATGGAGGCAGCAGCTGGACCAGGTAAGCTCCCGCGCTGTGCCCAAACCCAGTTCGAGCATATAGCTATTTGCAGAGTCCCTTTGCACTAACTGGGTTCGGGCATATCGCTAAGGAGGTTAATCTACCTTTGACTTGGTGGAATTCTCTTTTTAACAGACATGCAGCTATGAATAATACATTTCATTGTGGTAAAATAGTCAAGATTTTGTTTGATTTCAACAATTACTCGGAAAAAGGATTCTCTTTTCTACAGGAGTACAGTTCAGACAGTCAGCTGTGAGTCTCTCTCCAGTTGTAAGGATGACAAATGGAAAATCAATTCTTTACCAAGATTGTCTCTCTAGATCGTACGGATTTATAACCTTGTAGAAAACTCTTAATGTGAACAATTACCAACTTGTCTGCTCTCACATACTGAGCCCCATTCCCACTAGCTCTCTCTTGTTACCTCACCGGTGCTACACTGGCAGCATATATTGTCTGGCTACTCTAAGTACATTGCATTATAGTTTATCAAACACAGCAGGGAGTTTCTTAAGCATCTTCTATGTGTATACTCAAGGGTGTTCCTGTGAAAGTTTACTCACAGATGCAAAGGTATTTGCTAAATAATAAAGTCATATTACTTCTTTAAGAAAAAGGAATTTTGGAAAGCACAATGAAAACATGGATGAACGATGAATGGATACCTTAGACCTGGTTCTCATCGTTCCATATTTACGTACATGTTTGCCAAGTTAACATATGTGAATAGACCCTTTGGGTATAATGTTTTAAAAGTTGTAAATACATTACAACAATTAGTAATAGTTGTTCAGCAATTGACCAGCTGTAAATAAGCTTCTAAAAGAACCATATTTTTTGGACTATAAGAGACACCTTTTTACCATTACAATCAATGGGAAAATGTCACTGTATCTTATGGTCCGAATTTGTGAAAATAAGTCTGTAAAACTGCTCGGGGGCAATAGATCTGCATTCCATGAGAATGAAATGTGTTCCTTATCCTCTAGCCAAAAAAACACAACTAATTACAATTCGATGGCATTAATTGTGTACTTAATTTAACATTCTGCATTGAAATAAATACATTTTGTGACACAGACTCATATTTACTTCTATTTGTAAATAGGTGTTCATGGTCTCTTCAAAGGTTGTTCAGTGTGTTCAGAGAATGGTAACTGCAAGTGTTTAGAAACATGCTAAAGTTTTAACCCTGTACACTCTGCTGAAGACTATCCTCTATCCTGGCACTGGAGTTTTGACTTGGCTGGAGGAATATAGAGTAGATACTGAGTGGTCCAATTCCGACTACTTTACTGGAACATTCTGTATATTCACTTGATATGTGAATAGCTGTGTCTCTAATTTTCAATATTTTTTGTTTCTTTTTTCTTTCCAACACTACAGGGTGTGTCTTATGGTCTGGTGGGTCTTATAGTGCAAACAATACATTAAATGTGATAATTGGAGTCATAGTAAATCCACTTCAATCATGATAAATAACTATAAGCTGATCTGTACCTCAGGTGATTTCTATCTACTGTTTTCAAACATAAGAAGACAGTATTTATCTGATGTTTGTAAACATTGCAATGAATCATGGTACCTGCCTGACCTATAAATCGGCCACGAGTTCCTATGATTAATTGCTCCATTTACATTAACTGAATGACAACCGTTGGCACTCATTCTAAACATTGGAGGGGGGAATCAATGGTTTTAAAAAAGACAACTCTATATATAATACAATATTAAAGAGTAAATATTCTAAGGAAGTATTTATATTTCTTTGAGAAAAAAATAGTTTTTGAATTTTTTACATTGAAAGGGTTTACATTTGAAGCCTAGACTGCAATTTCAACTATAATGGAGTATATAGTTTTTAGAGGCTTTGATTAGTAATAGTTTTCAACTCTTAAAGCTGCATGAGGACAAGTTTGTAAACAAGAAAAGATTACTTTACCCTTTTCTCATATCTAAAGCCTGATAAGGTCTTGGGGGCAGGGAATAAAATAATCTTTTGTATACTAGACTATATTAGAATTTTATTTACCAATTGTTAATAAGTCAACCTCCAGTTAAATTATTAAACACATATATAAAATACACAGTATTTATGTAGTGTCGTGGAGGGCATTTCTTGCCCCAACCGACCAGATTCTTTGAATATTCGAGCACACTGTCTTAGGCTCACACACACCAATAAAGAGAGTCACAGGCAAGCTGGTAGGGGGATATTTACAGCTTTACTAGAGGGAATATATACAGTCCAAACACCAAACCCAAGCCTGGGAATGGGGCACACACTTTAGGAACTACTGTTTCAAAATAAAGGTGCTACCAGCTGCAGGGTGATAATGGCTTCAGGCCCCAGTGAGAGGGGGTCAGGTACAGTCCCAGTGGTCAGGGAAATAGGGAAAAGTGGGCAGGTGAGGTGGAGTAGGGAGGAATCCTGCATCTGCCTAACTCAGCACCTACCGGTAGCCACGTTCATATGCTCGGGCACGTTCAAGGGAAGGCGGTCCTGGTCCAGGGGACGACCCTTTCGGTCACCACGGATGGGGGTCCTTGGTCCTGGGCACTGCTATGGGATGGCCGGTGGGAGAACCCAGGAAAAAGGTATGAGATTGCTTCAATTCAGGTTGTGACACACTGGCTGTAGATGGTTCAGGAGCTAACCCAACTGGCTAAGGAGGGCCTAGGGAGGTATACTTATACCCTCTGCTTGGAGGAGGGCTGTAGCTGTCTCCAGGCAGATATCAAAAGTTACATTGTAAGGCCAGACAAAAGAGCAGGAAAATGTGGTGTATACCCTGGTCACTACATTTATAGTGGCAGTAGAGATTGTCAAATTTTTCAACTTGCTAACTTTGTGAGCTGATTGTAAAGCCTCTGAAAATGGTATCATCACTAAAATTGCTGGATATGTAGAGAAGGGTTGTCGGAACATTTGGAATTTTTTTTTGCTCTAGCACACACGTGTTTCCATAAATTAAGTTAAAAAATAAAGCCAAAATTACGATTTTTCTAATTTTCACTTGACTTTTACTTGGCTTTGCAATTAACTTGAAATCGTTGAAATGGCAGAATTTTGGGGAAAAAACGACCATCTCTATTTAAAAGCACTTTTATACAACAAAGTCATGTCTAGCAGGGCAGGATACCTGATTTTTCTCTTCTAATGTTCTGTTCTTGGCCCAGCCTGTAAAAGAACATTTGAAAGAAAAACAGCAGACCACATAGAAATTGGCTGACTTTATTCTCAGATTTACTGAAAGACTGAAACAAACAGTGAAGAAAGTGAAAAACAGAAGAAAAAAAGTAAAGAAAATTTTAAAATTTGTAATTGTAATTAGTAAGGCCACTAAAACTGTTGGGAAGGTCAAGGGAATAGGTATATTGGAAAAAAATCTAATTAAATAGAATGAGGTTTTTTTTCCATGAGAGAGTTAAGATATTCCACTAACCCCCCCCCCCCCCCCACCCCACTCACTCATCAATATGGTGACAATATCATATTCAGCGGCCTATTAAGCAAAGCAATATTTTTGTGAATTTCTTCATCTCTCTCTCTATATATATAATAAACATTTCTCTATTTATAGCTGTAGACTGTTAAGGATGTTCTAGATTGTTCTGGAAATAACCCTGTATAGTGCATAGCTGTCAACAAAAAAAAACCACATCAGGTGACATACAGGAAGACGTATGTGGATCGTGGTTCTTCCGGGTTCCAAGTAGCGGGAGTGACGTCACTGGTGTCCAGTGCCGGGCTTACCCCTTGGCTGGTTTAGCAGGGACAGGGCGTTACTCTCCCTGCTAATGTCCCACCCCGCTTGTGCTGATAATGTGTGGGTGGGACATAGGCAGGAAGAATAACGCCATCTGCTAGATAAGCGCGATTTTAATAATCCGGGAGAAAACCGGGATTTCTTGAAATCAGGATTTGGCCAGGAAAGTCACACAAAAATAGAGGTCACACAAAAAAAAGAAAGGGTTGACAGGTGTGGTATAGTGGGGTTCTGCCCAGTAACAGAGGAGGTGCTGATGTAAACAGACAGTATAAATATGATTGTTAGGTGAGGCATCAGGTCTCCTTCTATCTACCTGGTATAGAGTACCATTGCTCTTCATATCTCCCCAGGATGTCCCAGTGGGACTGCTAGGCATAAAGGGACTGCAGGAAAACTATGTGCATGTGTGTCCTTGAAGAGCTAGGAACTAGAGACTATTCGTCACAGCAGCATTAACATTTTAATACTCCTGTAGTTTAGTAAAGTTATCCCCTTCAAAATACAGCCCATGTGCGCAATCCTTTTTGGAGTGTGTGGCCATTCGAGCATGACATTTACTACTTAAAAGGACCTGGTTGATCTGTGGATGCTATTGAGGAGTGTAAAGCCCACAAAAATTTGGGGTGAGACATACACATGCTAGCAAACAAGTCTGGTGACTTAAGGGTGACCCCAGTCAACTCCTACAACAAGGGTGTGTTCCTAATACTATTAGTTCCTAGTAGTTTCATCGGAAATAGTTTCTGGGTCTGGCTACAAAACATTTTCAAAATTACTAATCAATTCAACTTTAATGTGACTATTTTTTATCTTTCATTAGAAGTGCTGACCTAACAATATTGTCAGCCATTCATGAGTGGAGAGGTGATTCTTTTGTATCTTTGAAATTCATCAGAGCAAGAAGCAGGAGACATCCCATTTGGCAAAATTGTGTGAAAGCTGATTTGCAAATTTTTGGGCACATATTTGTATCTCAGCTGTGTCTTCACTAAGTTGCTTCACTTCGCGAACATCTGAAATCCAATGTTATGTGGATGGATTTACAAAGCTGATTTCCTATATTCTAGAACTTTAACATTCTGTTGACTGAAACAGATCTGTTAAATGCCATAACTGAAACAGCCGAATGTCTTATAAATTCTACTGACAAGCATGCAATGTTTTATCATGTAAGGTAATCTTGACAGATTTTTTTCAAACAGCTTGCAGTTGTTTGCCAAGTATTAGAAATTTATACCAGATATGTCTTGTTTATTTCTTTATTTGATTAGTAATTTATCTACACAGAATACTGTGTATGGCCATACTAGTTATTATTATTAACATTTATTTATATAGCGCCAGCATATTACGCAGCGCTGTACAATACGTTAGAATGGAGACACAACACAGTATAACACACAGGTACAGGTAATGACACAGGAGGAATAGAGGAACCTGCCCGGACGGGCTTACAATCTAATAGGTTGGGGAACAAGGTATACAATAGGTGGGGGGGGGGACTGGCATGGTGGTGATGTTAGGAATGAGAAGATGGGTAGGAGAGGCTGAAGAGTTGGGTTTTTAGAGATTTTTTGAAGGCGGCAAAGGTATGAGCAAGTCTGATGGGGCGAGGGAGGGAGTTCCAGAGAGTAGGAGCGGC
>CM070033.1:82907166-82925375 GCA_036250615.1 Ptychadena robeensis | reverse complement strand
GAGGGAAGAGAGGGGTCAAGTGATGGCTTCTTCAGTATAGGGAGGATTGTGGCATGTTTGCAAGATGATGGGAAGATACCAGAAGAGAGGGAGAGGTAGTTTGTAATGGAATCATTACTATTCGTCCCAGGGGAATTCACCCAGTTTGAAGACATCTAAAGGAAGGATGTCTTTTCCCACAGATGACAACTACTGAACTGCATTGCAAATATCTGTAGAAACAATGAACATAAATAAATCAATAAGGAAATTCTGAACATGCACAGTCTGGAAAGCATCTCTTTTGGACCTTTCATTTTCTTCCAGTAATGGTTTTCGATAAAATAAGGGCATGCTATTATGCAAATATCATTATGCAAATAATGAGAATGTCTCAGATTTAATTTACATATGGTTTAGATACTAGATTATCTGTATGTGCATTATAATACACAGGAAGAGTCATTAATATAGATAGATATCATATACATGTGACAGCACACACATTATGCATACATCGAATTTCAGTGCCACTGGACCTTATGTTCTAGCTGCGTAATGGAAATGATTTTGTTCCTGAGCCATGTGATTATTTTACTATAAAGTAATGGTAGAATTCATTACTGTAAGCCACAAACATCTAGCTGCAAAGACTGATGCTGCTTTTCAACAGTGCAAACGTCTAAATGTGAGTAATGAAATGCAAAGAACACTCTGACTTTGTTCAACATCTGTTTAATACATTCCCCTCTATAGCTGCCTTCTTACATTTAGTCAAATATGTTGAAAGGTTGACAAAAAAGGATTTCTTTCCAAAGCAAGGCCTAGAGTCAAGGTTTTTTTTTTTAACAATGGTTGACCATTCACCTGAGCATACAGAGTAAACAGGGTATAGATGCATATTGCCTGAAAGCATAAATAATATTTAGGTAAGCTGATACATGGCCAAAACGGAGAGGCAAGGAAAACGAACCATCATAGGGTGCCATATGCAAATAGACAGGATGAATATGAAGACTCTATCTTCAAAGAAGGACTGCAAGACTGCTAGAGAATTGGCCAGATCATATGAACTTCCTTGCAAAGTTGCCAAGTTTGCCTCACTTGTTAATTCTCAATAATATATTCAAAACATGTATTATTTAAAGCTTATTCCTTACATACAGGGGTTCTACTTTATTCCTTTAACCAAGCAGTGGATTTAGAGCACGGAAAGTGCTCCAGCTATTGCTCAGCTATTGCTCAGATGCAGTGAAAGGCCAGAGGTTCCTGTACCCACAAAGCAGGAACTTGACTGAGAACAGATAAAAGTTTCTACACATGGAAATAAAAAAAGCATGGTTTGGCTTAGATCAGTGTTTGAATGTAAGAAGAAAAACTGTTTATTTGGCCAGGGATGGGCTTCAACTATAAAAGAATAACAGAGTCAGAAATCTTTAATAAAGTCCTTTTGTTTTTTTAATTAGATTATGCATATTTTATTTGAATTTATCCTTGAGATTTAATGTAATGGCCTTCAAGTCAAAGTAATTTTTTTTTACTACTAATGACAATATATGCGTGTCCTGTTCACAAGATGCAATATTGTGATTAAAAATCTGGGAAAAGCATAATGGTTATTCCGAATTAACCAGATAACTCCTTCATCCTTCTTGATTAATAATGAATATGAAAACTGACATGAGTGCTGGAATGCCATGGAACTGATTGTGCGGTGGAAGGTACATTCCCCTGCTTTTGTGAATCTACATGAGGCTCTGACTTTGTAGGAAAACATCCAAATAAACTCAAAACTACAGGTAACGTACGGACTAGGTACTGTAAGCTTGTTCTTATGTTGAATTTGCATGTGTCAATACAAGAAACATGTTTTAATAAATGAAATTTAGACACATGTTCATGCTCAACATATTATTATTATTATATATAAAACACATTAACATTTTCACAAGGGGAAGCTGTGGACAATTGAAGTAGGTAGGGATGGCTAGGTTCTTAATTATGGGTCATTCTTAAGTGTCTGTTTGCATTTTTCTCCTAATGTGTTTTGCATTGAAATTAACTGGAATCAACACATATGTAAATTCATGTTAAAGGGCATTATTGCATGCCTTTAAAAATATTATAGTTAAATTATAGTACTATTGCTTATTTGACATTAAATGTCAGCAGAAACATATAAACATAACTTTAATGAGATCATGTGTATATGTATAATATTCATTGCCATGCATCTCAGTGCATCTATTGACACGTATGCTGCATTGTGCAATATCAGTGAATATCAGATCATTATGAGTAACATGGATGTACATTGCTGGTCAGTGTGTTTGGTGATGGATTTAAAAATCTATAATTAAATATGTATTTAGATTTTTATTTAATGAACTTAAGCCAGCCATAGACACCTCAATCCATGGCCGGCTTGTAGCAGACTCATTACAGCGTGGCGTTGGCTACAGAACTGCCGAGAATCCTGTGTGCTCCACCAACACAGGGATTTCCGGGAGTTTGTAGCCAATTACCTTGGAGGGGGAGGAGACTCCTCCTTCAAGTTAACTGTCTACAACAGGATCAGCCACAAAAAGTACAGGCAGGATGGATCGCTATACGACCTGCCGGCTTTTTGGGTCAAACCTCAAGGTTGGCACCCCTGTAGTTGCGGGTGACGGACCACCATGCGTTCAGCGTGATCATTGAGTGATCACCCGCAACTATGGTCGGGAATTGGCACATCTATGGCCGGCTTTACATACCATGGCATTTTTTTTTAATGGTACTTTGTCTATAAAGTATAAGTGAAGGATTAAAAACCCTGCCAAAACAAGTGCCCAGACTTGTGAATGACATCAATAATTATTCCATAAGGTGGTCAGAGATGGTTAGATTTTGGGCCTGATTTTGGCGCAGATTGACCACTGATCTATCTGCCGTGAGATCGTCCGCAAATCGAACACGCCCACCTTAAATTCGGCCATAAATAGTATCTGCAGGGAAATCGAAAGCAAAACGAGATGCCTATGGCTGGCTTTGGACATAAAAACACTTTTCCCATCCTAAACTGGGATGATCATTCAAATTTAGCAATTTAGTTTGCCACATTGCTATTTATTACATTGCATGCATGCATGTAAAGGATAACCACCCCTTTGCAATGGTTATCTAGCTTTTACTGCTTAGCTATCTTATTAAATATTTATTTTACTACAAATATTGAGTATCATTACACCTTTCTCTAGATCAGTGTTTCTCAACCTGTGGGTCGTGGCCCCCTTGGGGGTCGAACGACCATTTCACAGGGGTATCAGAGCTGCTGCTAAAAAGCAGCAGTACTGATGCTCACATTTGGTGTGGGAAGTTAGAAGGGAGAATAATGCCCCCTCCTAACTCCTAACGCTTGTGGAAATGATGTGTGGGGTGGGAAAATATAAGGGAGGGGACATTTGGAATGTGGAAATGACACTCCACCGAATGCACAGACACTTCCACACTCCAAATACAGGAAGTGACACTTCCCGACGTCACTTCTGGGGCCACCAATCTAAAAAGTTTAAAACCATTGCTCTAGCGCCTCCAAAACAATGTGGCTACCTCACTGCTCTTGCACAGTACATACTCGTTCAAAAAGAGAATAAAGTTTATATATTTGATGCTGTACTTTATCTCTTTGTTGGAAGACACTAGTCAAAGATTTTCAGTGAATGGACGGAGCGGACGGAGCGTACTTTTAAAAAAGTCTGCTGTCCGCCCGTTCGCGGACAGACTCAAATTCCCCACCTCTAGCCAGGGAATTTGAATCGGAAAACCCAGATGTGACGTCAATGACGTCACATCCGGCACCTGGAATGCATTGTTCCTGGTTGTGCTAGCCGGTTTTTACTGAAAGACCGGGTTCTCTACCCGGTCTTCAGTGAAATATTCTTCCTGCGGCAGGATCTCGCTGCTAATGATCCCACCGCAGGAAGAATAGAGGGCTCCTTCTCGCCGGCGAACAGGGCGGGTCAAACACCCGTACTGTCGGCCAGCGAAAAAGGAGGGCCAACATGCTTGTTCGCGGCCGAACTGTCCGCCTTGCGGGCAGTTCGCCCATCACTACTCGCAATATTATGCATTGGGAAGCTTATGGCCATGCACTGCGATTTTATATTTGACATATAAATACCATATGTGACCATAAATTTTGAAGGTAATTGCAATGTTATTATAATTGTGAATCTATTTTGAATTCATGGCCATATACTCAAATTACAAATATAAAATAGAATATTGGTAGAATTATTTGCAAACTATCGCAAATTTGAATATTGCCTATGCTGCTCATCACTAATTAACAGTGAAATGCAGAAGAAGGACTTATAATATTTAAAAAAGAGATTGCTCTACTTTAGTGTTGCATTGCAGACTACTGAGTCATACCCACAAAAGCAGCAGCCCATAAATATGGTCTGCTGCTTTTGTGAGTATGACTCAGTAGTCTGTTTACAACCTTGTTTTCAGAAAGGTATGGAAAATGTGATAGAAAATAAAAATTGGTTAATGTTTAAAAAGCTATGTTTATGTGAATATAGAAAAGTTACTAAGAGATATTGAAAAATATATTGTTTTAATAGAGATATATGCACATTTTAACTTTAATGGCAGAAACATGTTGCATTGAAGTAAAAGTAGGTCAACAAAAGATTGCACAAGGTAAATATTGCACCCCCCCCCCCAAAAAAAAACTAAACTGCCGTAAATACACCAAGCTGAAAATTTGCCCTCACTTTGCTTTTCGTTCCTTCCTCCCCAGTAAACTTGTACACGTCTTACATACTGTACATATGTTCTCTTTTAGTTTCATTTATGCTTTCTTTTTTCTCTCTCTTTTCTTTTTACTTTTACTTTCTATAAGCATGCTTATACTCACCACAATATAAAAAAAACATGTTTTTTATGTGAATAACTATTTGAACACTGTAATTTCCCCCAAAAATATGAATATATATAAAATAAAAACTCTTGAACCACTGAAAAATTGGACAACAAGCTGAAACAGTGTGAAATCATTTTCTTTAATGATTTCATAATGTAAACAAATATGTTTTAATAATAATTTAGCATTTGGAGCACAGATAAAAACCCTTGAAGAAGTGGAGAGCTATGATACACATTGGGAACTTGTGCATAAAATTTATAAAATTTATTGAAATTGCTGTAAGAAAATGTAACCTAATTGTTTTGATTTGGTTCATATAATGTACCGTATTTTTGGACTATAAGACGCACCGGACCATAAGACGCACCCAGTTTTTAGGGCAGGAAAACCAGAAAAAAAGATTTAATATGTTTTCACATCAATTGGGTTAATGCAATGAATTTAGTAAATTCAATATTCAAATCAGCCAGTAGGTGTCACTAACAGCAGTACACTCTCAGCACTCAGCATCATTCTCCACACTGATCAAGAGGAGGAGAAGGGGGGCAGACTTGCAGAGTGTCTGCTCTCAGTCTCTGCAGCTGGCTGTTACTGTGTCTGTGGGAGCTGCAGAGTGATTGCAGTTTCCACGGATGAAGAGAGGGAAAGATGGCAGTTCATCTATCTTTTTCTTCATTGCCTATGGCAGCAGGGCTTTGAGCCCAGTGTGACTTGGCCGCCGCATTTGGACCATAAGACGCAGGCACTTTTTACCCCCAATTTTGAGGGTGAAAAAGTGGGTCTTATGGTCCGAAAAATACAGTACATTTGCTATAGTTTTTGCATAAATAAAGTTCAAAATTGAGTCTAAATTCCAACTTTGACTTTGAACTTAACTTATGCAAAAACTACATGTGCTAGAGCAAAACGTTTTTTTCTTTTCAAATGTCCCTGCAACTCTTCTCTACTTTTACAGATATTTTGGTGATAATACCATTTTCAGGTGCTTTGTAATCAACTCACAAATATGGCTAGTTGAAAAATTTTACCATCTGTAATCATAAGGTCTCTGTGCGCTTTTTATGTATACATTAGTTAAAAATTGACTGAAGAAATTGAAATATCAGTCTAAACTAACCATAATATGCTTACTAACATTAGTTTAATTATATAATACCTTTTGTAAGAGTATTAATACTTTCCATATTGCCATAACAAAAGGTATATTTTTTAATTAGAAGTATCACTTTTTGCTGTCATTTTATGTAACCGTATACTTGCCTTACTATAGTAAAAACAGGTTGTAGACCTATTTTGAAGCCCCAATATATTTCTTAAGCACATTTACATTTATGTAAATGCAATAGAAAGCCAGACTGTGAAGGTGAATTAAAAAATAATAATGATACACACGTTCTCTATAAAAGGCCAAAAGCTGTGTTCGACGGATCATATACTCTTCATCGCAGCATGCAAAAATTTCTGGAGTGGGGTTATAACCATAGCAAGCTGGCAACACTCGCTATAAATTATTAAACAGATAATTTATGGCATTCATTTACTTCTCAAACAACAGCATATGGCTCTCTAATGCTGCTTCTGATCCCAGCCTGTTCTAGTGGAGAAAATTCATCTAGCAAGGCTTTTGGGGAAGAAAAAAAAATGCATCTTAAGTGAGAATGGCTGGTTAGATCTAAACATTATCCATGTGCAAAAAGAACAGCAGCTTCTTAACCCATCCTTTAAGATGATGTAGACCTTAGAGGTATGTAATTACTGACTGTGCACTTTGCGCACTCCTCAAGCAGCATTATTGTACTGTGTATCAATTGCTCACTGTCACCTGCCTTAGATTACTGGAGATTATCTATGGTACAATAGGCTTGTTTTTACAGGAACTGTACCAAGCTAGAACTCACCGTGACAAGAAGCATGTTAACATGCTGTTCATTGCACGCAGCCAGAGCGGGGTTAAAAATGTACAGCCAAATAAAACAATACGATTTTTTTTGCTTGGGATATGACTATAAACTAAAGTGAGGTAATCTAAAGTTTATTTTTTGTATATGGTTTTCATTTTTGCAACAAAGCCTAAATATATGAAAACTATGCAAAACCTTGTACAAATAAAAAAAACTAAATGCTGAATATGCATGATCTGCATGACAATGAAAATGCAAAGCAATCCTTAACAACTCTATACAGCTAGTCAGCACAGAAGACCAACTTCAACAATTAGATTAAAAGCACACATTTTGTTGCATACATTTACAAATACACTGCTCAAAAAAATAAAGGGAAAATACAAATAAGACATCCTAGATCTGAATGAATGAAATATTCTTATTAAATACTTTGTTATTTACATAGTTGAATGTGCTGACAACAAAATCACACAAAAGAATTATCAATGGGAATCAAAATAATCAACCCATGGAGGTCTGGATTTAAAGTCACACTCAAAATTAAAGTGGAAAAAACACTACAGGCTGATCCAAGCAGGGTGTAATGTCCTTAAAACAAGACAACATGAGGCTCAGTAGTGTGTGTGGCATCCATGTGTCTGTATGACCTCCCTACAACGCCTTGGCATGCTCCTGATGATGGTCTCCTGAGGGATCTCCTCCCACACCTGGACTAAAGCAAAGAAGGTCTGCTGTGTCTGTCAGCAAAGTGTTCAGAGCATGATCACAAAATGAATCCAAGCAAAACCCTATGTTTCTATCGAACCCTCTAAGAAAAACTATGGCAGCCACTCAAAGGGAACGGGATTGAAATAAAAATCTTGTACCCCTTGGACAAGATTGATGGACAGCTCCACAAGATCAGTGCAGGGTACAAAAAATGATTGCTCCTGTTTGCTGACCATAGGCTTACAATGTCTAAGGACAAGCAAATAAAATGGGTCATGTTTGCAACTAATTTAAACTAGCGTGATTAAGTTATATTAACAGTATGCTATCTGCCAAAATTCATTGTTCAATTCCCAAATTAAAAAGTAAGGTTGCTTAACAATACTATCAATACCCATAGTTCTATATATAGATGTAATTTTAATTCTTGCATTCATTTTTCACATTTGGCTACACACTAAGGTTAAACTCTTCAGCTGAATACTCCTTCAGTATCCTTCATGGCCACTAACCTGACCATGTTGAAATGAAAAACATGGAAGCAGTTTTGTAGTGTAATGAAAAAACACTAACATCTGTATGTATGTGTTGTGTGTATATTTGCATAGTAGGACATGTTACTCCCCTACCACTGGGCAGTGGTTATATATTTTGTAGTTGGTAGTCTTTTGGGGGGTTTTCCTGTCTGTAAGCTACAACTTACCTTGGAGCAAGTTACATCCCATCAAGTCTCCCGCCCCACTCAGCAAGTGCTGCGGCTGACTCACCCTCTTCCTCATCTTGTCCATAATTACCACAGCATTTTTTTTGTCAATAGGAAGTTTTTTTGCTCTCCCAAACTCCCAAAGGATCAGGAGCAGTAAGATCCCACTTGAGGAAGAATCTTTTCACTATAAGACTGGGTAGAAAACCTGATCTTCTAGTGAAAAGCTGTGACATCACATCCGACAATTGTAACCAGGAACTGTGCATTCAAGGTATCGGATGTGACGTCAATGACGGCTTTCCTGATTCTTTAAAAGTCCGATCCGCCTGTTCGCGGATGGACCTGGCAGAAGTTCGGCCATCACCATACATCACCATGACTTTTGTCTAACATTGATTGATTGTACCACCACACAGTCTGAACAATTTAAAAACAATCGATTCCTTTACTTAGATTGGCGCACATGCTCCATAGCACCATTAAATACATATCAAAACTCCTAGAAAACACATTCGTTTGGTTCAGCTTTAATTTGATTGGGTCAAATCTGGGTTAAAATGGGTGACAGATGGTAGGGCATAGATAAACATATATTAAGCTGCACCTTATAGCTTAGTCTCATATGAGGTGAGCTACGGCTGTGTTCACATCTGAGATGGGAGCTAACAGCATGACTTGTGCAGCCACTTAGTCAGCATCTGATACTTGTGAAGAGAGCATCAGCACTATCAGGAGAGTATTACTGTGCATGAATGGAATAATAATAATATACATTAAACTTAGTTGTGTAAATTTTTAAACATGCTTTCATTCACTACTCAGAAATTGATATGGAGAACCCTGGATCTTCAATGGGCCCCTTACCCACAGACCCCCACAACACCAGTTAGTTTGTCCTTAGGTCACATATGTTAACAAGTAGCCTCCCTCTTATTTTGGTATTACATGAGGCCTGGTTTGCATGGAAGGGCAAAAACTGCCAAAAAAGGCAATGGGGGATACCATGAAGGAAGCGACTCCCAACAATTTTGCACAGGCTGTACAAACGCTCAAAGAGCATGTGGATTGAAATCAATGGAGGCATTCAGCAGATGTTCACACATGGCAATGCTCCAAGAACTCCTGTAAATAGTGTGAAATAAATGTCATGATAAGGCCAAGGCTTTTTTTAGCACTAAAATGCAAGAAAAATGCCCTGCAAACATCTGTGTAACTTGACTATAACCTATAAAATTAGTTTTTTTTTGTTCTGTCATTGACAAGAACCAACTAACCAATATGTGTCTACTACCAATTTTTTTTTTTTTTTTTTAATTCTGAAACAAAAAGCCGAAAATACTAAATAAAAACATATATGCTATTTTCTATGTTCTATTTTCTTAAATACAATTCCTGTGCAGAGCTTTAAATAAAAGCTTCTGTATTTGCTTACTTTTCAGTGACAGCTCAGGTCTCAAACAGCAAGGAGAAATAAAAAGTCCTCATTAACTAATGAAAGGTTGACACTGGATTTTGGCTTAAGACCCTCCACATGGAGATATGCTGTTTTCTTCTCAAAGAAGAGGGCAGCTTTGTGTCTTTCATCTGAAAACAAACACGTTCTGCTCTCAAATGTAATCAGAATGCCTGAAGAAGTGTTTGTCATTGATAGCATACAAACACCTCAGAATAATGCAGAATGCTGGTGTTGAAAAGTTTTCTATGAGGGTGTTTATGTGTTTTTATGAAGTTCTTTTATTTTTCTTTTAAAAAGATGAAAGTTACAAGAGGTGACATACTTCGTCAAAAACACTTCTTGCCGCTATTAGATTGTAAGCTTGATTGGGCAGGGTCCTTAACTTCTCCTGTGCCATAGCATGTTCCTGTGTGTTATCGTGTGTTGCATCTCAACTCTAATTTAATATACAGCTCTGTGTAATATTCTCTAGGAATAAGTCCTGTTTGATGGGATCAAATGCGTAAGAGAGGTGGTGGATAATGATGGCCGAACTTCGGCCGTGTCCGTCCGCGAACGGACATCACATCCGGTCCCTGGAACGCATAGTTCCTGGTTGTGTTAACCGGATGTGACGTCACACGTTTACAAGCCAGAATTTCACTGAAAGACCGGGTTCTCTACCCGGTCTTCAGTGAAATATTCTTCCTGCGGCTAACGATCCCACCGGAGGAAGAATAGAGGGCTCCTTCTCCCTGGCGAACAGGGCGGGTTGAACACCCGTACTGTCCGCCGGCGTGAAGGAGGGCGAACATGCTTGTTCGGCCATCACTAGTGGTGGAGACCCCCTAGGGGTATTAAGATGTTCTGTGATGTTCTTGTTTTGATGTGGATTTATGTGGGAACAAATAAAGATTTGGTGTAAAATACTAGCATTATGGTCTTCATCCTATTAATTTGGAAACTATTAATAACAATAAGGTTATGGGGTCAACGTTCAAGAATTAAATCAATATAATAAAATATGTCATGGGGGCATGGCTAGCACAAGTCAGTTCCAGTTATGTAGGCTCTCTTAGCACCTGGGAGCATATATTTATCTTAAGTTTAGGCCTTTTTTTTCTTGAGAAAACTTGAACTTGATTAATGTGGCCAGCAGGACTTGTAGAGGTATATGCATTAAATCAATGTTTGAATATGAAAAGAATATGAAAAGAAATCTTCTGGTAAAATTCTCATGTGGATGCTGTTCCCAGACAGTCCTGCTTACTTTATGCAGAATTGAAGCTCTTAAAGTCCTTCCCTGGAGCATTTCATGCAATATGCATGCTTACCCCCTAGTAAAAGCTTCCCACAAACATCAACTATCTGTGTAAGGAAACAATCTTTAATGATTGTTTCCAGAGACAGGAGAACAAACGAGTGCCGTACAATGCACAACCGTTCTATGGAAAGGGAAGAGTGAAGAACGAAATGGTGCAAACCTGCTCCTTTTTCACCTATAGGAAATAGCTGTGTTCCATATAGGGTGGATTCCCAAATAATGCCTTAAAACAGCTAACTTCAATTTAGCATCTGAATTTTTTTTTTGCTCTTCTTGAGTTGTACAGTTCACACACCTTAATTGTCCACTATTTTAGTTGTCTGCAGCTAAACTTGTGGGCAACAATGTTCTGGTTACAATGCTCTGGCCCCCTGATTCATTCTTGTAATTAAGGAATAAGCGGGAGTGCAACATGTAGGGGTAAGGGATGGTAAACGGTTCAGAAAGCAAGGAGTACAGACTCATTATAACAATAAACAAAATAAATCTAAAGTACAGAAGGGGAAGAAGGGGAAGAAAAGGGCCAACTGTCTGCAATATTGAACCAATTCTAGTTAAAAAAGGCAAAGAGTGGGATGTATACATAAAACGGGGAGGCAAATATTACATATGTGCACATAAACTTGTACCATTAAACACAAAGTTAGCTGTATCTGCGAAAACTTCAGGATAATGGATGATTTACTCAAGAAGAAGAGTCCCAGTCTATAATATTTTCCACATTTTGTTATCTTACAGCTCATTCAATTAATTTTTTTCCTCAGAATTCTACACACAACACCCCATGACAATGTGAATCTGATATTTTGGCTAATGTATTAAAAATAAAAACAAAATTAGAAAAGTACATAACATGTACATAAGTGTTTACAGCCTTCTGCGTACCCTTAGAGATTGAAATGTTTGCTGATCTTGTTTCATTGACTCTAATTACCCATTGTCTCATTACTAGAGATGGTCGAATTTTTCGACTTGCAAACTTTGTGAGCTGATTTCAAAGGCTCTGATAATAGTATCACCAAAATTGGTGGACATGTAGAGAAGGGGAACATTTGAAAAAAAAAGTTTTGCTCTAGCACATGTCGTTTTTGCATAAATTAGGTTCAAAGTTAAAGTCGAAATTTCGACTTTCTAAATTTTGACTTGATTTTGAACTTAATTTGTGCAAAAACTATTTGTGTTATAGCCATACTTTTTTGTAGTATACCCCAACCCTTCTTTACATCTCCAGCAAGTTTGGTGATGATTCCATGTTTAGGGGTTTAGCAATGAACTCGAAATCGGCACAATGGTCAAATAAAAAAAAAAAAATTACTCATTACCCACTCATATTTATCCTGACATTGGAATCTTTACTATGTACTATTAAGAAGGATCCTAACATTCAAGGTCTTGTTAAAACATCAGGCCACCATACGTAAGCTGCATTTGCAGATGACCTAATTCTGTTTATATTCTGTTTATATTAAACCTGCATGTCTCTACCCCTAATCTGCTTGTGGCCCTACAAGTGTATGGTTGTATGTCAAACTTTAGCATTAATGTCTCAACATTTTAGGCAGTTTAGGATTAGTGTTGCCATGTCTCATATTAGCATTGGGTAGTGATGGAGCAGAAAGATTCTACATGGGATCTGAGAGGCCTTCCTTGGCTCTCTGTACTAAGCCTGGAACAACTAGACAAGAATCCAACAATAAGCCACATGCATATTTGATTTAAACTGTTTGCTAAATACAAACTCTACCATCATCGATGACCCCTATACTTGGAAATCCAGCTTTCCCTCCCAGGGTGAGCTCTAAACCAATTATGTTACTAAAACTTCAGAGAGGGGGGCTTTTTGGTACCCTCTGGTTGGTTTTCTCAGGAGGAGCTGTGCACATTCCTTATACTGCAACAGAGTTCCTTTAATTATACAACACCCACATGTACCATTTGAAAAATTTTGTAAAGAAGCCCTTCAGGTTATACATGTTGTTTTTGGACTAATGGATGACCAGTTGCCTAGTGTTATACAAGCAAGGGAATGGGAATTCTTGATGAGATTTTCCCAGACCAATTGAGCATGTACACTTTCTTGCATAAATCATCTATCGCCTCATGGTATCAGAAACTAGGGTACAAGACAGCTATAGGGTGTCTGTATTATGCTCATATTTAACAATATGGTTTCAGACAGAAGATAGAGGTGTGGGGAGGAAAAACATACTTATTTACATATTTTTAAGGTAAAATAACGAGACAAATTATTGGATATGATCTAGGAGACATACTCGAAACCTCTTTTGCCTTGGGGTTAAGGGGTTTAAAAGTCATGTTATAATAGTAATAATGATATGGCAATAGCCATTTGAATGTGATTACGATAGATTATTACTATGTACGGTATATTGGAAATACTGTATTACATTGTATGTTTGCGTGTGTTATGTTTTCTTTTTTAAACTTGACAAAGATTTTTAAATGATAAAAAAGTATTTGCCATGAAGCTCAAAATTGAGCTCAGGTGCATCCTGTTTCCCCTGATCATCCTTGAGATGTTTCTGCAGTTTATTTGGAGTCCTCCTGTGGTAAATTCAATTGATTGGACATGATTTAAAAAGGCACACATTGACTTCCAAGACAGGATTGTCTCATGGCACAATTCTGGGGAAAATGTATTCTGCTTTGAAGGTCCCAATGAACACAGTGGCCTCCATCATCCATGTGTAGAAGTTCAATACCACCAGGACTCTTTTTAGAGCTGGCTAGCCATCTAATCTGAGCATTTGGGGGAGATGGACCTTAGTCAGGGAGATGACCCTGGTCACACTGTCAGAGCTCCAGAGGTCCTCTGTAGAGAAAGGAAAACCAGAAGGACCTTCCAAAAGGATGTCCATCTTCAACCATGCAGCAATCCACCAATAAATCCAGTCTGCTAGAGTGGCCATAAGGAAGCCACTTCTTAGTAAAAGAAGCATGGCAGCCCACCTATATTTTGCCAAAAGGCACCTAGAGGACTCTCAGCTCATGAGAAACAAAGTTCTCTGGTGTGAAGCAGGCACTGGTGAGCCGTGAGAGAGACCCTGGTCTGTAGAGGAAATAGTGCGGAGTGTGCAGGTGGCTCTGCAGCAAGACAGCCTGCAGAGTGTTGAGAAACCCTTGTTCTGGGTGAGAACTGACTTGCTGTCTGAGTTGCAGCTACCCGCTGAAATCGCGGAGTGGACCAGACCAGAGTTGAGTGGAAGCCTGGAAGTACCCTGTTTGGCCCAGGTATTGCTGTACCAGACAATCTTACCGACTGAAGCAGCAGAGGTGAACGTTTATGGGCCAAACTGGCCAAGGATAGGTGTGCCAAGTTTTTGACATCATATAAGTTCTTGAGGCTGCCAATTTCTGCCAATCGACAAAGTATTGCGCAAAATCTGTGAATACCTATGCAAATTGATTTTGTCATTTTTTTCTTTTTAATACATTTGCCAATACCTCAAGTAAACTTTTTTCACGTTGTCATTATGAGGTGCTGTGAGTAGAATTCTGAAAAAAAAAATATTTAATCCATTTTGAAATCAGCAGTCTATGCACTGTATTTGTACATCAGCAGGCCTATCACATAGTGTATTGAACAACTGCCAAGAATAGGGAAATAAGGAAATCATGTGAAAAGTGTGAAGAAGTAGAGCATCCAAATAGGTGGGAAACTCATGGCAAGAAAATAAAAATAAAAATAGAAAAAGAGAGCGAAAGAAAAAGAATGGGGGGGGGGGGGGGCATATTAATTGAACTCAAACCCCATGGGCATTACAGATCTTTAATTGTGAATTCTTCTGACAAACTACTCCCTTTACATATAAATGAGAAATGTTTATAATAAAGTTTTACTATAAAGAATTGTTAAGATTTTAATGTTATGATATTGAATGGACAATGACCAGAGCTAAGTGCATATTATATTTAGAAGAATAAAAAGAGATGTATTCAGATAAGATTCCTTTCCATACTGTTGCCTGAAGTAACAAAAAGATAAAAGAGTTTATTTGTACAAGCTTACATAGTATCAAGGCAAGGATGCACTGTACTATATTTCTTTGTTGCATAGTCACATATCATTTGGGGACTTACCAAAGTGAACATATGTAAGTAGGACAAATGATAACAGCTATAAACAAATCAATTTTGCTTTGACTGCTTTTCAAGAAGATTTGCTCAATATGTTTTGATCCTTGTTAAAAACTCAGTAGCTTTGTTTTACAACCTCACACCTTAATTGATGTACAGCATTTTTTTAGTTTCAATTCTACATAATTGAATGGAAATTCAAATTAATAATGTATTTTGATTTGATTGATCTTTAAATTAATAAACTTAGGTATATGCTCCATGTTTAATCAAACATAGACAGTTCTAGAGCAATATTGGAATTTGCAAATAATTCTACTAATATTCCATTTGCAAATTTAAATATTCGTGGTATGACCATAATAATATTTGCATTGCGAAAATCTTCGAATTGAATAGTCACATGCTATGTTTATTTTCACAATGCGAATATGATTTTTGCAATACATGGCCATACTGCGAGATATTCCCAAATTCTCGAATTGCTGATATTCACAAAAAATATTCGACATTAGACAATAGCTCAACACTATTCTGAAGGTCTCAAAAGCCGGATAAATAGAATTTTCTCACCTGACTGATCAAGGTAAGGTACATAGAACACGCTATAGATGGTGCCCAGATCTCACTACTCTAAAATGTATTATCAATCCAAATGAAGCACATTTTATTACCTACTGATTACACTTATCTTTAATAACATTGGTAGTTCGTACAGATTTCCTGAATTAACCACATTCATGTAGAGATTTAATATATAGATGTTTTTTTTCTAATTGAAGTGCTTAATCCTTCAGTAAACATTACATAAAAAGATCAAATAAATCATGTTTAAATAACGGAGAAGTGAAATATACATCAATTTATATTGTAATGAGAAGTATCGATTTTTTAGGAGCCATTGATTTTAAGTGATGCTCTAATTCTTCTGTAATATATTTGTTTTAGTACTCTCTCTTGCACTGAACCAGGAGTCACGGCACACATTTATAAATTGGTTAATCTCTTTTTATGTTTATAAAGCTCACTTTCTCTGCATCTTTTTTGTTATTTCATTTTATAATTTAAAGCTCAACTCCTGACAGACAAAAAATGCAAATGAATACAAAAACATTACATACAGCAGAGCCCAGGGAAGGGGATAGAGGAGAAGCAGAAGATTGAATTATCACAAAAAGCATAGTAATAGGGAAAGGGTAATGGGGGACCAGTGGCTCAGGAGGTTAACCCTCTGGCCATGCTCATCATCTCACCTAAACTTTGTTTACCAGGAGTGTAGATTTAGTTAGTGGAGGCATAGGGGAAGGATAAGTGTTTATTTTAAATTGCACTTATGCTTTATTAAGTATTTTCAGTAGGTTTTATAAAATGGTTTTCTTGGAATTTCCACCATTATAACTCTGGTTAAGAAATATGCAAAATCTTAACTATGGTTTCATTACTTCATTTGTAAAGCTTCTTGCACTGAACCCAGGCTTCCCTCTTTCATAATATTGATTTTTCTATCTTGTGCTTACTATTGTCCCCTTTCATCTCTCTTTACTTCATCTCAGTCTCACTCCTACTGCATCCCCTGACAGCTTCAGTGTTCTTTTGAAAAGCTCATTAATCAAAAGGCAATTAATTTCCAATTGGAGCTGGTAAATAACAAATAAAGTTATTTAACTGCCTTCTTTATATCGTGCGAGAATTGAGGTGCATTGCCGGCTGAGAGGGGAGATTAAGTACTTCATTAAGGCTCTGGAGGGAAGGTGTGAAAAGGAAGGTGTGAGCAATACATGGGGAGAGAAGTGCTGAAAAGGACAAACTACATGACCTTTATCTGCTAAATGTATGCAGAAATAGCTAGCGAAACAACCTTGCCCTATATTGACACAAATAGTTGACTGTATGTCATTAATTATGGCAAATACTTGATAGAGACATACATTACGCAAATGTTTGCTTTAAATCAAACATATTAGAGGAAGCTGGTAGTGATGGTCGAACTTCCACCAGGTCTGTTCGCGAACAGGCAGATCAGACTTTTAAAAAAGTCAGACTTCCGCCTGTTGGCAGGCATATTCAAATTCCCCGCCTATCTGGAAAACCAGAAGTGACGCCAGTGAAGTCACATCCGGCATCTGGAACGCATAGGTCACTTCCGGTTTTTGGAGCTGATTTTTTAACCCTGTCTTTAGTGAAAAGATTCTTCCTCTGGCAGGATCTTACTGCTCCTGATCCTGCCGGTAGAAGAATAGTAAGCTCCTTCTCGCCAGCGAACGGGGCGGGATGAACACCCATTCTGCTCGCGGGCTAGAAGGAATGCGAACATCCATGTTCACGGCCGAACTGTCCGCTTTGTAAGGGACTGTTTCCTTGTCAGTATGTACCTGGAAAATCAGTATTTTCTGCACACCAACCATCTTTGCACTTTGTGACAGATGGAAAAGCATTTCTGCCTAGGATTACTGAATAACTGCTCCGTAACTAGCAATTTTTAATACTACTATTGCAATGCAAACATCAGGGATGCAATATTGCATATTGTTTCAATTCTTGCTTCATTTAGGAGCTAAGCTTTGTTTTTTTACAGACTTTCAATTCTTTCTCAGTCAAACCGAGGATCTTTTAACCACCTCAACAATTTTAGCAGAGCGCCGTAATTGTTTGACCTTAATTGGTGTCGGGTAGGATTGCTGAGCAAAGTCGGGGGGAATACTCATGTGTCTTTTTCTTTTGTTACAAGCATCTAGCCATGTGCCAGAGCCATCTGATTCCAATGCAGTTCAATGGAGACTGCTTGTGCTCATGGGAACGCATGTCATTGGTGGGAGATTTTTAGCTGGTTCTGTAGCAGAGAAAAGGTCAGTAGCTATTGTCTATATCTATACTACAGAAAATATGGCACCTTTCACACATTTAGTGGCAATGTTTTGAATATAAGTATCACAGCGGGTGACACCAGAGCAGCGGTGACACTGGTGAATCAAGGGTGGGGACCCACTGAACCAACTTGCACGATTGGCAGGGGTGCAATCCGTGGCGCAGAGTCTAAGGGACTACCTGGTATTCACCAGAGCTCCCAGCGAAGGGAGTTTGATTTGGCTGCAGGTAATCCCCAGGTTGCGGTCCCCAGAAAGCACCTGTGCAAGATGGCT
>CM070033.1:82842266-82881431 GCA_036250615.1 Ptychadena robeensis | reverse complement strand
CGCGAACATGCGATGTTCGCCGCGGATAGTTCTCCGGCGAACAGTTCGCAACATCACTATACATGAACTCAAATATACCATATGCTGCTCAACACTTATTATAATCCTTCTTATGAGCAAACCTATTTGCTTTACTGATCTTGCCATGGCTTAGGATATTGCAAGAATATGTAAGTACAATTTTAGGAGATTTTTTTTATGATGATGGAAATGTACTGCAAAAAACATAGCAAGAGCAAAAATTGGTTTTAGCTGGCTGCATGAACCCGTTTAGTCCTGACTGTTAGTAAAGATGATGATAAAGCAAACTATCCGGTAAGTTTGCAAAAGTTGGAGTTCTCATGTTGACAAACATGAACTCTTCTGCCAGTTGCTCCTAGCTTGATAAAAAGCCTATTTTGGCAGGAAGCATTGCTTTCACATATGGGATATACAATGTTTCATACAGCTGCTTTTATTAAATGAAGTGAAAAAGATTTTATTCTGAAAGACCTCAGTGTATGAGAGACATTGTTCATAGAACCATGAATGAATCCTTGGATGAGCAGTGGCACAGAGAAGGCAGACAAGATGCTTCAATATCATTTTGTATTATTAGTTAAATAAGATACAATTTTAAAGCTACAATAAAACAATCCTGCAAAGAGAACAATGAATCTTTCTGTTCCCATTCACCCACCACCTTACTCTGTTGGGATACAGATCCATGCTTGCTGAAAGATTGCCAACTTATGGCCAACTCCTGTCTGTCGTCCTCGTAGTCTCTTTTGCCTTGCCCTGTGTCCTGTAATAGCTAGAGATGGTTGAATGTTTTTTTTTTTGAGTTGATTGCAAAGACCCTGAACATAATATTAGCACCAAACTTTTTGGAGATGTAGAGAATGGACCAGGGCATACTTTAGAAAATAAAGTCTAACAAGTAATTTTTGCATAAATTAATTTAAAGGATTACAGGTTACACCTCTTTAGCCTAGGTGAAAACACCTGTCAAACCTAATTAGTAGGGACTTAAGCAGCAATTAAACAGAAATCATATATAGTAAATAAAAATTATTTGTATTTTATTATACACGGTCCATGTTCAAAAGTATCTCGCACTTGTGTTGACGCTCTTAGTTACTTCTTCAGGAGATTTTCAAGTTATAAGTGCTTCGGATTTGGCAAGTTGTAGCTAGGTCCAAAACAGTGTGCAAAAATTACGTTTTATAAATTTTTAAAGTTGAAATTTCGACTTGGACTAAGAACCTTGTTTATGCAAAAATTACACATGCTAGAGCATATAAAATATATTCATTTTTTAGTTGTTCCCACAAACCTTCTCTACATCTCCAGCAATTTTTGGTGATGGTAGCATGTTTAGGGGTTTTGCAATTTACTCACAAAGTCAGCTAGTCGGAAAGATTCGGCCATCTCTAGTAATAACACAAAGGATGGCGGATTTAAAATATAGCACAACGATGGACAGTGGCATCTGATTCTCCCAATGTTGAATATTCATCAGCAAAGAATTACCTTCCATGCTGTTAAGTTGGTGTTGATAGCAGAACAAGCAACTAATAATTGTTTTCTTTGCAGGGATGACATTAAAAAATAGTGACAGTGTTGCTTTAAAGACATAACGATATCAAGAAACTAAAAAGCAAATAAATAGCTTTGATGCTAATAGTTAGGCCAAAGCCTGGTGCATATGACTAGCTAGAAGTGTTACATATTAGTTCTTTAAAACGATAAAAGAAAGGGACTGTCAGACAGAATAATAGCATTGCTTTTAGAAACAAGAAACACCAGTAAAATAAATGACCAAATAAAAATTCCTTCTTTTTTCTATGCCAGTTTATGTCCGTAATCTGTATTCTGTGGTTTCCTGCACTTTGCATTGGCCTTAATGACGATAAAGTTGGATGATTAAGGCACATCAAAGTTCAGAGTTTTTTCAGTTTTGAAGATTTACATATGTTAAATATATTTCGGAGATTACGGTTTATTACTCTTTGTGCTTGTGTCAATAACCAGTTTTAAAAGACACCTAAAGTGAGCCTGTGCTTTGCCCATGTAGGTTCAAAGCAACAGAGCAACTTTATTCCCCATGATCTCAGCAGCATATACTTCCTTTCCTTTCATGTCCCCACTGCTCTATTCAGCTGTGGGGATGATAAAAAAAACAGCTCTGTGAAAGCCAAAGTTGTAATTCTAGTTGAATTTTAGATGGACAGGGCTGATTATCTTCCAGATGCCATGTAACAGCAGTAGGCCAAGCACTTGTATATGAAGGTATTCCATTGTTGTTGCTGCTATATGCTACTGAGGGACTAGGCTTGAATATGAATCTTGCTTTGCATTGAGTATAATATAAATATTTCATATAATATGATTTTTCAATAAGTAATGTAATGCAGAGCACATTAAGATATTACGATATTTGTAATTATATAATCAGATTATCAAATTCATAGTTTAAAAACGTTTTTTTTGTAGGCACATACATTCCATCATACCACCAGTATTGTTTGGCAGCGGTGTAACTATGGTAGTCTGGGGTGTGCATACTGAACCAGATGACACTGTTGTCAACATAAAAGGAGGATAACACTACATTCAACCCCTTTCCCCCAGCTGCAGATTGGTACATTGTCATGGGAGCAGTAAGTGAGCTTGAGTAGCTGACTTATTGGATGGCAGTATGCATGGCATGCAGGAAAGGATAAGTGTTGATAGCGAATATTGGAATAGCATATTTTTATTGTGAAAACCTGCACTTGCAGATATCTCAAATATAGTATTATATCTTCGTAATGGTGAATATTCAAGATTTTTAGATCAGCACATGACTACCATGCATTGTGCTCACAATATGCGCATGTGGCAATTTACGCAATGAAGGTAACAAAGACTGGAGATCACAAGTTCTCTAATTAACAAAATTGTTGCGAATATTATTATTATAGTTCCATAGATCTCTATAGGTTATTAAAAATCTGGGATTTGCATGCATTCTCAGTTGTAATTATTTATATAGCCACTGAAGAACTCTGTAAGCCAGTCCACATTCTGGAGCATCGAAAAAGTCTGCGAGGGGGGCATCCACAGGTTCAATTGGGATACATATGTAGCAATGAGGTGAAGCAATTGGTTTTGTGTTATTTTTCACTTTATTATACAGTGTTTGTCGTGTAAACCAGCTTTCAGCATTACTTCAGCTCATGTAAAAGTACAGAATAACTTGGAACTTTCTGTGACAGCTTTCTTTACACATTACTGGCATCATTCAACACCAATTTTCTTCAGGTGCCACACTGAATTTATTCAGTACTGTCTTTATATCCAGGTGTTAGTGTGTGCACAAGGTGGAATCAGATTAATATGAACTATAAGGCTTTCAGGGCACAGATACATTGCATTTTTATTGATAGCAGCAATTCTAAAGCACACATTGTAGCCCTATGTAATGCTCAGTAAATTACAAAACAAGAAAATACACCTGTTTGAATTTGACATAAAAATTGACCAAGTGGAAAAAGGCAATAGACTTGCCAGGCTATGTTTACAGTGTTTGTGAAGCTCATGTATTACACCTCTGATGCCACCTGAGTAGTCACCATGTTACCAAACAAGACCTAATTGGGTCAGTCAGTGGCAGTACTTTCACAATGTAAAGTTCTGCTAAAAATTGCACCTTTACCATCACTTTATTGGCAACTGGAGGTGGTGAGCATAGCCTCTGTTATTTCTCCAGACCAACCAAAACTGGTAGGGTTGACAGGCAACCCAAGGGCAATAAAGGGGCACAGGTGCTGATAACTATAACAAGGCTTGAACAACAGATCTTGTAAGGGTGCACATACATGGCAAGGTTGGTTACAGGAAGTCAGGGTCACAGTAATAATCTAAAATGTAAATTCAAGAGCAGGTGAGGAACCTAAGCTAGGTCAATGCATGTATCCATGGATGACAGATAAGATCTGATACAGAAATAACTAATGACAATTCAGCACTGTGATACAGAGGGATTATTACTCTTAAATTGGTGATTTTGTGCTAGTACAGTGGTTGCACCTGCACAAAGACACTTTTCCATTGTGAACAAAAAATACGCACACAATTGCAAAGATACACCTGCCCTACCATGCCTTTAGATGCTGAGCCCATACCAATGTACACAAGTGTAGAAAGTTGCCCTCAGACTATCTTATCTTAACATTACAGTACAATAAATTACTGTTAGGATCCAGGAGAAGGAACAATATGGTACTCATTGACATTAAATCCCTTGTGGGGAAATAGTACCTTTTAGTTATGAATAAATAAGCATTTATTGACTGAACATGTTGTCTTTGCTTGTTGGTTTGATCATCTATATTCCTTTAAGGTATAAAACCTATATGAAATGTGATTATCGCAATTAATGACAAATCTTACAACTGTTTTGATTCCTTTGCTCTAATATAATGGCATTGAATTGAATATAGAAATTATATTTTGTTTCAGTAAATGAGTGCTTAAGAGCTTAATTTTAATGGACTTAAAACTATGGACAACCCAATATTTTTACAAATATTTATAATACTGATATAATAATTTGGGTATCTGACAGGAGAATATATACAACATTACAATAAAGGATATGAACTAACACATGTTAATATGTGTCATGTGGTGCCCATCCCTAGTTAATCGAAAATCACAACATAAACCTCCCTCAAAAAAAGACAATAAAATGACAAAAAGACACAATTGATAATATCCATCCTGGTTATTACGCAGGTTTATAAAGGATGTTGACGCGTTTTGCCCACTCTGAGCTTCCCCTGCCATCAAAAACATGTCCAATAGATAATGGGTTATGGGGCGCGTACCCACAGCAAGAGGCACGGTTTACCCTCCAGGCAAATTAGCAGAGAGGAAGCAGAGGGAAGCATGTGCATATTATAAGTGATGCAGTCTGGTCATCAATCTTACAGAATTTACCAGACAATGGGGATGGTTCCTCAATGAACCTTTGTCCATTCCTCAATCTGGATTTCAAGTTCTCTAATGTGTTAATTCTAATGTACTCCAAATAAGGTCTTACAACAAGTAAAGGAGAACATCCAGGAAGGAGATAACCAATGAGCATCAGTAGCCCCAAAGGTAGGGACATTGCCCTTTAGTGGTATCTACTCCACTTATGATTTCTGCTGGTTCAATTGTTCAAATGTAATCCTGTAAGTCTTTTTACATAAATAAAATAATAAATAATTAAAACAGGGGAAATCCTACTAAATTTTTGTAACTGTTTTTTTTGTTTCAGAACAGTGCTAAACAATAGAGTTGGGGCTAGAGTTGAGCACAAATATTTGAATTGCAGAGAATTCAAGAAGATCTCGAATATATTGCTATATCTTCGATTTTCCATTTGATAAGTAAATGATCATTCACCGAACGATAGGTAGTTTGAGAATACTGCGTTAAAAAACCCTCCTTGACATTGAGATCACAATATTCGCATGTAAAAGTGCAGATATTCGCAAAAAGTAAACAGGATCTCGAATTTTCAAATTTACTCAGCAAAATGTTACAAATCCGAATATTGCCTATGCTGCTCATCCCTAGCTGTGACAGATGTGACACCTCCCTCCTGAAAGTCCACTGTCTTCATTACACATATAAGGGGTTACTTTCATTCATGGAACAGTTTATTTTTCTGTAGAACCAAGGTTATCAGGCTGACAAGTATGCCAGGTAATTGCAGATTGGGGACCCAACACAGTGTGTCCTCCTAAGTTTTTTCTTTTTTAAAGAGAAAAAATTGCTAATAGTTTGGCTCAAAAAGAAAAAAATATGATTAAGCTCTTGCTATTTTTTTCTTTTGTTAAATGTAGACTGTGTCAACACAAAAACGTCTTATGTGTGTAAATACATCTTCCCACATGCTATACAGCAAGCAGCAATGGGACTTACAGCTTACTGTCACTGTTTCAACAATATACTGCGCTCACATGCTGTAATCACAAGGGATCCTTTTCAGTGTAACTGTTTAAACTGTTTACAATTACGTGTTGAATACTCCTGGGGAAAATCAATAGCTTTCCTCCAGACTGACAGTGAACAGAGAATGTAAAACCTCTGTGAAAGAAACTTGGATGCTTTCCCAAACAAGTGAGAATAGTAAAATGAGAGAGTGTTTGAATGTTAGACAGAGAGCTACGAATGAGCATGGTTACCATGGACCAGATACCAGAGAGAATGGAAGAATGCATTAGATACATTTTAAACCATTCAGAGTTAAACCAAATTATCTGGCTGACTTAATTAAACAAAGAGTGGCTTGAATGAGCTGGCAACCAGTTATGTATTATTTCCCTTGTAAGCTTAAATAACACTAGTTACAGATTCTCCACATTGCTCTTTGCCAGAAAAACCTGAACTTTTGTGTGTTTAGTCATATAATTGAGTTAAACTCTATTGGGACTTCATTAAGTTTGCCACAATGCTCAGTCTCACTTAGTGTTAACAACTTCTCCTGCAAGCTATGTCTTTATGTTTCCAGAAACTCCAACCTGGAGAAAATCTTTCAAGTTGTAGTGCAAAGCTTGGTTAATTTAATTTAGGGATGTAGCTGAATTTATTAAAAATACCCTATGCAGAACCAAAGGTAGGCATACAGGGTCTGATGCCCGCCCGATTTTTTGCCTGATCGGCCGCCGTGCATGTTCCCCCTGATTCCTCGGCGGCTGCTCGGCAGCAAATCAAGTGTGTCCACCTGGATAGATCAACCAGGATAGTCCTGCATGTGGTATGGCGCGGTTATCCGCAAATTGATATTGAAATTGAAATTTATATCTGCAGAGCTTTTTCCATTTTTTTTCATCTTGCCAGTAACATTACCAATACTTTTAGTGCTATGGAACAGTGAGTGAGCACTTTTAGTAGAACTGTTGCCTAGGATAGGAAAACTGTCAGTATTGCATTGCATCTACTACCCCATAGATCACAGAGAATTGAAAACAAGGCAAGGAAGATACAAGACAAGAGAAGGGGTTGTTGGCTTGCGAGCTGCTTTTTAAATGACTTCCGTATTTTTTGGACTATAAGACACACCTGGCTACAAGAAATACCCAGTTCTAAAAGCAGGAAAACCAGAAGAAAAATATTTGAATTGTTCAAATCAGTTAGGCCGTGGGTGGATTTCTGATCTGACAGCTGCTCCAGTTCCCCGGCTAATCTTCTTGCTGGGAGAGCTGGCAGGGAGCCAAGACACAACCACCCTCCTCAAGCAAGTTTCCAAGCAAGATGGTCTTTTTGTTTTCACCCCAAGATTCCATTGCTTGTACTACTAATTGTTGTCCTAACTCCCCAGCTTCTGTCCCTCAGCTTCTCTGCTTCTTGATGGTTTGTGGCTACCTTGCTCCTTCATCTCTGTGGTTTGCCAGCTGCTCCTAGCATTTTTTTGCCGCAAACAGTTCTGGTGAATACCAAGCGGTTCCTTAGACTCTGATCCTCAATTTGCACCTTTGGCAACTGTGCAGTTAACCCAATTGGTCTACTCTCCCTTACCATCGGTGACATTAGCAATGCCACTCGTGCTCTGGTGTCACCATTACTGACAGAAATGACCTAATTTGCCACTGCACTGTTATGTAGTGTAAAGTCAATATTAAGCTAAAACGTATTTTTCTATAAACTGTATTTGGTTCTGCCAAGAAAAGGGGTGGTGCTTTCCCGCAGAGGGGCAAGTAAGAGATAGATAGGAGGAGAAATGGCTTCAGGGGAAGCTTCTGTTTCTGGCTGTGGTAGCTGCCCCAGCTTCTTCGAGACAGGTCTTACCAACAGACTGCAGGAATACCAGAACCAGCCATCACAATATGAAAGGACTTCCCCACCTGGGCTTAGGGTACAGGTCCCCTGTTAGTAAGCTATGGGGAACGTGGTTAGGACTTTCCTGGACAACAGCACCACCTCCTCCTGAGATGATGTTCCCCCACCATGTAATTGTACACCCAAAGCTTGCACCCTGGCGAATAGGTTCAGCTGCAAAAATTTTTTTTACCAAGTAAAGAGTTCACAGAGCCTGGATTTACAGTGCCAGTGGGTTCACTAGCACCTCTAGCCCCCCCCCCCCCATGAGAGGACTTGTCATTCTACATACACAGCTCTGAACCCTACACCCCCTATAAATTTTGTGTACCAGGGGTTTTGAAATGTTATGCTTAATAAGGTCACATAGTAATGTAAGGTATAAATGAAAACCAAAGGAAAATTGTGAGATACTGTCTTGTTGTTATATTAATAAAGAATCATATGCAAGAATGTAGCTAAGCAAACAAAAGTTTGGTTATGTTCTGAGTGTTGTTCTGTTACTGAAGTTAAAACCTCATCAAAACAGAAACCGTGGTGCATTTTGGGAAGTGGAAATGACCCATCAATTTATTTGAACATGCAGTATTAAGATCCAATCTCTCTGTGCTATAGTCTTCCTTTCCCATCAACGTCTTCATTACCATAAGGGATTAAGGATCAAAGATTAATTCTACATTAAGTATCTTCAAGCCAAGAATTGTGCATATAAATGCCATGCCTATTACACTGACAACTGAAGGTTTGGAAGCTTTTATTGAGATGACCTTTTTATGGCAATATCAATAAGGCTGTGTGCTCTAGACTAAAGGAAATAACAGAAGCAATAGCATTGGCAGGTTTCTCCTATTAATTCTCATTACTGCCAAACGGAGGTCACAGGAGAAAAACACAAGGACTATGGTTTTTAATATATTAACATATATCACTGTTTGAATATTATTGAAGGCAAATCAAATGTCCTTGTGTATCCATAGGAGTATTCTTTGAATGATCTTTGCTTTTATAGACTAGCTGGGGACTGCAGAAATGGCATTTATTCGTAGCTTTAAACAGATCTAAGAGCTTTTCTGCAGTTTATATTAATCTGCTTTTCAGCCAATTCATTTCAAGTCACTGTATACCCCAGATAGGTGACTAACAGACAATGTAAACCCATAATACCCTATCTACCAAACACTATATAAACATGCTTAATAAAGAATCAGACTTTTGAGGTACACAAAATATCCATATATCTTAAGAATAATTTCATTTAATTGTACAAAATGTAAGAAGACAAATGAAACAAAATGTCTTTATTGAAAGCAGACCTACCACCTCACAGGGCACTTTACATTATTGTAAGGGCAATCAATGCTAGGACAATCACTGCTTAAAAAAAAAAAAAATCAGACAGCAGGAGGGGCAAATTTTTCAGGATCACCCCTTCCACTGTATGAAGCCTGCTGCAGCAGTGTTTTTTAAATACTGCCTACAAGGGCACCTGGGATGAGCTACATGTGCCCTAGTCCCATGGGTCCCTTCACGTCAGAGAGATGTAATGTAATGTAATGTAATCGAAGCTCTATCTAGTGGCCTTTTTTAAAAATTACAGCTCCATCGTCAAAATGAAGTATTCCTGAAGAATAGTCGGAACCAGCTTCTCTTCGCCAGTACAAAACATGCTGGCACCTGGAATGAGAAAGTGAGGAAGGCAAGTATGTTTTTTTTATTCTATTATATTATAATGTAGTTGTGGTTTTTATTTTGAGTATATAATTATAATATATTTTAAATATAATATAATTAAAGATTTGCCTCAACAATACAACATGCTGTCAAATGTATTGGACACCTCATTGCATTCCGGTGTCCTAATCGCTTTAGGTGTAGCTGTAGGTGTAAATAAACAATCATCTAGGCACCTAGATAGCTTCTACAAACATTTGTGAACCTCTCTTGCAGTCCCAATTCTTCTGGAATTGGGTGCATACATTTCTGTTTGATCAACCACAACCATCGATTGTTGAGGTTGATGCATTGGGAATTGATTCCTGCCTACCTGGTGCATTCGACGAAAATAAAAACCAAATCAAAGAAGAGATCGATCAAAAGGTGTTTGGACATGTAGTTATTTTCAGTCGATTTTTCAACTTGAGTTTTGGTACTATGGAGCATGTGCACAGTGATCAGTTCAGAATCGATCGCACAGTAATTAGTTCGGAATTGACTGCTCTGTGTGGTGGACAAACGTCGCTGTTCGACTTGCAAATGCTTTGGAATGGTAAAAATAAATCGCAAGATCGAGATCTAAACGAAAAAAAATCTAAATGACTATGACTACCTTAAGTCCATTCTTTAGAAGATTATATCATTCAGTAGGTGGTGGATTCGGCCACACTGGACATCAAGATAGAATTCACAGAGGAAAATTTCAGAATACCTTTGTAACCAAAAATATTTTTCTACCCTTGCCTGTGATTCCTATGATACCGGTTATTTTTGGGCCAGCAATAATTGAAACAACTGAACTTAAGTTATTGAGATGCTTTTTGGAATTTGAATGGATATGATATAACCCTAAACATATCAAATTGTATTAAAAACCATCATGGTGGACAATCCTGCCACCCTTGATCTTGATGAACATAAAGATACCCATATATGTCACAACAACCTGAGATAAAATGGTGTACTTTCTTAAGATAAACATGTGAAGGGCTTGAGTTTGACAATCCTAAAGTCTTAAATGCTTTTAGTTTAGCTCCATTTAACATTTGTAGGTGCACATAGCATAACCAAAGAATGGTCCAAAGAAATAGCGTTTAAACTGATGTGCAGAGGAAAAAACTGATAATTCACTGTCTGTCAAAAAAACCAGCATAGAAATATAATACTTTTGTGATAAAACAGATAGCAAAGTTAACTGCATAAATTGCAAACCTAATAGATAAAAAAATATCTTCTACCTGACTTTTCTTTGGAGCTTCCACTAGGACTATAATCTTTATCGCTGCATTCAAATGATGCTATTTTATCACAGCTCCGACACCCAGTCAAATATGAGAAACTAGGCTAATGGAAAGAATGGTAAGCTAATATTATCTGGTGTGACATCATTCCATATTTAGTAATGAAGGCACTTTCCCAACACTAAAGACTGCATTAAAACGTATAATCGTATTCTGTTATCTGTGTTTGTATAATTAATCTATGTTCCCTTTGCATCCGCCATAACTGACACCACATTAGTTACAACACAGTATGTTGCACTCCTCTTTGCATACAAAATGACAAGCCCAGAGCACTGCATACTACTTCACAAATGTACGACCTCAACATTAACCTTGCTAGACCTCACTGATGCTAAAATGCAGAAAGAATGTACTGCACTCACATTATAAATAAAACATTTAATAAAGACAAATAATGATGATTATGTATTACACAGAAGATCTTGAGCAAAACACTTATCTTCGTTATTGTATGCACTATTGTCCCCGCTACAACATCTTTTCCATTTAATAGGCATTCTATCTTCTGGAAATGGTTGCCTTCCTTTTTTTAATCACAAATGGCTTATAAATAACATCAATATATATCATCAAATCTTGCACAACATATTAATCAGACGTATAATATCTAAAAACAAATTTGGTACAGCACTGCATTCTAGGATGGTTGCCAGTCCCATACAGTAGATGCTACTTGAAAACTTCTTGTGATAAAAGAACCTTTATTTTATGTAAACCCTAAAATCAGTAAAATCTAGTACACATTTTAACATATTATTATAGTTTCTAAAAGTTGTTTCCTTTTTCTTTTATCTGCATTTTTTATAAAAATATTACCTAGTGATCCTACCAAGAAGGTTGTTATTTAGCCAAGAAGTAAAGATGGTTGAAAGTTAAAAAAAAAAAAAAAATTCCAACTAGCTGACTTGTGAGTTAATTACAAAGCCCCGGAATGTTGTATCATCACTAACATTGCTGGAGATGTAGAGAAAAACTGTGGGAAATGTTATTAAAAAATAAAGTATTGTTCTACATGTTATTTTTACTTCGAATAAGTCAATTTGAAATATTTTTGCCACAATGTAACAAATGAAAATCTCGAAAGGAGCCGCAATCACCATGAAAGAAAGTATGTAGCATCAAAAACAGGATTCCATATTCCTGTTTTTGATGCTACATACTTTCTTTCATGGTTTTAACAATAAAAATGGACTGTGATTCAGCAACAGTGTATCCGTGATTGCGGCTCCTTCCAGGACTTTCATTTGTTACATTGTGGCTATTGAGGGCTGAGGCGGACCTCTATTCAGGACTCTCCACCGGATTGTTGCTATACCTTAGCCTATCCTACATACACGGCATGTGTCTTTACCTTTTGAAATAAGTGGAGTGCAGACATTTTCCTCTTATTATTATTATTATTAACATTTATTTATATAGCGCCAGCATATTACACAGCGCTGTACAATACATTAGAGTGGAGATACAACACACAATAACACACAGGTACAGGTGATGAACAGGAGGAATAGAGGACCCTGCTTCCTCTTACACCTGAAATATTTTTGTTTGAATAAATTTTCTCTGTTAAACCAGAAATTTTGGTTATGATACCTTGTTTAGGGGATTTGCAAAAACAATTCCAAATAAACTAGTCAAAATGTACAATCTTTATCATTGAGTGACTATCATTCTATCTGTCTGGAATAATATGGGGCAAACAACAGAAGATTTAGTGCATGCAGACAAGAGGTAACTTAAAAAAAGTCAGAAGTAGCTGAGAGATGTAAAAAAAAAAAGCTTTAAAACAAAGGTCAAAAGAATGATTAACAAAAACAAAAAAGTTAAGATGACATGCAACAAACTAAATGTCAATTAACCTCCCTAGCGATATGCCCGAACCCAGTTCGGGCAAAGGGAAGCTGCAACTATCGATATGCCCGAACTGGGTTCGGGCACATCGTGGGAGCTCACCTGCTCCGCCGCCGCCGCCATCTTCTCGCTTCTTCTCCGTCTTCTTCCGGGTCCCGGAGTGACGTGTGACGTCACGGAGGCGGGACCCGGTCCCCGGTCTTTTTTTAAATCTTTTTTTTTTTACTTTTGAGCTGGATTATAGAAATGTCTTTCTATAATCCAGCTCAAAGTGGATCCCGCTATCAGAAACGCTCGCGCTGAGCGTTCCTGATAGTGGGATCTGTGTCCGGCTGCACACGAGCCGTTCCGGAAATAGCCTAGGTCTCCGGCTATCTCTGTGATCGGCTCTCGTGTGCCGATGACGTCATCCGGCGGGCGGGAGATTTAAAGGTACAGAAACTTTTTTTTGCATTTTTTTACATTTGTTTTTATTTTGATTGGATTGGATAAATATTTTATAAATGTTTTATCCAATCCAAATCAAAAGAAAAGAAAACAAGTGTAAACTTCAAAAAAATATAAAAAAAAAATTTTTCCCCAAAAATTTATTTTTTCTGTACCTCTAAAGCCGATTTTGCGAATGATCACCATGCGCATTCGTGGTAAGCACTTGGTGATCAATTGCAAAATGAACGCGCCCACCTGGAGCAAGTACTGGCGCAGTCTGATCGTGAATCAAACTGCGCCCGTGCCGGAATCAGGCGCAACCGCTGGCTCTCTGTGTGCCTGCAGCATTTCTACAAAGCTGCAGGCACACAGAGCCTTTCCGCCCCTGTCGGCGTCACCGGTGACGCCGATGGGGGCGGAAAGGCAAAACACTGTATCACTTTTGGTACAGAAATCTGCACCTCAGTGAACCGCCAGGGAGGTTAAGGTTAAGATCTCTTGTAAATGATAACTGCATTTTAAACAAATTTAATTACAGGTTTCAAACCCTTTCCCTAACTTTTCCAAACCCTTTCCTACCAAAATAAAATCTAGGATTGGATAAAAAAGGGAGTGGTAAGTTAAGTAATTTAACCCCCCATAGACAGGCCGATTCCTGGCCATAGTTGCAGCCGACCAACCGGCGTGCTCGCTCCTGCCGAGCACATAAAGGTTGGTCGGCCGCAACTATGAGGGAGCCCACCTTGAGTTTCGTAGAAAAAAAGCCGGCAGCTCGGATCGCACACTGCTTGTTCTTTTTCTGCCCGACGGTGCTGCAGGCTGTTAACTCGTGAGGAAGTCTCCTCCCCCTCCAAGTTAATTGGCTACAGTCTGACAGGAATCGCATGTGTTAGTGGAACACATGGGATTCCTGTCCTCTCTGTAACCGACTGCTCACA
The DNA here is from genome assembly GCA_036250615.1 of Ptychadena robeensis. Classification (NCBI taxonomy): domain Eukaryota; kingdom Metazoa; phylum Chordata; class Amphibia; order Anura; family Ptychadenidae; genus Ptychadena; species Ptychadena robeensis. Next base: position 82,867,363 of record CM070033.1, on the reverse strand, counting down.
GCATGGTGACGTCACCACGCTGTGATGAGTCTGCTAGAAGTCGGCCATAGAGCAGGACGTCTATGGCCAGCTTTAAGCTTACATAAGGGGTAGTGATACACAAGTTGAATTTAGAGTATTGTGTTCTAAAGCCATACTGAGAAATTCCTTCTTTAGTTAGGTCACGTCTCCATTGTGTGTGAAGGGCACTTTAACTTAAAACAGCAAACACACATAATGTGCCCTCTGGCGCGTCCATTAAATTTCAATACATTTTATGCATGATGACGGCGTTGCAATGTTTTTAGTTAATACCATGTGTATACAGGCGCATCATAGCCCATTGCTTTCTATGGGCGTTGTCTTCATCGAGCCCCTCGTTCAGCATTAGCTCAGGCATACCTTTCAAATATTTGTAATGATCTTTTTTCACCTCAGTGTAAGACAGTTTATGTTGTGGTGGGTCATTGTAGACAGAAGTGTAGAATTGGTGCCATTGGCCGTCCATTTTATTTGCTTCTTATAGGAGGCATTTTGATGGCTTGAGTTTCAGAAATATGAAAACAAACTTTGGCCTCTTAGACCTTTGGTTAGAAACATTACCCTTTTACGCTTGCTTGCTTTCTCATATATTTTGTTGCAAAAGAAAAAGATTCCTCATGATTCTTCTGCTAGAATCTGTTTTAATTCATAACATTATGAAGTAGTCCTGTTGCTATGCTACAAGCAAGGGATTGCGCGCAAATTCTAATTTGGGTACTTGGGAGATTAAGCCTTGTACATTTATTCTCTTTACTTGCTTCCTGAACTCAGTTGATGATCAGTTAGCATCTAATCGTGTGCCTGACATATGTCCTTAAGTGATGCATCACACACACACACACACAAACACACACACATGAATATATATGAATTATACTAACACATTTTTAAATTATGTATATATATATATATATATATATATATATATATATATATATACATAATTTTAAAATGTGATAGTATAATTCACTTCTTATCAATTGCTGGTTATTATTTATATTGCAAAAGTCAATCCAATTGAAAATTGATCAGGCTTTATGGCTGCCTAGCTTTTGGGATATCAGATCATGGTCTGGCATGTGCTGAATGCCTATGTCTTTTTTTGCGTTTTGTGTTCCCTTAGGGCCTGGTTCTTTTCTCCAGTAAGTGGAAAAAAATTTTTTAATAAGAAAACAGCACTTATCCTTTAAGCATATTTCAAATAGGCATTATTAAAAACTCAGCTCTGCCAACATTAGGTCTCCGCAGTGTTGGACTAGCCATTAAAACTACCAAAAGTCAGCCCCTAGAGCATCACTGACACAAGTAAGATATAAAAAAAGGTTTAATTTCCTTTAGCAACTCATGACCATGAAAATACATTTACAATGTAGATGATTGTGCATTTATGGTGAAAAATGTCCAGACTAGAAACTATTTATTACTCTTGATCTGACACTAGTTTCTTGTGACTTGATTTATATGTGTCCCTGATATATAAGGCTCTAATAATGTATTTAAAAGAAAGTGCAGCACAAACTTTAGGGAAATTATTAGGAACACTTCATTTATTTAACTATTGCCCTCTAAGCAAGAACACAAACAGGAAATATTGTTTTGCCTATGTGTTTCTATTGCACTAAACACAAAGCTAGTCTTCCTTTATGAGATCAAATGAATGCCTGTCTCTGGTATGCATTTCGCATAATTGTCTTAGCAATTCAATTTCATAGTCTGCCTGTCTGCCATATTGAAATGTTCACTCGGAGGTAATACATATGCACAGGCCAGGAAATAGTATACCTAATTTATGAAATGATCTTCTCATGTAAAGCTGTGACATTATGACAGGTGATACAGGTTATAAATGTAGTGGTCTCTTCAGTATTATTTCATCTGCAGATTGATAGTAATAGGACAAAAAAACTGTCCATTTTATTCCTGTATTTCTAATCCATTAATGATTTCACCATTCAAGTGATTCATATAGGGGAAACAATGGATGTTTCCAGAGATAATGATGCAATTTTGGAAGTAAGGACTAGTATCCATCAAATTTAAAGATTTCCATTCACTGATTGCTTTCATCAGAAAAAGCTACAAATCAATTAAGCTGGGCATAGACGAGTTGCTTTGCTCCTGACTTCTCAGGCAAATTGACTGCATGAGATGACATCATCATGCATGGCCACTAATGCCGAGAATCGCCTGGGCACTGTTGGGGGGCCAGCCATTAATTTGGATGGGGATTGTTAGTAATGGAATCGGCCAGGAATTTACCGGCATGTCAGATCACCATGCGATACGACATGGGGCAGATTCCTGGTCGATCTTGCCAGATGGGCACACCCTATTTTCGGCCGACCACCAGTCGATTGGTGGGAACGCGCACAGTGGTCATTAGACTGGCATAAAAGTAAACAAATAAGATACAATTTAACATAAACATAAATTACAGAGTGCGGTGGTTAGAAGTATGTAATATACAGCACAGATTACAGAGTGAGGTGGTCAGAAGTATGGGATATACAACATAAATTATAAAGTGAGTTAGTCAAAAGTATGTAATATACATCATAAATTACAAAGTGAATTGGTCAGAAGTATGTAATATACAACATAAATTACAAAGTGCAGTGGTCAGAAATATGTCAAATACAGCATAAATTACATACTGCAGTGGTCAGAGGAATGTAATATACAGCACAGATTACAGAGTGAGGTGGTCAGAAGTATGCATTAACAGTTCAATAAACAGTGTTTGTGTAGTCTTCCCAAATCTTTCTAAGATGCCAGATCCCAAAAAACAATTCAAACAAATAAGGGTGGAATTCTGCCCTACCCCACACATATGAGGTTACAACACATTTTGCATGAACTATGCTTCTTAAGGAGATCTGTTATACGATATGGGTATCTATGGATGACAAACTAAGAAAGATGATGGGTAGTTGCGCACAACCTTCAGCAGTGATTACACAGCTATAGTGATAGCACAGTGGGAAAGAGAGGCATAAGTTGTGGAGGGGGGGGGACGAGCAAGGAACCAACAAGTAAAATGACCAGAGTCAGTATGAGGGATGTGTATAAGTTGTTGTAGGTGCTGCAGCTCTCAAAATGGAGGAGTGTGGCCCCCTGTAACAGACAATAAGAACCAAGGAACAGAGGGCAAACCTATCCAACAATTGGTTGAAAATTGTGGATAGGACCCACGTGTATTAAATCCAGAGACTTACTGCCCCACCCCTCCCCTATGGTTGAAAAAGAGAATCTGATTGAAACGCGTCCACATTGTTCCTATTGAGCCCCCCAGTATCTGAAGCAGGAATGATCTCTTCTACCCCACAGAAATCAAAAGATTGTAAAACCTCTCAATGTGAGTATTTGACTGTTGTTTTGTTCAATTGGTTTTCTTATCATTCAAATTATTCAACAATTGTTGTACTAGGTGTGCGCCTCTGTCCGTTTCTTATTTATATTAGATGACAGACCGAATAAGAAAAAGTAAGACTCTACAAAACGTTGGCCAACAAAGGAAACAAACGGAACATAAAGATGAAACAGGAACCACGACGAAACATAATCATAAACGTATATAAAAATATTACATTACCTATATATTCTTCTCATCACAGACACCAACTCATTCAAAACAGGCACAATCAGCATCTATAATAGGTCACACACCAATTTCACTAGTGATAGAATTAACGCTCAGATTGTTTTCTTTCGATTCATTTTTGGTTCTCAACACATATACTCTCACCTTCACGCACATATACATTTATTCTTGAACAGAAAAGTATATGCAGAGTAAAAAGAAGGGAGTATAAACGACCCCCAACTTTTCCAGTAAAAATATAGAGTTTGTTATATACTGCCGTATAAGACTACCCCTCTTCCAACGCCACACCATATAAAAACATTATGTCTACTCTGACTTTCAACCCAAAGACTCCAACACCCTTAAAGTCTGATCTTTTTTGATAGTACAGGAACCTAATTAAGGAAAAATCATTCAGAAAGAAGTATGATTTAGCTAAACCTAAGGGAAGCCTATTTATTAGTGGGGTTATTAGTAGAAGGATTATGCTCAGGGACCTGAAAATTGCATGGATATAAGCTTAGGGTAACTATAAACCACAAAATGTCAAGTTCTACCATGCAGGGATTTAAAGATATATGTGTCCATGTAGGCAAGTAATGTTGCATATGAGTATATCACTGGCCATGAACAACACATTGTCTGGTGGCGGAATTAAGCAGAAATGAACTTAAAGTAATAGCTAGAGTTGTGAAAACTCAGGTGTAATAAGTAGGTGACATTATGACCCTGAAAATTTATTCATTATACTATAAATGGTTTTCCTGTATGAATGTTCAAAGTTAGACACGGTTTTATTGTTCTCTGTGGAGTAGCATCCTGTAGCCATGGTACACAATGCTATCTTCGTTCGTTCGTTTACAATGTATCTCGGCTACAATGTATCTCAGCTAGCATGCTGCAGCACAGACAGCCAAGATATAAGGTAGTTACCGGCTCCATAGATGGTCCCTGCACCCCCTGCCTGAGGCACCCGGTAAAGAACGAACCCACGACTTTGGGGAGGATTTATGGTACTGAAAAGTCGTCTATACGCCGGCATATACGACTTTTTTTAAAATTTTTTTCTTTGTCTTCTGGTCTTCAAACTCTAATTGCACTTGGTATACTTGGTATCTGTGGCTGCGTCTTGCTCTGTTTTTTCCAATTACGTTTCATTATGTCCGTTATCTTTACATACTCATTTTTATATGTTTCCTTGTAGTTAGACACAAATCAACATACAACTAATCACACACACTTCTCAGTTTGAGCTGCCACTCATCCTTTATTCTTTTCGCGCTCTTTCCCTATTATCATCTTATTCTCACCAAACCACAATCCGGTCGGTAACTATACGAAGATGTCAATTTTTTTTACCATTGACATTAGAACTCAGTAAGGCAGCTAAACTGATATCATGATTACTTGAAGTGAGACTCTTTAATACACCCCCCACCCATTTTTGTGTACCATTCGTGTGGGAGGTGGCTCTTTGTGGGCTCCTCCACTTAAATACACCTCCAACCAGGATTACCAGACCATCCCACGGCTGGTATAAAATTATACCACATTACCATCATAACTAACATTGGTATAATCTTGTTGGACAAAAGTTATATATGTATATGGTACATCTAGTATGTCCATCCATAGATACCATGCATATAACACATCTCCTGAAAGAACATAATTCATGGGAATGGTTGAGGACGTTATACAAGACAATCATAACATTGTTGGTTTATAGTGTAACACAAATGTTGGGTTATCATGATTAATATAGGGGACTTTTTGCATAAAGACAGGATTATATATGCTGGCACCATATATGCAATAAAGGGCGTTTCAGAGGTCTCGTTGCCCAAATAATTTTTACCAGAAATTCAAAATATCTTTTAAACCCTTGTGGGGCACATTTATTTAAAAACAAATATTTTCACACAGTTACACCACCCAAACAACCGTTAGGTTGTACACAGAAATGAATACAGATATTCAAAGCAAAATGTATATCCGGAAAGGAAAGGGGGTCTCCTACAGATGGTGGCCCCCTTTCTCCCCCTCAACAGTAGGATGATAAAATGACACCGGGATTGTTCGAGCGTTTCTCTTCTATGACTTTGTCCAAGAAGCCCGTGCTCTGAAAAATATCAAACACTCCTCAGTATATTTTACATATATCATTTTGTTTTAAGGGACCATGATGGGAGCTAGTAACTGTCCTTGATTTCTTTTGTGATTTTGATTTTGCCGTTTGTTGTACTTTAGAATTTCTATTCTTATAGGGGAGATTCACGACTTAAAATCATAAAAATGTATGAGGGAATCCTCTCACACTGCCCAAAAACATCCATTTTGTCAATCACTGGTTACCCAAACTATCACTATTAAGTGTGATAAGTCTTTGCCCCATCCTTCCTTTGATGTGCTATAAAGCCAAATTAAGGTAGGCTGGCTGACCTGATTAAACTGTAAAACACCTCATTAAAATCCACATCAATAAAAACCTTAAACACTAGAAAAATTGCATGTGTTTTTCTTTTTTTGCTAAAAGTGTATATGTATGTGTGCCCCATGACTGCGAGTCCGGACGTGAAAGCCCCCCAATGTATGTGAATAAAAGTATGTGTTCCGTCTTTGTGTGTAAGATGAAAGTCTGTGTTGATATGATTGGCTCCCCATAGTGTCCACTACTGTGGTTGTCTTGCCCCTAAAAAAAGTGCTTTGGTGTGCCCGGGATTGTAAGAATAATGGAGTGTTGAATGGTCTCTGTTTGTATGGTCATTATGTTAGACACCCACCAGTGAAGCAGGGCACTAAGTGTAAAGTGCTGCAGTGAAAAAAGTGAAGTGATATAAAAAATGCATCCAACCCTTCTGTTGCATTAAAAATATCGGTCAAAAGTGTTAAAGTGCCTATGCCAAATTGTGAGCCAAAAACAATGCCTGTTTGGGCTCACAATTTGGCACTAAGCAATTGAAAAACACTTTAAAAAAAAAATATAAACTCACAAAAGAAAGCAAAGGACAGGCTAACATAGCCCATTCATGGTCCCTTAAAACAAAAAAATGATTATGGTAAAAAATATACTGAAGGAGTGTTTGCTGATATTTTCAGAGCAGGGCTGTTCTTGACAAAGTCCATAGGAAGACGAAAACGCGTCGCACCAATCCCGCGTGCCTTTATCAATCATAGCTGTGGGGGGGAGAAACGGGGGGCCAACCTCTGTCCTTTCAGGATAACATTTGCTTTGAATATCTGTATTCATTTCTGTGTACAACCTAACGGTTAGTGGGTGGTTTGTGTAACTGTGTTGAAAATAGTTGTTTTTAAATAAAAGGTGCCCCACTGTAAAACGGATATTTTGAAGTTTCTGGATTAGAAAAAATTATTTGGTCAACGATGAACCCTCCGGAAACCCCCTATAGGCAGATATGGTGCCAGTCATATAAATCCTGTCTGTAGCAAATTGACTCGAAAAAAAAATCATTGTTTGGTGGTGTGGGGGGAGGGGGACAGTCTACCCTTGCTTTGCCCTGTCTTCCATAAAAGCTACAAACAATGTTCCAATTTCCTTACAAAATCATATAGGGCGGCGGTATTGTTCCTGTAATGTATGATTTGTGCTTTTTTTATTGTGGAGGACTAAATGCCAAAGTCTATAGAATGCCTTGTCCCCGTGCTGTCATCTACCTCATAAGTGAGGGGTAGGGAAGATTCCCCCTGGTTTGTTTGAATGACTATGCAAAATTAAAGAAGGCAGTGGTTCAGAGTATGTACTATAATCTATAAATCATGGAGTTACGTGGTAGTGATACAAGATACAGCACAGAACAAAGTGAGGTGGGCCGAAGTATGTAACAATAACACAGATAACAGAGAGCCCTGGGGGGGTTTTTCAGGTGTGTAATAGAAAGATTAAATACAGGATGAGTGGTTCAGACGTATGCCAATACTACAGTATTAATTACAGAGAGCAGCTGGTTCGGTTTAGTTAATATACAGCATTACATTACAGAGTACAGTGATCAGATGTATATACAGCAAAGATTACATAGTGAGGTGGTCAGACTGTTGTAATATACAGTATAATTACGAGAGCAGTGGTCAGGTGGTATGTAATATACAGCACAGATAACACAGTATGGTAGACACAATATCTAATTAACAGCACAGATTACAGAGTGAGGTGGTATGTAATAAACAGCACAGATACAGAAGAAGAAACCAGTGGTAGGTCAGGTGTATGTATATACAGCAAAGATTGCAGACAAGAAGAGCAACCAGTGGGCAGGAATGTTGCTCTACAGCACAGATACAGAGACCACGTGGGAGAGGTATGTAATATACAGCACAGAATTACAGAAACCAGTGGTCAGGTGTATGTAATATACAGCAAAGATACAGAGAAACCCTGTGGTCATGGTAGATGTAATATATATAGCACAGATACAGAAACAGTGGTCAAGTGTAGTAAGTATACAGCAAAGATTACAGAAAACCAGTGGTCAGGTATTATGTTATATAACAGCACAGATTACAGAGACCAGTGGAATTGGAAAGGTGTTGTAATATACAGCACAGATTACAGGGACCCGTAGTAAGGTATCTGTTATATTACAGCACAGGATTACAGAGACCCGTGGTCAGGTAGATGTAAATATACAGCACAGATTACAGAGAAGGACCAGTGGGTCAGGTATATGTAATATACAGCACAGGATTATAGAGACCAGTGGACAGGTGTTTGTAATATATTAGCACAGCTTTATAGAGACCAGTGGAACAGGTGGCAAGTAAGATACAGCCACAGATTACAGAGACCAGTGGTAAGGTATATGTAATATACAGCACAGATTAAACGAGACCAGGGGAAGGGGTGTTGGTATTATATAGCACAGATGCACAGAGACCAGTGGACAGGTGTTTTGTAATATATAGCACAGCGTACAGGCCCAGTGGACAGGTGTAATTAATATACAGACACAGAGATAGAGACCAGGACAGGTGTAGTATATACAGCACAGGATTACGAGACCATTGACGTCAGGTATATGTTATAATACAGACACAGATTACGGAGACCTAGGTCAGGTATATGTACTATACAGCACAGAAGATAGAGACCAGTGGACAGAGTGTTTGTAAATATATAGCCAGATTACAGAGATAAGTGGATTAGTGTAAGGAATATGCAGCCAGATTACAGAAAGAAACCAGTGGGTCATGTATATGCAAGTTATAGTACTAATTACAGAATGCAGTGGTCAGGGTTTATAAAGACAAATTACCGAGTGAAGACGACAATGGTATGCAATGACAACTCTTACACTAATAGTTAGTGACAACCCTCCCACTTCCACCCACATATCACCGCTTGCTTCAGAGGACAACAAGCAGTGTGCTTGTTATGGAGGGGCTTTGTATGTCCATGCATTATATTGTTTGTACATACAATGTATACATAAAAAACAAAAACAAGTTATTGTTATCATGTATTACACCGCCTATATACATCTAGGCCTGTATTTTGGATGTGTGCCAGCGACCAGAGAGGTGATGGATGAAAATATGCAAATCATAATGTATATGTGCTAAATATCTAAAGAACCCTGCTCCTAGTAAGTGATGAATTTACACTGCAGCCTGCTTCTAGTGAAAACAACAATCAACATAGCCATTTCTCTGCATGACATGTATGTTTATTTCTTTCAAAGCTCTGGTTTCCCTTGCTTTGAGACTCAACTTGAACATTAGTAAGTCAATGAAATCTGATTTCTATCTCTTTAACAACCATAAACACTGTATCCTATCTTCCTTAATTATCCCTTGCTGTTGGCAAAATGATATGGGGTGATCATACTCTTCTCATGATTTATACACCTGACAGCATCTTCCCATTTTTATGGGGTGACATGGGTCCCTTTTTTCAATTTTCTTATTGCAAGGAGAAGATCATTAAGAGTTTCTTTTATAAATTATAACGTATGTTCCTGCTAAGCAGAATCACTTGTATTACACAGATTTACAGTCCAGTAAAAATAAACTGTTAATTTATTCAAAATTTGCGAAAAGTATATATTGTTTAGACGAAACGAATGTGTAATTGAGTATGGTGTAGATATATATATATATATCATATATCTATATATATCCCGTATAGAGATACACCGTATTATATATACACTGTATATAAGATATATATATAATATATATATTTAATCTTTATTGTAAATGTAAAATATATGTTCCATAATTTCTATCAGTAATATTTATGATTGTGTTATTTTGATCTAAATTTCAGATAAAAGAGAAACTCAACATAGGCGGTTATGTCCAAACCTTTAAGTGCGAATAAAGTCACTTACGAGAATGTTTACGGACCACACCTTCCTCCCCTCCTCCATTGGCTTTGCACAAGGTCAGTCCGTGGTCCCAGTCCTTTTCTACACTCATCCCTTGGCAACCTTTAGTCATCCTTTAACGGCCAATACAATTTGGTATGCAATGACACTAAATTATCGTTATCACCCCGCCTTTACGTCGCCCATCTGGACACATCTCTCGTGCATACCGACCAATTTTTATGGATGGATGCAGATTGATTACATTGTACCATGAGTAATAAAGAAATCATCATATTTCTCCCACACCCTCAAGCCTCCCCCCTCAAACATCTCACCTCGATTAAAAAACACATAAATCTCCCATATTTAACAAGCATGCTGCCTCGTGTCACCCTTTGGCTCTTGCAACTCTCCTTGACTCCGCAGACAGAACATGCTAAATTTCTGCCATTCCAATGATGCACAACATCTCCAAAATACAACCCAGTCTATCCCCAGAGACCTTGATGCACACTCTCATAATTTTCGGCATTTGACTAACTACAACACAATGTCCTTCTCGCCTTCTCTAACTAGACTATCACCTTTCACTCCATCAGAATGGGCTGAACTAAACTATTTTACTCTCTAACCACGTCTTCAATCTACCTGCTCCTCTTGAAAATACTACCCGGGCTCCCAATTGATCCACAAAATCTAATTCAGTTATGGCCTTGCTTTTAAATCACTCCACAACCTCTTTCTCATTGCATTTCCAAGCTGGTTAATAAATTATATGCTAACCTCTCCCTCTGGCTCCTCCTAGGACATAGTTAATGACATCCACTTCCCGTTAATCCCGTTTAAAACAAGAATTGGAAACATTTGCTAGCTCTCTGTAGAAAGTGACTGTGGAGCAGTATGGCCAAATTCATCTGTAGATGTAACAGATTACAGCCATCATGATGGTGTGTAAACATTTCCTTATCTGGAAGCTATTGACCCCCTGTCAGGCTGTGCACTATCCTAGCTAGAACAGAAGCGATAAACTTTAACACGGTCTGTCTAGAAGAATATCACAGGACAAATATTTTATAACCAGTTTATCTCCGGAACAATAATAATCAAAGATGATTTTTTAAACGTTATTTGAGAGCCGAGACCTCATAAATATAGAATGTTTAAAATTTTATTTACAGCATATGGTTTCAGACCACACAACATCTCCTTACCTTGTTCTATCTCCTACAAAAGAAAACCTTTTTCATGCCTGCAGTATGTAAGCACATACTTTTACATCCAACAAGCAGCCTTAAAATGCTGTTACATTATTATGAGAAAAGGAAAGCTTGGCTTATAGCGAGGCTCATAAAATTTATCTATGGTATAACATCTCTATGAGACACGCTATGTGATCTATTTAAGTTCAGCCATTAATAGAAATTTATTGATTTGTTATCAAATTAATTTATCGTAACGCCAATCAGGTGTTTTTGCTGTCTAGTATCACTGAAGATATTTCCTTTCATTTTTAATATGAGAGAAGAATCAACATGAAACATTTTTTAGATAGCTTCATTTAAAACAATTTGAAGATATACAATGCCAGCACCCAGCCCACTGACGATTCTGTTCGAAGACAGGTCTTTTGACAGGTAACAGACATGTCCTAAATCTTGATCGATGTACTCCTTTGGTTGGGGACCAGGGTCTTCCACATCCTAAAGAGTGTGCCGAAATGGGGCACCTAAAGTGCGTTCTTGATGCCCATCAATCCGGCAACTGAGCAACACACACACTCTTCAGTATGTCTAGATTGTCATGACCGTGGACAGAGTGAAACAACGCAACAAAGTGACACCATTTTGCCAACTCTTCAAGAATTGACTTTATGATTTTTTTCACACCTCTCCCCATCTTCTGAACTTCTTTTAGCCTTGTCGATTCGCTACTGTCTGCTCTTCTTGGCTCTTCCACTGCGCTCGTTCTTTGAGCCTACCACTTGCCCTCCTGCTTTCGGACAGCTAAATGGCCTCATCAACTTTATGTGAGGTATTACGCCCCTATTGCCTTACTACCCAACCTACTTTCCTCCGGCTTTTCTTTTGAAACGCCATAAGCATTTCACTGATGGACTCTTGCACTGGTTCCTCCAAAGCCCGCACTGCTGTGTTTCTGGGCAGATAATCTGTGGACTACTGAAGGAGAAAACTCGGCCCAAATCTTTCCGCTTTATTCAGATCCTACATGACATGCCTTGTCTTACCTTTCCTTTCAAATTTATGTTGTAATACTCCTCTAGTACCAGGACTGGTTTCCTTCTTTCTGTCCCGTCAACCATGTGTGGTTCTGTCCAGTCAAACCATGTGTTGGCTTGGAGAAAACGATTTGAGTGAACACCAAGGCATTTTTTTTTTTTTTTTTTTTTTTCCTCGAGTGGTCCTGCCCTGGTCACTCGCCGAAATGCTCAGTTAACATCACAAATTGGAGGTGATCTACAAGTTCTTATTTGCGCTGTACTTCTTTCCCTCCTCCTCCTCCTCATCCAAATGCCTTAAGCTGCCAGTTGTGATGGCGACATGCTCCATATTTGTGGATTGTCTTTCGTCTCCAGGTTCTGGAATAAACGTATCGCCTGTCTGATATTTCAAATTAAACTTTCTAAAAATCTGGCGGCTCTTTTTACACTCCATGTTGCGCTAGGCATAAAAAGTAGCTGATAAAGCTGCTAAACTACTCATAGCTGCGAACTGGAAAAAACGATTTTTACATTCCAGGAATTTGTTACATAGAGTGATGCCATCATTATATTAAAGCTGTCAGTATTCTGAAGACAAGCATGCACGATATTTGGATGAGTTACCACCCGAATATTGACAGAGCCAGCCTGGCCAATTTAACCTCGCTTTAGTCCCCATGGCAGCTCCCCTACCATCTTTATATTTGTGGGGCACGGCCTTCCCCTCTCCTCGGAGCACTTTTTAATCTTCCCTTTTTTTTTCTTCTATCACTTTCTTCTCTCTAATGCTCTTTTTATCCTTCTCTCCTTATTTGAGCCCCTACGGGAGTGTTGGTTTATATATTGTTTGGCAAATAAGTTGAAACATAAATGTATTTCATTCTAGAAAAATGTTATGAGGTAGCTACTTTGCTGGTTGCCCTCATTGGCACAATCCTAGCAGCACAGGTGATGGGCTTGCAGGTGACAGTGTGCTAGATTATAAGATAGTATTCTTCCTTTATCGTAACAAAGATTATTCTCAAACAGGGGAATTTTAGTCCTCATCCCTGATTTCGTTTAGACAATTTGGTAATACCCTTCTTTTCTGGTGTATAGACCAACAAATGGAAGGAGTCTGTATTGGATGGGTACCTATACCCTGGATTTTATGGGAGCTGGAGAATAATACCCCTTAATACATGATTAGTCATTAAAAAACAAATTTTATTGAAAACATACAGTTAACATTAAATAGGGCAAGTTCTGATGCTTGACCCCCCCAATTCATGGGTATATCGTTTTCGACGCGTTTCGCCCCTATATAAAATCATGGGGCTTCCATAGGAGTATTCAATCGATGACGTTATGACACTGTTAGTCGAGTGGGCAAGGAGTATCCATAGTGCTGATGTACTGTTGAAACAAATTCGACCTTCTTACATATGCATAAACCCAAACCAACCATACATATTAACAAATATACATACACAGACTAATACATACTAGAACAAACAAGCTCAACCCCTAACAGTAACCAATTCCATACATTACAAACTGGCAATAATTTTATAACTTAATATTACCATGTAGCCGATAATATATGACATTCAGAAGTATTTGCAATGCATAAAGAAATGACACCCCCTGAAATATGTACATTTACTTAATTTAATATGACCACTATGAGCTGTAATCCAATCACAATAAAACCAACAAAGCTAATCTTGATAAAAAAAAAAAAAATCTATAATCTAATCCATCCGATCAGCATCCCTGCTGCGACGGCCCCATATATATATCCATTTTGTCCAGATGTTTGTTAAAAACAAAGGCCAAGGTTATTTTGGAAGATTTTTATTGCTTTTTTTTTTAATGTTTTATTTAATTTATCTTTGATTCATGTTATGAGTTGTGTCGTTTTACTAGTGGTCTGAATTGGCAGGGGTCATCCTTTAACCTCCCTAGCGACCCTAGGTACGATTTCTTACCAAAAGCGCACCATAGACTTTAATGAATTTTTTTTTTTTGTAAAAAAATTATTTACATAAAAAAAAAGTATAAAGTATAATTTTAATTTTGTTTGTGTTATAAAAAACATTTATTAAATGTAAATTGTGTTTGTTTTTACTTTAAAAATGTACTGGGTCACAGTATCACTGTGCCCAGTACAATTCCTTTATTTATCTTATTAACTTTTAAATTCCGCGCCCACCGAGTGACGTCATGGTCACACCGGAGGGCGGAGGGATCCTGAGCCGCTGATTACATGAAGAAGCCTCATAGCCACCGCCGCAAACAAAGACACTACGTAGCGCTGCGGGGCTCCGGACTTTGGTTAGATCGCCTGTTTTCAAGGCGACTACAACCTAAAGCCGGAGCCCCGCAGCGCCACACTACTGTCTGTGTGTCGTCGGCGGCGGTCCGGGCTTTTCATGCAATCCCAGCTCATCTTTAATTACTTCCCGCCTGGCGGATGTGACGTCATCACGTACGCCGCCGGGGGGCAGAGGGAGTCATCAAGAGATCGAGCGCCGCGGACGCGTGGATCGGTGGAGTGAGCGACGAGGGCTCTGATGTTGGACGAGTCCAGCTCGTCCAGTGCACTTTCTGCACGTCAACACTGGACGAGCTGGACCCGTCTCAACCGCTAGGGAGGTTAATAGGTGGTCTTCTGTTATGTTTGCCATGTATCGGATTGCTGTTACTGCAGTTTTTTCGGGATTGCGGTTTCATATGTAATAATTTATGAAATTATTAAATATAAAACTTTCTAGGTGTTTTTGGGTAATTGAGTGCGTGTAGGTGATTTATTTAATGTTGGATGTTGCTGTTATCTGTGATAATATTTTATTATTACAGATAACAGGTTTTTACTGTATTTGGAAAGTATTTATGTGGTAAGCACTTATTGCCACACTGGTGTTAATGCCTTGGAAGGATTACTACAAGCCATTTCTCCTTCAAGTTTATTATCTATTACCATTTATTTTTATGGTTACAAATAATAATGTTCAGTATAGGAGATGGAGTAATTTTTCATGTAATTTTTTTGTGGGTGATGTTTCAAATACAGAGACAGGAACAATCTGCCAGAGGTAGGATTTTTCCTTATGCAAAATGTACGTGAGCTGGCTGAACACATTCTCACATAGACCCTTTTGTACAGATTGTCCCTGCCTCTGTATCTGAGCTGGCTGTAGCTGCCTGTTCTAATACTGATATCTGCATACAGAGGACCTGTCCACAGACATATTGTCTGCCTGTAGAACCACAGAGCTCTGACAGCTTAGTCACTGCAGCTAAGCTCAGTGCTTAGCCGTGGGGGGAATGCGCAAAATAAGACACAGTGATTTTTTCAACATGATTTTGGAGGTAAAAAAGTGCATCTTATGGCGTGAAAATGTGGTATTTGTTTTGTATTACATTTACACATTGGCCTTAGTACTGTTTGGCCCTTAGTACTGTTAGCCTCCTGCTCTGCATACAGCACATTAACTTGGATGCAATAACAGAAAGCAAAGGGCCCTCATATATCACATCAATAAGCATCTTCCCCCTTATTAACCTAACCACCCTACTTCCCCTCACATACACACATCTTAAGATGCAACTACTAACATAAAGTCAAAATATTAGCAGATTAAACTTCAGCATGAACATGTTGACAGGCGGTGTCAATGCGAGCAGAATAATGCCAAGCTGGTGTTTGTAAATGTTTTACTGTCAGGATCCATCAGAGTATTCTCTGGTCTTGCAGCAGGATGATCTAACTAAATACAGGTTTCTTTAAATGAATTGTTATTTTCACTGTGAATTATATTTACAGAGAAACAAGCAAAACACATCTAGCTGCTTTGTAAATCTACAAAATATTTAACATAGTGCTATATTGTAATGCCTCATTTAATATTCCAGAATATTTAGCATGGCCTGTATCCTCATTCCTGTGCTCTATGCATGTTAATAATATAGACATAAACAACAAGACCCCTGACAAACAGTTTTTTTCTTTGAATGTGTGTCTGTTGCTATTTTCTTGCTCAGAGAGCAGTGAATTCATGAGCTGAGCATACAAATCTGCTGGTTAGCACCCTAAATCTGAACATCTCTGTATGTGGAACTTGAAGGATTATAACGAACCACACAACTACTATTCACACATGAAAGTATAACAATGACACCTATTCTAGAAATATATAATTTAACATAATTGGTTGTAGAGGAAAACATTGTAGCACCAACTGTATTTATTTAATTCTGTGGCAAAGTTATTAGACTGCACTGCAAAGATTAGGTGTATAATATTCTAAACACGTTAGGACTTTAAACATAAGAAATTTGTACTAACCCTCCCCCCCAAAAACAAAAAACTTCAGCAAAGCTAACATTATGTCCTTCTCCAACTCCTCCATCCCCACCATTATTACCAGCAATTACAGCTGTCAAAATGACATCTCAGAGTTGCTATGTATTACATAGCAGGATTGCCTGTTAAAATGTATATAATTTCAAAGTGTATTGTTTCCCTGTTTCCCTGTATTTACCATTGTATTTAAATGCAGATAAAGGGTAACACATAAATGCTGCTAAAAGAAAGACTTGTTTTACTCGCAAGTAGTGACTTATTATTTAAATTGGACCTTATGATAAGAGACTATGTAAACTGGCATTATTGACCTGTGCTTAAAATGAACTGTTAGCCTGGATAGTGACATAATCCTTTGCATTTAATTGTGTGTGCATTACTAACACATAATAAACATGCAGCTCATTTGTGTCACACAGCTTGTTCTAGATTTAGAAAGATACTTGTTAAGGTGTGGAACAGAAATGACTGAAGCCAAAAGATCAGCTTTATTTTGAGGCAATTATATTTTCTTAGAGTGAATTGAGCAATGTCAGCTTCCATATTTTTTCAGTTATTTGTATTCACTTTCAAAAAACATCCTAGGATAAACAGGTCTATACATTTAGACATCTGGTTCATAGGGCAAATTAGGATATTAGAGCTGAAGTGGTTAAACATCTTTGTACAGCATGTGCGCTTGCATGCATAGTTGTAAACAATAATGAAATTGTTCCTTTCCAACTATAAAATAATGTAACAATGTAAATGAAAACATGTCAAATAATGTATCTGTAATGGTTTTTAAAATAGTTTTCTAGGGTATACTTTTTTACTAAACATGAGGCCAAGTAATATTCATCCGAAATTGCAAGATTGCCCTTTTATTCCTTAATTTGTAAATACTGAAGTTATTACACTAGAGAATATTTGTAAAATCGATATTAGTTTTAGGGTCTGATAAACACAGTTTTAGTATTGACAATAAAATGTTTCGTTCTGATTGTTTGTTTCAATTTAACTCAGCCTTCATTTATAACAATTGTACAATAAGCACCCAGTTCAATGAATACCTATAAAAAGAATCTATAGTTAAATATAAAAAAAAATCCCCAACTTTTGAAAATGCTTGGCTAACCTGTTGCATGTTTAGGGAAAATGTCATATTACACCCTTGAATTTAATGAGATACTTAGTGTATTTTCCGGATTATAAGATGACTGGGCGTATAAGATGACCCCCAATAGAGTTTGGTATATTCTCGCCGTATAAGACTACCTCTCTTTCAACACACACCAAATAAAAAAAATGTATGTCTACTCTGACTTTCAACCCACAGATCTCCAACACCCTTAGAAGTCTTATCTTTTTTTGTCTTAGTAAGAATAGGATAAGTGAAAGCATGTATGCAGCAGAGTAGTGCTTTATGCTAATAGGGAAGCAATATTTTATAGGGGGCTTTTAGTAGGAAGGATTGTGCTCAGGGACCTGACAATTTGCATGGATGTAGTCTTAGGGGTTAACTAGTAAACCACAAAATGTCAAGGTTCTACCATGCAGGGATTTAAAGATATATGTGGGCAATGTAGGCAAGTTAAATGTTGCATATAGGAGTATATCTCTCTGGCGATAAAGGATCATTGTCTGATAGCTGGACTTTAGCTGAAATGTAACTTATAAGTTTTGTAGATAGAGGGGCGAAACTTGGGGTGTAAGTAGTAGTAGGTGAGCATTACTGACCCTGAAAGTTTCATGATTACACTATTTATGGTTTTCATGCTATGAATGTTCAAAGTTATACGTTTTAGTTTTGTTTCTACAGCAGTAGAGAGAGGGGGAGGGTGTGTTCTTTGTGGAGAAGCATCCTGTAGCCATGGTAACACTGCTCTGTCCCGACATCTCTCTGCTTCTTCCTGTCAGCCAGCGCGCAGCCCAGGGAGCACAGATCGGGAGCAGACCTACTAGCTCCCCTAGATGGTTCCCTGCACCCCCCTGCTAGCCACACCCGGCATATAAGATGATCCCCGACTTTTGAACACATGTTCCTGTGTTCAAAAGTCATCTTGTACGCCGGAAAATACGGTATATGTTTCCATTACTTCATATTCAATATTCATTTATTTATAAAGTCTAACATACTATGCAGTGGATACAGTACCCCAAACCATTGTTTGTATGGCCTTCAAAACGTTCAGTTTATTTCCCTATATTACTTATGCACATACTCATAGTTTACATACCAGAATAGTTATTTTGGGGAATGACACACAAATGACAACAGGAAAGAAAGAAAACATTTAAGTCTATGCAGCCTAGAATCCTTATTCGCACTAAAATATGAACCATTGACAAAATAACAGAATACACATAGTTTGTTGGAAAATTCACCATCACATGTTCATGAGGTTGTTGGACATCTTCTACCACAACCAATGGACATTAATATGGCAACATTCCCAACATCATCCCTGCCCTTTCCTTGCTTCATCACATACTCTTCTTGGAATTATTTTCTCTGGTTCATTTAGTATCTGTCAGTATATATTTGTAGTTAGCCAAAAAAACAAATTTTAAGTAATTTATGGATAAAGGCTTACAATTACAGGATTACAAGGCTAGCCTTTGGCAATTAATTCCAAACTTCCCCACCAAACTGGTCAAACTATGTCTAGAGGTTTGGCCTCTGTTGCTAAAAAAAATAATTCTATGGTGGATTTTCAGACCTAAATATGAGTAGTTTGTAGCAATGATACATGTCTCTAGGGGTGTGCAAAAAAGAATTTCATTAAATATTATTCTGCAGGAAAGTAAGGGACATAACTGCAAAGGTGGCAATGGACTTTTGAGCACTAATGTCACAATTGAAATTGCTGCAAAACATGGCTTGTAGACTTGAGCATCTAAATCTAAACACCTGTGCAAGCATAGTGTAATAGACAAAGCAGATGCTTAAAAGATAAACATTTATGTTTCATACACTTACCAAGTGCAACATATGCTGCTACTTTAGATAAAGAGGTTGTTTCCATTATACGTCCGGACCCCCCGCTAACCGAGTTTTCCAGCGTATCACACATACATTGCCCGCTCGGTGGATGGTTTGTTTACACATCCACCGGTGCAGAGGCTGAACATACTTCACTGCGTTCAGCCTTACATCGGCGGTGCGGCTCGGCACAGTGAAGACAGATCCTCCGCCGAGCAGGTAAGTCTATCTGCCATATCCGGACCTCCATCTAAGCAGATATGCTTAGCGGAGGGGTCCCGACGTAATGGAAATATAGCCTAAAGTAGTTGTTTTAATTTTGCATATTTCATAGGACAAACACATAAGTTGGACTTACGCTGCATATCGAGGAAGCAGTGGGTGCGGGCACTAAGCACCCAGGGTACCCTTGCTCTGCTCTTGTTCACTTTACTATTTACCTCTTAATATGTACAGTAAATAGATACAGTCTATAAATAATAGATATAATAAATACAGTACAATTTTTACTTACCCCTAATCTGTCCCAATGGCTCAAAGTTGCTCTAAAACCTAAAAAATACCTACCTTGCTACAGCTACAGTTTAGTAATGTGCCATGACACATTGTTCTCGCCGTGGCATGCTTCAGAGGCGGCCAGAGAGAGGAGTAGCCACGAGGGAAATTTATTTTTAGATTGGCCCAATAATAGGGGGTTTATCTGGTAATCCTTTTTATAATTGTTATTTAATTATACAGAAATGCATTTGGGGATACTGTACATTTATTCTAAATAAAAACATGAAAAAAAATTAAAGAAGGATCAAATTTGTGTTCTTCTGAACAAATTAAGAAAATTTAATATTAGGCTGCTCCAATAAAATGTGCATCTGCATTCTATTTAATAAATGTAAAACAACTGTGTTAACTGAAGAATGCTTTTAGATGTTAAACTTCTTTAAACAACTAGACTAAAATTATTATGCTTTCTGCTAGATTAGGTCTGGGAATTGGGCTGCCCCACCTATTATACACTGTAAAGATGAGGTGGTAAGTGTGCCCCCTCCTGCTAATACTTTCTTACTGCTTGATATAGGGCCTGGCAAGAAAAAAAAGGTAGGCAGCGAATGAGCATGGCCCCACCTACCTTCGATCCATACTAGGCCCCTGTGTGTGTGTTACAACCTCCTAGATCAAGCCCCATGGCAGATCTGGGTGAACAGAGAAAGGGGGGCAAAGGGACATGCACCTCCTCCCACGCACCCACAGAACTGATTTCTTTGGCTCTTTCCCACAAACTATGCCCCCAAAAAAGTAAAAAGTGCTATGAATCATGGAAATATAAAAAGGATACAAAAGTCCTGGTAAAATGTCAGGTTCCTGTGCTGTACAAAAATGAGACAAAGATAAATAATTTCAGAACTTTTCCCACCTTTAATGTGACCTATAAACTGTACCACTCACATGAAAAACAAACTGAAATCTCTTAGGTGGAGGGAAGAAAAAATATAAAAATAAAATAATATGGTTCCATAAGAGTGCAAACCCTTAAACTAATATTTTGTTGAAGCACCTTTTGATCTTTTTGGGTATGAGTTTGACAAAATTTGCCCACTGTTCTTTGCAGAAACACTCCAATCCTGTCAGATTGCATCTCCTGTGCACAGCCCTCTTCAGAACACCTCACAGATTTTCAATGAAGCCATTCATTGTTGATTTGGATGTATGCTTTGTGACAGACAGACTTCTGTGGCTCGGAAGTCTCAGTATCTGGAGTATAACAGGACCCCCAACTTTTCAGAACATTTTCCTGGGTTTAAAAGTCATAAAAATCCGGTAAATAAACACATCTTCAAAGGGAAGACTATGAAATCCAATTAATTTAATACATAGAAAAGCTTAGTCAAAATATTTGGTACAAATGATTTGAAATGGTTCAATGCATTACCCATATTACTTAAGCTGGACACAGGCACGATCTTCCTGCAGATCGACGGTGGGTGATGTCATCATGTACAGCCAGTCGTGCAGAGAATTTGCAGCGCACCCTTTGTGTGTCGTCAGAATAATGCAATTGTTGTAAAATGTATTGACAAGTCCGTACATTTTTAGATCACGGCCGATTTATGGGCAAATTTAGCTTTTGAGCATTAAATTTGCGTCCAATTTCGTGGCAGATCGACCGCCAGCAGAAAAATTGGATGCAAATCTAACCATCTATGGCCAGCTTAACATATTGATATAAAGATTGAGTTAAAAGAAAACAAACTCATGTGAACTATATCTACTATAGTTGGCTGCTTTCTCTACATTTATGTTATTCTTTGTACTGCTGTTTTAAATAAGCCCAAAGGTATGTTACATTATGCGCCTTCTTTAAAGATTTGTTACAGAACATGGCCTTAGACATGGTGTAAAAGGGCCACTGGATATATAATATACAGCCTTTCGGCGGAAAAAAAACACCATAAAACTAAATTGAAATGCATCTGAGATTGCCTCTAAAATTAGAGCAAATGAGATACAAGGCCTTCTGGCAGCAAAGCCATAAAAAAGGTCTGCAAGAGGCTAAGCGATCTTCCGTGTTGTGTTATGTCTAGGCTGCACCATGATAGGGGGAAGGGTATAAAACTATGATAAATGTGCTGTGAATATTTTAACTGTACAAAATATGCCCCAGTATACACATTTATAACGGACAGTGAGTGTGCCTTGTCTTGAGTACTCAACTTATGTTTGGTACATTTGCAATTACAAGAGATTACAACATGCAAATCGCACATCTGCTGTAGGCATTTGATATATCGATGCATGCATTATAATCACCTTATCAAATTCATTCCCCAAGATTCTTTGTTACAAGCAAATCCAAGCAGAAGGCAACATTCAAAACACAATACATAATTTGGCTAATTTATTAGTGTCAAAAAAAGAGTCTTAGACACCAATCTGCTTTTCTTTTATTGTGATGTTGCAGAAAAACATACTCTGACTGGAAGGGAAACTGGTTACCCTTACATGCCATACTCATCTTTACTAATTTGGCAAAACGAACAATAACATTTTTTATTGTGCCAGAAAGTATGCACTATATACAATGCTCAAAAATTAAATAAAGGGAAGACAAAAAAAGACATCCAAGATCCGAATAAATGCAATAATCTTATTAAATACTTTGTTCTTTATAAAGATAAATGTGCTGACAACAAAATCACACAAAGATTATAAATGGAAATCAACCCATGGAGGTCTGGATTTAGAGTTACACCCACAATTTAAGTGGAAAAAAACACCACAGACTGATCCAACTTTGATGTAATTTCCTTAAAACAAGTCACAATGAGGCTCAGTAGTGTGTGACCTCCACGTGCCTGTATGACTTCTCTACAATGCCTGGGCATACTCCTGAAGAATCTCCTCCCACACCTGGTCTAAAGCATCCCCCAACTCCTGGACAGTCTATGATGCAACATGGTGTTGGTGGCTGGAGTGAGACATGATGTCTCAGATGTGCTGAATTAGATTAAGGTCTGGGGAACGGGCGGGCCATAGAATCAATGCATTCATCTTGCAAGACCTTCTGACACACTCCAGCCACATGAGGTGTAGCATTGTCTTGTATTAGAAGGAATCCAGGCCAAAATACAGCAGCATATGGTCTCACAGGGGGTCTGAGGATCTCATCTCAGTACCTTATGGCAGTCAGGCTACCTCTGGCGAGCATATGGAGGGCTGTGAGTCCACCCAAAGAAATGCCACCCCACATCTTTACTCACCTACTGCCAAACTGGTCATTCTGGAGGATGTTGAAGGCAGAAGAATGTTCTCCATGGCATCTCCAGACTCTGTCACATCTGTCACATGTGCTCAATGGGAACCTGTTTCATTTGTAAAGAGTGAAGGGTTCCAGTGGGGAATTCAACAATCCTTGTGTTCTCTGGCAAATGCCAAACGTCCTGCACGGTGTTAGGCTGTAAGCACGACCCCCACCTGTGGACATCGGGCCATCATACAACCCTCATGGATTCTGTTTCTGACCGTTGCAAGCATTCAAAAGTGACCAAAACATCAGCCAGAAAGCATAGGAAGTGGTCTGCAGAACCATTCCTTTATGCAGGATGTCTTGTTGCCTAGAAGTTCCACCTGTTCTCTATTCCATTTGCCCAACAGCATGATTGTCAATCAGTGTTGCTACCTAAGTGGACAGTTTTCACAGTGTGTGAAAAGTGTGATTGACTTGGAATTACATTGTGTTGTTTAAATGCTTCCTTTTTTTGAGCAGTGTACATCTATGAAAGTATATTTCATATTTTTAATGAACAAACTGTATGCTATTAAGTAGAATGTGTGAAATATAGTGTGCGCAATTCTCTATACTCCAACTCCATTCGTTTTTTTCTCTATTTGATGTATCAAAAATGTATCAAACTAAAGTCACTGTAAGTATGGGTAAAACCCTCCATACACGTTTATATTTTGTCCCGATTAAAATATATCAATTGGCCAAAAAAATATGCTGCCCACCCTTTGTGTCCCAGCACTTAGGCTACGTCTCCCCAGTCCACATTACCTCAGGGCCTGAGCAGCTAGGGGGACCTAGCGGATATTGGTAAATACGAAATTCGTGCATATGGCCATGCATAATAATTGCAATGCAATTATCTTCAAAATTAAATGGTCACAATATATATATAATAATAATGTTATATTATTGCAATGCATGGCCATAAGCTTGCAAGTACATAATATGCGAAATTTGTGAATTCTCAAATAGTCGAGATTCGCAATTTGAATATTTGAGCTTAACACTAATCTTAAACACGTTGGTTTGTAAGAGAATACGTTTTCAGTGTTGTTATCTTTAGGAATTAGCTTTCTGCTAACCTATGCAATTCCAACTATACAATAACACAAACTCACATATTGCACAACTAGTCCTTGTTCCAAAATCAAGTCTGATTCCCTTACTAGTGTTGATCGGTACAAGGAGAATTCACGATAAAACTGGAATATAGTGCTATAGCTTCATAATCGCAAATATTCAATATTGTTTACATCCGTAACCTGAACTACCGTGCATTGTGTTTGCATTATGTTCATGTATAAGTGGCGATTTGTGCAATGAGGGTAATAATGTCTGGAGATCACAATTTTTTTGTGAATATTAGGCTAAAAATTTGCAATATTTTCTGAATACAAATATTTCCCATGCTGCTTATCGCTATCCTTAACTAACTTAAGGAGATGACATTAGATAGTATAAGCTTATTTTAAGATACATTATACTGTGAGAAGATAATATTACATTGAATAATATATAATATATATTTTCCAGTTTAGAATGTTGGCATTAAATGTAAAGTCTAGTTGATATTCACAAAATGAAATATATTCAAGCTACAGTATGAATAAGTAAAAATGTTTATATGATAACATTTTTTCAATCCTGTGGTTCCCAGCAGTACTGTATGTTCAACATGTATGCTATAAAAAGCCTGTATTTAAAACTACAGGTCATAACTGTAATTTATGCATATCCCGTATCTATTACACACCCGATTTATTCTAGCCTTCATGTTGCAAACATGCAAATGCATTTCTTCATTTATCAATGAACAGCATGCTCATAAAGTGAGGAAATTCATTTCTTTTTT
>CM070033.1:82831923-82842241 GCA_036250615.1 Ptychadena robeensis | reverse complement strand
TTGTAAGCTAATACGAAGCAGTGTCAATCTTTTTACCAACTGGTGACATTAAGAAACTCCAGGTAAGGCGCTCAACTGAGATCATGGGTTACTTGAAGTGGAGGATCTTTATACAACCCCCCCCGCATTTTAGTGTACCAATTCGGTGTGGGAGGGGGGAGGAGGGGGGGGGGGAGGGGCACCCGGGGGGAGGGCGGGGGGCGAGGCGCGGAGGGGGGGCCGTGCGGCTGGCTCTTTTGTGGGCTCCGTGCCCCTAAAATAAACCTCCAGCCCAGGGGAATTACCCAGACCCAGCATCACCAGGCTTGGAGGGTAATTTGGTAATATTGTATGCCACATTACCACTCATGAAAGGTACAGTTGGTAATACGCTCTTGTAGGACAGAAAGTTTAATATATGTACCTATGGGTACTCATTCAGTATGTCATCCAGTGATGATACCCAATGGGTTGAAATATAACGGAAACTCCTGAAAGGAGGGCATAATCACTGAGGGAGGCGTTAGAGGGACCGTTATACAAAGACACATTCCTAACCTTTTGTATGGTTTGATACTCTGGTATACAACATAGGAGGATTGGGTTATATGATTAATAATTGGGGAAGAAGGACTTTTTTGCATACAGAAAAACGGCAACAGAGATTTTATGATTATTGCTGGCCGCATAATATGCATATAATGGGCGGATGTTGCTCGAGGGATCTACAGTTGCCCAAATAATTGTCTAGCCAGCAGAGGAATAAAAAGACTTCAACGATAATACTCATTTTAGAACCCCTTGTGGGGCAACCAGGAGGGATGGTGGGGGTAGAGTGATATTTGTGTTGGAGGTGTAGTGTTTGTTATTGGTGATTTTTTTTTGTGAAAAACAAATATTTGCAAGCGATCAAATAGTTTTACCAAGTTTACACGGCAACCCAACTACTACACCGTTACGGGTGTACACAGAAGAATAATGGGAAGAATACAGAGTGTATTCAAAAGCAAAAAATGTAGTATCCCGGAAAGGAAGAATCCGGGGAGAAAAAAGGAGGAAAAGGGGGGAGCGGTGGGTATCCTTACGGGGAGACGGTCTTCATTAAAGGATGGTGCCCCCACGTTTCATCTCCCTCCAACAGCTAGGATTGAGTAAATGCACCGAGGGATTGAGGGGATCCCCATCACACAGGGCGATAGTGGGTGGAGATTTTAACCAGTTTAACATAGACGCGGAGGAGCCACCAACGGGAAAGAGGATGGGGGGAGCACGACGCGGGGCTGATCGCTACCTACTGTGGGCGTTGAAGCTCCGATGACTAGGAGTGTGTTTTAGAGATGGGAAGGGATGGCACAGGGGGGAAAGACGCTGTAAGAATCAAATGGCTCGGCCGTGCTGGAGTGAGGAAAAAAGAGAAAGAAGAGGAAAAAAAAGACGGAAGGAGGAGAGGTGGTAAAGAGCAGCAGGGTAGCGGGGGGGAAGGTGGGACAAAGGAATTGCGGATATGGTTGGGAGAGAATATGGTACCGTCATGCTTTCTTTTGTGAGTTTAGGACTTTTGCCGGTGTTGTTTGTGTCTTTAGAATTTCGTATTCTTATTAGTGGGAATTCCGAACCCCCACCTTAAAAATCATAAAATGTGTGAGGGATATCCTATCATCACTGCCCAAAAAAACATCATTTCGTCCAATCACGTGGTTACCCAAAAATATCCCTATTAGAAAAATGTGTCCAGTCTGCCCCCTCCTTCCTTGTGTGCTATAAAGCCAAATAAGTGTATGGCCGGGATGGGCCCCACACTACCGCCGGGAGAGTAACAGGTTAGGAAGGATGGAGGAGGAGAGGAAAAGGGGGGAACAAAAAAAGAAGGACCAAAGAAAAACCAGAAAGAAAAAAATACAGGGAAATAAAGAGAAAAGGGAAGGGGGGGGTTAGGGGGGGAGAAAAGAGGGAGGAGGTCATGTGCTGGTGTTGGCTCGTCAGGGGGGCCGGGGAAGGTGGGAGTGAGAGCCTGAACAGAGGGAGAAGATCGGTTGAGGAAGATTGTTCGGTTTGTGAATGAAAGTATGTTTGTCATCTATGTGCGTGTAGTGAAAGAGTGTCTGTGTTGTATGATTGGCTCCGCTCATAGTGTACACTATCTGTGTTGTCTTGCACCCTTAAAAAGAAAAAGATGCTGGTTGGGGTGCCCTGCGGATGCCTGGGATATGGTAAGAATATATGGGTGTTGCATGGTATTGTTTGGTATGGTTCTAGTGTTAGATCCACAGCCCACCAGTGGAAGCGGGGAAACTAAGTGGGTAAAAGTTGCCTCTGCTCCCCCCCCACGTCGTTTCACAACCCCTGGTCCGGGCCCCCCGTATCCACCCCCCAGTGGTGCACACCCCCCCCCCCCTTCGTCTTTTCCCCCCCCAGTGACCTTCTCCCTCCCCACGTCCCCCGGGCCAGCCCGCCACCACCCCTCCGGCGCCTGGCAAACACCGCTGTTCCTCCCCACCCCCCCCCCCCCCGACCACGCCCGGCCCCTAAGGTAATCGACGGTAAAGAGTGCATGCAGGGGTTGCAAAAGTGAAGTGTTTATGAAAAATGAATACCAAACCTTTCTGTGCTTAAAAAATATGGGTCCAAGTGTTCAAGGCTTAGTGCCAGCATTTGAGCCCAAGAACCTGCCTTTTTGGCCTCACAAATTTGGCACACTAAGCAATGAAACACTTTTAAAAAAAAAAAATCTAAAACTCAAAAAGAAAGAGCGAAGGCACAAGGTAACATAGCCCACATTGTCCCCTAAAACAAAAAAATGATATCAGTAAAAAATATAGCTGAAGGAGTGTTTGACTGATTTCAGAGCACGGCAGTCTTGACCAAGTCCATTAAGAAGACGAACACGCGTCGAACCAAATTCCGGTGCATTTATCAATCCATAGCTGTTGGAGGGGGGAGACAACGGGGGGCCAACATCTGTTCCTTTCCGGATATACATTGTGCTTTGAATATTGTACATTTCTGTGTACAACCTAAGCGGTTAGTTGGGTGGTGTAACTGTGTGAAAATATTTGTTTTTAAATAAAATGTGCCCCACTAAAAAGATATTTTGAAGTTTCTGGCTAGAAAATTATTTGGTCAAACGATAGACCCTCGGAAACCCCCTTATATGCATATATGGTGCCAGCATATATAAATCCTGTCTGTATGCAAATTACTCGAAAAAAAAATCATTGTTTGGGGTGGGGGGAGAGTCTACCCTTGCTTTGCCCTGTCTTCCATAGCTACCAAACAACTGTTCAATTTCCTTACAAAAAATAATATAGGGGGACTGTTGTTCCCTGTAATGTCCTGATTTGTTGCTTTTATTTTTGAGACTAACTTGCCAAATGTCTATAGAATGCCTTGTCCCCTTGCTGTCCATCTAACCTCATACGTGCGGGGTAGGGAAGATTCCCCCCTTGTTTGTTTGAATTAATATGCAAATTAAAGAAGGCAGTGGTCAGATGTATGTAATATACTATATAAATCATGGAGTACAGTGATTAGGTGTATACAAGATACAGCACAGATTACAAAGTGAGGTGGTCAGAAGTATGTAATATATAACACAGATAACAGAGAGCCCTGGTCAGGTGTATGTAATATAAAGCTTAAATTACAGAGTGAGGTGGTCAGACGTATGCAATATACAGTATAATTTACAGAGAGCAGTGGTTCGGTGTATGTAATATACAGCATTACATTACAGAGTACAGTGATCAGAAGTATATACAGCACAGATTACATAGTGAGGTGGTCAGACTGTTGTAATATACAGTATAATTTACAGAGAGCAGTGGTCAGGTGTATGTAATATACAGCACAGATAACACAGTATGGTAGACACAAATATCTAATATACAGCACAGATTACAGAGTGAGGTGGTATGTAATAAACAGCACAGATTACAGAAACCAGTGGTCAGGTGTATGTAATATACAGCAAAGATTGCAGAAACCAGTGGTCAGGTATATGTGCTATACAGCACAGATTACAGAGACCAGTGGGCAGGTATATGTAATATACAGCACAGATTACAGAAACCAGTGGTCAGGTGTATGTAATATACAGCAAAGATTACAGAAACCAGTGGTCAGGTATATGTAATATATAGCACAGATTACAGAAACCAGTGGTCAGCTGTATGTAATATACAGCAAAGATTACAGAAACCAGTGGTCAGGTATATGTTATATACAGCACAGATTACAGAGACCAGTGGACAGGTGTTTGTAATATACAGCACAGATTACAGAGACCAGTAGTCAGGTATATGTTATATACAGCACAGATTACAGAGACCAGTGGTCAGGTATATGTAATATACAGCACAGATTACAGAGACCAGTGGTCAGGTATATGTAATATACAGCACAGATTATAGAGACCAGTGGACAGGTGTTTGTAATATATAGCACAGATTATAGAGACCAGTGGACAGGTGGAAGTAATATACAGCACAGATTACAGAGACCAGTGGTAAGGTATATGTAATATACAGCACAGATTACAGAGACCAGTGGACAGGTGTTTGTAATATATAGCACAGATTACAGAGACCAGTGGACAGGTGTTTGTAATATATAGCACAGATTACAGAGACCAGTGGACAGGTGTAATTAATATACAGCACAGATTATAGAGACCAGTGGACAGGTGTATGTAATATACAGCACAGATTACAGAGACCATTGGTCAGGTATATGTTATATACAGCACAGATTACGGAGACCAGTGGTCAGGTATATGTAATATACAGCACAGAATATAGAGACCAGTGGACAGGTGTTTGTAATATATAGCACAGATTACAGAGATCAGTGGAGAGGTGTAAGGAATATGCAGCACAGATTACAGAAACCAGTGGTCAGGTATATGCAATTTATAGTACTAATTACAGAATGCAGTGGTCATGGGTTTATAACAGACAAATTACAGAGTGAAGACGACAATGGTATGCAATGTACAACTCCTTACACTAATAGTTAGTGAGAGGACAACAGCAGTTTTATGGATGGGCTTGATATGTCCATGCATTATATTGTTTGTACATACATGTATACATAAAAACAAACAAGCTTATTGTTTATCATGTATTACACCGCCTATATACCTCTAGGCATGTATTTTGTATGTGTGCCATCGACCAGAGAGGGTGAAAATATGCAAATCATAATGTATATTGTGCTAAATATCTAAAGAACTCCTGATCCTAGTAAGTGATGACACATTTACACTAGCAGCTGCTTGCTATTGAAAACAACAATCACCATAGCATTCTCTGCATGAAATGTATGTTTATTTCTTTCAAGCTCTGTTCTCCCTTTCTTTGAGACTCAACCTGACATTAGTAAGTCAATGAAATCTGATTTCTATCTCTTTAACAACCTAAACACTGTATCCTATCTTCCTTAATCTCCCTTGCTTTTGGCAAAACATGTATTGGGTGATTATCTCTTCTCATGATTTCTACCTGACAAGCATCTTCCCATTTTTAATGTTGTGCACTGTGTCCTTTTTTCAATTTTCTTCTTGCAAGGAGAAGATCATTATAGAGTCTTATATTATAACGTATGTCCTCTAACAGAATCACTTGTATTACACAGATTTACAGTCCAGTAAAAATAAACTGTTAATTTATTCAAAACTTTGCGAAAAGTATATATTGCTTCTAGACCGAAACAATGTGTATTGATATGTGTATATATATATATATATATATATATATATATATACCGTATATATATACACCGTATATATATACACTGTATATATATATATATATATATATATATATATATTTACTATTTATTGTAAATGTAAAATTATATGTTCCATACTTTCTATCAGTAATATTTATTGATTTTGTATTTTGATTTTAAATTTCAGATAAAAGAGAACTCAAAATAGGCTGTTATGTCACAAACTTTAAGTGCGAATAACGTCACTTCGAGAATGTTTACTGACCACACTTTCCTCCCTCCTCATTGGCTTTGCACAAGGCTCAGTCCTTGGCCCAGTCCTTTTCTCTACACCTCCTCCCTTGGCAACCTTATGTCATCCTTTAACTGCAATACAATTTGTATGCCAATGACACCTAAAATCTACGTATCCCCCCGCCTTTACTTCCTCCATCCTGGACAACATCTCTCAGTGCCTATCGACCATCTCTTTATGGATGGATGACAGATTGCTTACACTTACCATGAGTAAAACAGAACTCATATCATATTTCTCCCATCACCCTCCAAGCCTCCCCCCTACATCTCACCTAGATTAAAAACACATAAATCTCCCATTATTCACAAGCATGCTGCCTCTGTGTCCCCTTTGGCTCTGCACTCTCCTTTACTCCCCGCAGACAGAACATTGCTAAATTCTGCCACTTCCATCTGCACAACATCTCCAAAATACAACCCCTTCTATCCCCAGAGACCTGATGCACACTCTCATAATTTTTCGGCTTGACTACTACAACACCATCCTCTCTGGCCTTCCTCTAACTAGACTATCACCTCTTCACTCCATCATGAATGGTGCTGCTAAACTCATTTACTCCTCTAACCACTCCTCATCTACTGCTCCTCTTGCAAAATACTACCCTGGCTCCCAATTGTCCAAAAAATCTAATTCAAAGTTATGTGCCTTGCTTTTAAATCACTCCACACCTCCTTTCTCACTTGCATTTCCAAGCTGGTTAATAAATATAATGCTAACCTCTCCCTCGGCTCCTCCAGTGACATAGTAATGACATCCACATTCCCGTAATCCCGTAAAACAAGATATTGAAACATGCCTAGTCCTCTGTAAGACAATTGACTTGGAGCAGTATGGCCAAATTCATCTGATATGTAACAGATTCAAGCCATCATGATGGTGGTGTAAAAATATTCCTTATCTGGAAGCTATTGACCCACGCTGTCAGGCTTAGTGCACATATCCTAGCTAGAACAAGAAGCAGATACTAACTTTAATACATTGGTCTGTCTAGAAGAATAATCACAGGACAAATATTTTAATAAACCCAGGTCTTATCTCCGGACACAATAATAATCAAACAAGATGATATTTTAAAAGTATATTTGAGAGCCGAGACTCATAAATATAGAAATGTTTAAAATTTATATTTACAGCATATGGGTTTCAGACACACAACATCTCCTTACCTTGTTCTTATCTCCCTAACAAAAGAAACACATTATTTCACTGCCTGCAGTATGAAAGCACATACTTTTAAATCCAACAAGCAGCCTTAAAAATGCTGTTTACATTATTATGAGGAAAAGGAAAGCTTGGCTTATATGCGAGGCTTCATAAAATATTATCTATGGTATCTGAACATCTCTAATGAGACACAGCTATGTGAATTCTACTTAAGGTTCAGCCATTAATAGAAATTTATTGATTTTGTTTATCAAATTAATTTATCGTAACGCCAATCAAGGTGTTTTTGCTGTCTATGTATCACTGAAGATATTTCCTTTCATTTTAATATGAGAGAAGGAATCCAACATGAAACATTTTATTTAGATAGCTCTCATTTAAAAAAATTTGAAGATATAAAATGCAGCCACCCACGCCCACTGAACTGATTCTGTTCGAAGACAGGTCTTTTGAACAGGTAACAGACATGTCCATAAATCTTGATCGAATGTCACTCCTTTGGTTGGGGACCAGGGTCCACATCCTAAAGAGTGTGCCGAAATTGGGCACCTAAAGTGCTGCTTCTTGATGCCCATCCAATCGACGGCAACTGAGCACACACACACACTCTTCAGTATGTCTAGGATTGTCATGACGTGGACAGAGTGAAAACAAAGCAACAAATGTGACACATTTTTGCCAACTTCTTCCACAGAATTGGACTTTATGATTTTTATTCCCACACACTCCCCCCTCTCTGAACTCTTTTAGGCCTTGTAGATTGCGCTCCTGTCCTGCTCTTTCTTGGCTCTTCCACTATGCGCTCAGTTCCTTTGAGCCTACCACTGCAACATACCCCTTGCTTTTCGGACAGGCTTAAAGGTCCTCATCAACTTATGTTGAGGTATACGCCCCTATTGCCTTTACTATCCCAACCTACTTTCCCCTCCGGCCTTGAAACGCCATAAGCATTTCACTGATGGACTCTGCACTGGTTCCTCCAAGCCCGCCACTTGCTGTGTTCTGGGCAGATAATCATGTGGGACTACCTGAAGGAGGAAAAGCTCCAGGCCCAGAATCTTTCCGCTTTATTCAGATCCTACATTGACTAATGGCCTTGTCTTCACCTTTCCCTTTCAAATTTACTTGTTGTAATACTCCTCTAGTACCAGGACTGGTTTCCTTTCTTTCTGTCCCGGTCAAACCATGTGTTGGTTCTGTCCCAGTCAAACCATGTGTTGGCTTGGAAGAAAGATTTGAGTGAACACAAGGCAAGTAGGGAGTGGTCCTGCCTCTGGGTCACTCTGCCGAAATGCTCAGTTAACATCACAAATTTGGAGGTGATCTACAAAGTCTTGATGCGCTGGTACTTCTTTCCCTCCTCCTCATCCAAATGCTTAAGAGGCTGCCAGTGTGATGGCGACATGCTCCATATTTGGTGGACTTGTCCTTTCGTCTCCAGGTTCTGGAATAAACTGTATCGCCTGTCTAGATTATTTCAAATAAAACTTTCTAAAAATCCCTGGCAGGCTCTTTTACACTTCCATGTTAGCGCTCTTAGGCATAAAAAAGTAGCTGATAAAGCTGCTAAACTACTCATAGCTAGGAACTGGAAAAAACGATTTTTACCATTCCAGGAATTTGTACATAGAGTTGATGCCATCATTATTAATTAAAAAAGCTGTCCAGTATTCTGGAAGACAAGCATGACCGATATTTGGATATGAGCTTACCACCCGAATATTGACAGAGCCAGCCTGGCCAATTTATGACCTAGCTTTCATGTCCCCATGGCAGCTCCCCCCTACCATCTTTATATTTGTGGGGGCACGGCCCCCTCTCCTGGAGCACTACTTTTAATCTTCCCTTTTCCTTTTCTTCTTCTATCACTTTCTTTCTCTCTACTACTGCTCTTTTTTATCCCTTCTCTCCTTCATTTGAGCCCCTTACGGGAGTGTTGGTTATAGTTATACTTGTTTGGCAAATAAGTTGAAACATAAATGTATTTTCATTCTAGAAAAAATGCTATGAGGGTAGCTACTTTGATGGTTGCCCTGCATTGGCCACAATCCTAGCAGCACCCAGGTTGAGTGGGCATGCAGGTGACAGTGTGCTAGATTACCTAAGATAGGTATTCTTCCTTTAATCGTAACAAAGATTTATTCTCCAAACAGGGGAATTTTTAGCTCCTCATCCCTGATTTCGTATAGACAATTTTGGTAATACCCTTCCTTTTCTGGTGTATAGACCAACAAAATGGAAGGAGTATGTATTGGATGGGTACCCTCATACCCTGGGATTTTATGGGAGCTGGAGAATAATACCCCTTAATACATGATTAGTCATTAAAAAACAAATTTTATTGAAAACATACAGTTATACATAAATAGGGCAAGTTCTGATGCTTAGACCAATCATCGGGTAATATCGTTTTCGACGCGTTTCGCCCCTATATAAAATCATGGGCTTCCATAGGAGTATTCAATCGATGACAGTTCATGACATCTGTTTAGTAGAGTGGGCAAGAGAGTATCCCATAGATGCTAGATGTACTGTTGAAACAAAATTCGACCATCTCTACATATAGCATACAACCCAAACCAACCATACATTAATTAACAAATATACATACACAGACAATACAATACATAGAACAAACAAGCCAACCCCATAACCAGTAACCAATATACATACATTTACAAACTGGCAATAATTATAACATTAATTATTACATGTAGCCGATAATTATATGACATTGCAGAAGTATTTTGCAATGCATAAAGTAAATGACCAACCCCCCTGAAATATGTACATTTACTTACATTTAATATGACCACTATTGAGCTGTAATCCAATCACAATAAAATCCAACAAAGCTAATCTTGATAAAAAAAAAAAAAAATTTATAATCTAACTTCCATCCGATCAGCATCCATGCTGCGACGGCCCCAAATATATCCATTCTTGTCCAAGATGTTGTAAAAAAAAGGCCAAGGTTATTTGGAAGATTTTTATTGCTTTTTTTTATTTAATGTATTTATTTAATTTTAACTTTGATTTCATGTTATGAGTTGTGTCGTTTTACTAGTGGTTCTGAATTTGGCAGGGGTCATCCTTTAACCTCCCTAGCGCACTGCATAGGTACAGATTTCTGTACCAAAAGCGCACCAT
>CM070033.1:82808897-82822589 GCA_036250615.1 Ptychadena robeensis | reverse complement strand
ACAAATTGATGCTTAATTGCAGCCACATGATACATCAGTGTAAGATAACATTATCAATCACCATCTACATGAAAAGCAATGCTATGGCAGAAGAACCAAGAGGACCCCACTGCTGTAATTTCTGTAGTTTAGTTACACTTCACAAGTAATCCTCTGGCCATTATAATTTTTTTCAATAACACTTTCATGGTTGTACTACTGATTAAGGAATAACTACAGAAATGATTTTTTTTACATATAGTGGTGATTGGTCCTGCCTTCAAGCCTTCTCTCTCCCACCAGGACATACACACCAAAAGATGAGAGCATGCATGAAGGAAGAGATGGCTGACTTCAGAAGCAGCTGTGTCTCCTTGATTCCCTCTACCCTAACTGATCCCATCTGACATTGGATCTGATAAAGACCACCACAGAGGAGAGGCCTGCTCCTACCTTCACCCCAGGCCACAGACAGCGAAGGAAGAGGGAGCAGAGAGACCTGACCTGTAGCTGAAAAAGAGATCCAGACACATATCCCCCCCCCCAACCCCCTCACAATACCCAGTGCACTTCCCTAGAACAGCAGAGGAGTAGCCTTGGCCAGGCAGCAATTACCATATAATATTATATATTACATGGTAATATATTATATTTCCATAACAAAATGCTATATGTGTTGTGAAGCAGGGAACAGAAAGAAACTGTTAGAGGGTTGACACCTTTTATAACCGTTTTTTGGCTCTTGTGTACTGGCAATGTCCACAGCAGCACAGTGTGTAAAACATGTGTTCTTTGCTGCACTGCAACGCATAACACAGTGTGAGAAAGTGTGATTGATCTTCTTTTAGGCTATGTTTCCATTACGTCAGGACCCCTCCTTCCAACGTAGCAGATAGACTTACCTGCTCGGCAAAGGATCGATCTTCACTGCGCCGAGCTACTCCGCCGATGTAAGGCTTAACATAGTCAAGTACATTCAGCCTCTGCATCGGCGGATGTGATGTGTAAACAGACCATCCGGCTAGCAGCCAATGTCTGTGTGATACGTCGGGACCCCTGCTAAGCATATACGCTTAGCAGAGGGGTCCTGACGTATAATGGAAACAACCCCTTAGTCATATCATTGTTTAACATGTTATATTTGTGATATGCAATATTTTGCAACTGAAAAATATAATTCTTATGTTTTAAAGCAAAAACTTTATAGACATATTTAAGAAATAGGATTTAGACTACCTAATTTTTACTAGGTTAATTGGTACTTTGTGTGAGCTAATTAGAAAGATAATTTGGAAGGACACATTGATGGTAACATTCCAGCATGTCTCACCACTGACTGAGCATGCCAAAGGAACTTAATTAATGCTGATGTGGTGACAACACTCCCAAATTGCCTGTGATTTCAATGATATACACTGCTTCTGTGCAAGGACGTGCAATACATATATCTGGAAGCTGCTGGTTAGAATTTGGCAGTCTGCCACATTACCAATTTGCACAACAAGCTGAACCCAGGAAAATCTCATAAAATTTACGAATTAATCTCTTTCCATTGGAATTAAATCAAGTTAGAAAATATGAAATGACTATAAGAAGTTCTTGCCCAAACCAGCCACAAATTGATGCAATTAATTCATGGCTTACTAATGTAAGAACAGCACAGATTATTTGATCGACAAACCTGTTGATTATCATTTTATAGTTTGCAAAACGAAAAGATCCCTGCCCTCCCTCCATCTCTCTACACATTGCGGGCGTCATAGGCTAGGAAACCGACTTTCCTCCATTAACAGCAGGGTCTAAGCCCCCCCCCCATATCTTTGGTGTCACCCTTAACGATAAGGTTCGGGCAAACCGCTAGGGAGATAAGTATGTTAAATTTTATTACATACTTATGTTTTGCTACACCTTAACCTCCTAGGCCTTTGACTACACTCTGGGTTGCTAGTGGAAGCCCGTGGTGTCACTTTGTGTCAACATCCCTGTTGATCCCTATGGGTCTGCCCTCCAGGGGGGGGGGGTTGATGGTATGTGGAACCATTGACATTTATGGAAGCAATGTCCCCTTTCCTCCTCACATGTGAAGGAGGGATGAGGGAGGGCAGGGAATCATGTCAGATTACATTACAAAACTCCCAGGAGGTTAATAATGTATTGCTTTAATTTAAACTTATTTAAACATTATTTAAACATACATTAAAACTTATTTAAACATACATTAATATGCATGAAACACAACGTATAAGGGGAGTAATGGGGAAAGGGGGAAGAAAATGAACAAACCTTAATGGACATCAGGTACAGCTTGCAATACATACAATCTGAACAATGTGAATCCATATAAAAACGGATTAATACCGAACCACACATACAGGAAATTTCCACATAGTTGTTGGAACTCGTCTGAATCTTCAAATAGATGCCATCTCCACCACATTTTATTAAAGGTCTTCAGTCTGTCCTTTTTGCTATAGAGTAACAGTTCCATTTCATGAACAAACTTTAACTGTCTGACCCAGTCACCTATTGTAGGAGTCACGAGGTCGCCCATTTACGGGGGATCAAGGTCCTAGCAGCATTAAGCATGTGGCGCTCTAGCGTTTTGTATTCATGGGCGATTTGCTGTTTCCTAAAATGCAGAAGGAAGAGTGCAGGATTGAACTGGATGTCCTTACCAAGGATGTGAGACATCCATTTGTGCACATCGGTCCAGAAAGCTGAAATTTTTGTGCAGGACCAGAAAACATGTAAGAGCGTACAAGCAGGATCTCCACATCTCCAGCATGCTGATGACACTGCAGGGACATACTTATGTAAGAGGGCTGGAGTGCGGTACCAGTAGGACAGTAATTTGTAGTTAGTCTCTTGCTGGCGAACACTAAACGTGCTTTTGTGGGCCGACAGCACGGTTTCCCATTGGGCTGATGTAATTTGGACTCCCACATCACGTACCCACCTAGCTTGGAAGGTAGCAATTCTGGGATGTGAATCAGGTTCAAGCATTTTGTAAAAAATTGAGATGATGTGTCTGGCCTGGTCAGTATCTAAACACATGGATTCGAAAGTGGACAGGTCTCCAGTGTATATTTCACGTTGTGGTGCTCGGTCCAGCCAGTGTCGCAATTGAAAATATGACCACCAGGGGATCGAATCTGATGAGGATAGATCAGTGAGGTCCGCACATTGCACAAAATTGCCATTAGTGAAAAGATCTTTCACTTTTAACTGGAAGGGCGTCTTCCAAAGTTTTTGGAAGTCCCAAGTGGTTCCCGGTGGGAACCCCGGGTTGCCACACACTGGGGACAATGGTCCTGGTGATGTAGTAAGTGCAGCGCGTTTTCTAAGAAAGTAGAATACTTTAAAGGTTGCACATATCACAGGGTGAGACTCTAGCCCTCTAGGGGGGTTCG
The DNA here is from genome assembly GCA_036250615.1 of Ptychadena robeensis. Lineage (NCBI taxonomy): Eukaryota > Metazoa > Chordata > Amphibia > Anura > Ptychadenidae > Ptychadena > Ptychadena robeensis. The sequence goes on along the minus strand of CM070033.1, from coordinate 82,819,200 downwards.
TCGCTGGCAACCAAATCAAACTGAATAACGGCTCCGGTGAGTGATGGGATTCCAGGTGGACCCACACTTTAGTGGACCCTTGTGTACACCAATCTTTTATCCTATTAAGGTGAATAGCCTGGTGGTACCTACGCAAGTCAGGCACCCCCAGGCCACCTCTGTTCCTAGACTGTTTAAGCATCATCCAGTTAAGGCGCGGTAGTTTTTGTCCCCAAATGAAAGCAGACAGCATCCTATCAAGGGCGATGAGGAAAGAGGAGTCCAAACTAATGGGCGTAGTCTGCATTAAGTATAGTAAACGAGGTAAGACTATCATTTTGGTCACCGCTATCCTCCCCATCCAAGAGAAGGATATCGATCTCCAGGTGTGGAGGTCTTTCTTAATGGATGTCAGAACTGGTTGAAAATTCAGTTTAAAAAGCTGTGTTAGATCCCTGGGAATCAGGATCCCTAGGTATTTGAAATGGGAATGGGAGAATGCCAAGTAAACAGAAGCCTCCGCCTAAGTCGGCGGACCTCGTCTCGGGACAGTGAAACATTTAGAGCCACGGACTTAGCCTGTTCTTAAGCCAAAGACAAATGGAAAACACTTGAAAAAAATAATCTAGGGCTATAACAAATTGTCAGAATAGGATCTATGGCTAAAGCCCCCCATACACATTTAGATTGTCACCCGATGTTTTGGTCAGTCACGTGCGGTCAATTGGCCCATTCTTGGCACTAGCGGGCGGGCATGATGTCGTCATCTCGCCCGCTCCTAGTGCCGAAATTGTATTCCTAGCTTTAGATCGATCTGGCGGCCGATTTTGGATCTTTAAGCTTTAGTTGTTCATGGACAGTAAAAACAAATTTTTACAAACTGTCCATGTGGACAGTAGGCAACTCTGCATTTAGTGCATATCAACATCTCTGCAATTAACTTACATGTAGCATCTGTAAAGTCAACATCTACCAATTAGCTTTAGGTAACATTGCAATGTACTGATTGTGCGGTATGTTCAGCTCACACTTAAAGCATCTGCTGGGGATGATGTCAATGAAATGTGACAGCTGCTCTAAGGGCCAAAGTAAAACACACTACTTATCTAACATACTTTTGTTGTTATGTTTTACTAGCTGCTGAATGATTTTTGCAGAAAGAGCTTTTTAAGACTGAATTTCACTAGATAGGAAACTTAAGCAATGTTTCATAACCTCTATAAATTCCTGCTTTGTTCTAGAGTGGGCTCTCAGAAAGGGGTACTCCAGTGGAAAGAATAGAGAGGAGGAAGACTGAGGACAGAGAATAGTGTGGTGTACAGAAATATCATATGGTGGGGGAAGAAAGAAAAAAGCAAGAAATGAATATTGTGTAGAAGAGGAGGAAGAGCAAGTAACAATAGTGGTATGCATCTGAACAAGACACACTGGAAAGAGAAAAATGGAGACAGAAAAAAACCTTGATAAATGGTGGAGTAGAACTGCACTCGTTGGGTCTTAGTTTTCCTGATAATGTTGTTGCTGTCTGTACTTACAATGCAAGAGGCTCTTCTTATTGAACTTCCACAGATATATCCTAGGATGTATTCCTCATCCACAATTAAAGCCTTTTTGTCTCATTGATCCAACAACAGGGCGGTTCTGCAAACCCAGAAATGCTGCAGCAATATAGCAAATTGCAGATGTACAGGGGTTTTTCAAATTCTCCTGATCCCCGCTCCTGAAGAGATTGGGACGAACCGGACAAACAGGATTTCTTTCAACAGCTAGGGAGGTTAATAGTTTTAGTATTATTAAAAGGTTAGGAAGATTCTAGCACCTGCCTCCACCAAATAAAGGCCCCCAGTTGTTTGTAAAGTACTCTTGTTGTGGACATTTGAATCCTTGATTGATGTAACTGTGAAGAGAAACCTGCAGGAAGGATTCTGGGCTTAGGAACAGGGCCTGAGAGAGGTGCCTGTGTGGGGTCCCAGTAAGTGGGGGGGAGTCTCCCAAAGAGATGTGGTCTGTGGGCTGGATTTCTCTGAAGAAACTGTTTGGAATAAACAGGCAGACAACTGCTTAACCCCTACTTGACACATTACACAACTATTTGAGATGTCTGAACGAACTGGGATCGTAAAAGCCCACTAGGGATCCAGAAAGGTGCGGCGATTCTCTACCCAGCCAAAGCTATTCCAAGACTCCGGCACCACTCCTTCTGCATCATCAGTGAAGCAAAATGGGCTGGCGCTCCATAGTCCTCCATTATAATGGAGGGGTGTTGGTTTCCCAGGCCTTATCGCTGACGTCATTGATGACAGCAGCGATGTTGACAGAGGAGGGCGGGAAATTCAAGCAGAGTACATCGTACTCGCGTGATCGCCCATACTGCACTGTTAAAAAGTGTTGTGGTAGGGGCTGACCACTAGAGAGCTTGAACAAACATTTGGCATCCAAACAATTCACAAACTTAACTCTTTTACTTCCTCTGATGTGTTTCTACCATTTGACCCATCCTCAGAGTCATGAACCACGTTGGACGTCTACAGAGGGATCCCTCAGGGATATAGGGGACAGACTTTTCTGCCCAGACTTTTTGCTAAAGATAACAAACTCTTACCTTGCAAAACTATTGTTTTGGTGCATCTTAATTATATTTGGCAGATCATAAGTTCTTTGATAGATTGACATATACTTCATGAACTGTATACCAAAATTCATAAAAGATCCCATTGTTGTCCTCTTTTCTTTCAATAAGTTCAGCACAGAAAAAAGGTTGGATTTACATGTAAAAACTGCCCACGCCATATATTTGAAATATATGTCTCTACCATTTGTACTTTGAACTGAAACAAGGATTAGAATGTGACCTGTTTGCAAATGTGCAGTGACCAGAAAGCCTCCTTTTTATCAATGTAATTAACAATCAGTATTTCGTAGCAGACAATCAGGCTGAATGCCATGATGGTTAACACGATAGGTTAATAGAAGATGCTATTGCTAGATATCAAACGGAAATAAATAAAAAAAAGAGATAAGGACAGATAGAGATGTTAACACACCATAAAACCATCCGTCAGTGTCCTGCTGAGCTGAAGGCAACAGCTGCAGTCGCCAAAGCTTGGCACTTTATTTGCATATGATTACCCACAATGCACCCCTGCCCTGTTTTTCTACGTATAACACTGGTTCGTGTTTTCTTCTTACAGGGTTAAACTTAAAGATGTTGGCTGTGGGGGATAACTTTGACATGAATGATTGCTAACAGGAAAATAATGGCTGTCCAAACAGGCAGGTCTGCAGGAAATGTTGTTTCCCTCCAGTTTTTAGAGATATAAAAATGCATTCATTTAAAATATAACTCTGCTTCACATGTGGTTGACAGCAATTTCAAACTTCAGGCAAGCTAAATGTTTCTGGAAAGTTATTTCTTATAATTATTTTGCAGTGCGTTTAGCACTTGCTGACATGTCAGACTGACAGTGATGGAAATTGAAGCCCCCTATTTATCTGAAGAACATCTCATAAATAAAACATAGAAGACTCATCCCTCCTTCTGTAATCCACTATTTTAATGCAACCAGACATTAGAGAGATGCTTTGGAAAATGATGGTTTCCAAATACCTTTCCACTTTGCTTTCCTGACAGTTTGTTCTGGATATAAAATATGATAGAAGGTGCCTATTAAGTAAATATGTAAAAACTCACATTAGTCCACACCGATTAAGGAAAGTAAATAAGATTTGTTCTACAGAAAAAATTATTTCTGTTACTTGACCACCTGTTTCTGAAAGCAGAAAAGAAAGCTGTATGGTTCATTTATTAGAGGAAATAACAGATAGAAATTGTCACTGAACTGATGTGCTGGAATGTCTGTGAATTGTCCACCTTTAACATGAGTATGCCATGAAAATTTGGTATGGTATGTGGCAGCTTGTTATTTTATTTAGCCCTATTTGCCCCTCTCTTGGTTGTCTGTCACTGTGTAAATAGACTATATCCAGTGGTGAGAGGGTCTGATGGCGTAGTCCAGTATAGTATTTGACATCAACAGTAAATTGCTGGGCATTTTTTTTAAGTTTTTGGTTACAGGTACCTGGACTCTGGAATGGAAGGGAAGGAACTGGGTGGGCCTTCCCATGCCACTCAGATACACCTATGAGACCTTAGCTATGGAGATGTGTGTGTCTCCACAAAAGAATCTGAAACTATTCAATTAGGGATCCTGATCAGGTGGGCAAAATTTGCATAGGGAGACAAGCCCTAAGATGGGAAATTATCAGAGCTTAATATTTGACACCTAAAATAGAGCTCTATTTCAAACTTTTCCTACAAACCAGCTTCAGGATAATTGATGGTATGTTTGTTGGAATAATATAATCACTTAATTTAGTGTATTGTGATTGACAGCAACAAGGTATGGATAAAATGCTAACATTTCCCACTTTCTTGTACTGAGGAAAAAGATTTCTGAGAGACAGGGACGTCAGCCAGAAAGGAAAGTGGCAGAGGGGAGCCAAGGAACATGTTGAGAAACGACATGGATCACACTGTGTCAACAGCTAATAACAATGAATGGAGCTATTATCAACTCTCAGCTTGGCAATAGACTTGCATTCATTTCCAGTGTGAAAGATTTCTGGTACTCTGTGAAAATTAATAAAATTGTGGTTAAGAATGAACAGGAATATTAATATTCACTTTCATGCTTCACCTAGAATAGAGTTGCAAAATATTATTGCAAATGGAACATTTACTGGAAGGATTTGGTTATTCTTGTGTGTCCCTAAACATATTGAAACACAATTAAAAAGCACTTTGTGAACTGGGGTACATTGTTTCCAAGCATTTGCAATTTCTTTATGGCACAGAAGCCTATGCATTAATATTTATTCATGATGTTTTGGCACAATATAAAAATGCTCATTGTTTTCTTTAAGTACTAATTATGCATAAAATTCTAAAACTAAGTTATTTACCCTTAACCTAAAGCCAGCCATATACTTTTAGTTTTTTCTTTGATTCTCCTGCAGATCAATGGTGCATGATGATATCATCATGCACAGCTGGTCCTGCAGAGAATCGGCCACACATCGGCCACACACCCTTTGTGTGCCTGAATCTAACCGCCTATGGTCAGCTTTAGGCATAACCGCAAGCGCCAACAGCATGATGTTGTCAATCCAAGTGAAATCTCTGGATATGTAACAGTAATATTGCCAACATTCCAGTCAATAAATTTGAAAACAAAATAAAGGAGTTTCACCATAAACCCCCAAAAATGGTGACAACTTTCATATAGCGAGTAAAGTCAATTTTTGGGGGTTTATTATGCAACCCCTTTCTTTTGTTTTTTAAATTTAATGATGTTGATTGCACTAAGTTAGGGATGATTTTGTAACTGTTCATCTTCTCTATTATTGGCTATTTCTCAGACATTCATCCAAAGAATTGGTGCAAACTGTAAAAAAGTGTACACAACGACATTGACACAAATCAAATCAAATCTGCTTGGCTTTTATGAGTCACCAGTCTGGCTTTTAAATTAAAGATTTCTGTATCATATGAACTGGGCACTAATATGACCATGGGCACTAATATGATCATGGAACTAAAGGTAGGCATACACGTTGAGATGAAAGATGAGGGACAGACTGCAACGTGATGATATAGACCAGGAATTTACAAACATGATTGATCACTGTGCGATCCAGCATGCAGGAGATTCCTGGTCGATCTTGCCAGGTGGGCGCACCCGATTTTCGGCTGGCAATTGCTGAGAACGTGCATAGCAGTCGATCACCCACAAAATCGGCCAAGAATCTGCCCATGTATAGCTACCTTAAGGCTGCTCTATGTTTTTTTAATAATTTTTGCCTCTAGTGTATATTTTATCTAACAAGCTTGTTCAACTTTTAAAATAATTGGTAGTGTTGACTAGGGTTAAATAAGGCAAGGATGTTTTTCTACTCAACACTGACTTGTTCCAGTGTTCTCACAAAATGCTGTTACTTGTAAGACTGTACTTGATAAGTATAACATTCTGAAGTATAATTATAATTTTTAGTGATTTATATAGTAACTTCATTATGCTACATGTAAACAAAATGGGTTTGTAGGAGGGTTAATAACAGGGACCATAAAAATACAGAGACCAAAAAAAAGATATTGCAGTCAGTGTGCATGCCTATAAACTATAGGTAGTAAGTTCCCAAGTCAGAATCTGCAAGAACTCTATAAGACATCTCTTACCCCCAAATTCCCTGCCTCCTGAGTAAGAGGAGGCGGGGAAGCTGTCTGAGAGAAGATCCACTCAGGGGCGGTTTTTCCATTTTCCCTTTACTTCCCCGCCTCACGGAACTCATGCTTGTGGCCATGGAAGCCCTCGCAATGTGCACGGTTGGCGGGTCAAGCAGTGAGCTACCAGCCACTGGCTGTTTGAACTAGATTTTCTGGATTTATGGATTGTTAGTAATGAGATTTAAAAAAGAGGACAGCAGATACAGCACCAAAAAAGTGGTGAATTTGAGCAGCAGAATTGAGTATTAATTTGATAAAAACTAGTCTGCTAGTTGGTAGGCCACAAAGGCAGATGTTAGGGTGGGCTCAATATTGTATCAAATATTGCTCCAAGCAGCATGGCTGAAGAAAGAGGTAAAAAAAAATCGCACACATGGTACAATTGACATAATAGATAGAAATCAAACAAAAAATCGATCAAAGGTGAGAACGGACATGTTGGTAAATTGTGCTTAATTGGCTTTGTGAATTTTTACGTTTTTTTCCTTTTAATGACTGTAGTTACAAAGGTTAATAAGCCCTTGTTTAATGTGTTTTAGATGTATTCAAACAGAGCAAATTCCCTTTAAATCTGATCACAAATTATTGCAATGCAGTAGTCTGGCAAGATGGTTTTTGATGGAAACCCTTACACTTTACATTTAGTAATTGTCTAGTATGATGATTCCCTATAAGTTTATGTAAGTGTGCAAACAGATAAACATATATGATGTAGATTTGGCAATAATATTTTCATGTGTTGCCCACCTAACTTTAAATATGTCCATTTGTCAATGTGGTACCTTCATCTACAGAGAGATCATACTGTTGTGTTAACTGCTTCACAGAGATAAGCATGATATATACCAAATAAAAAACATAAATGGGAACCTTCACATTTATAGAAATGTTTATAGACTGTTTATTAATAGATATCACACCAGGGAACAAGACATACTTTCAGACATTGTTTCATCAGCTTGGGAAGATCCTGGCTTCCAAAAATACGATACTCCATTTGCTGTGATATGAATTATTAAACAGCATAATTCTCTAAATGTGAAGAAGCCCCGGGACTATTTTTCACTTTGCATATAAGATGCTGTTAAAAGGCTGTGTGATGCTCAGTGTGCACTGTGTACATATTACTTATAATGTACAAACACTCAAAGAAACAATAGACAAAAAACATTAAAGTAAATCCTACCTACTGTATGAATGTGTCTAAATCTGCATTCTAGAGCAGACGTGGACAAACTAAGGCCCAAGGGCCAAAAGTCTTTTAATTTGTCCCATTGTCACCTTGGTGTCAAGATGCTCTGGCTACCCTCATTCCTTGAAATAGTGAAGATAACACCAAGACAATAATTGTTTTGATTGTTTCCTAGAGGCCATAGTTTGCCTGCAATAGAATGTTTAAGTTTCTCTATCAAAAATGTCTGTTTATTAATGTTTTTAACATAATTTCTTTTTTTTAATAAACTCTCCTAGCTATGAGGACTAAGGACCCCTATCCTGGGCAGCCCTTGCAGGCTCTTGGTCTGGCCCCTATGTCACATTTAAAAACCCATTGTGGCCCACAAGTCAAAAAGTTTGCCCACCCCTGGTCAAGAGGCAGGTTAAAGTAAAGATTAGTGCTGAATCAGGTCAAATATTTTGCATTTGGTTTGTCTAAACCACGCAATTTTAAGGTGGCCATATATGATTTGATTTTTAATTTAGTTTGTCCTTTAATTCTATTAATTTAATTGAAACATCAAATCGACTGAGCTGTGATAGGACATGTTGTTAACTTTTAGTAGATGGTACAAGTATCTTATGGTTTTTTTTTATTATTTTGAATGATTTGTATCCGATCATACTATAAAGAATATGCACAGGCCTTAACCTACCTGGTGGTACGCCTCTACCACATTGTTTTTAACAACATAGTACATGGTACTCTGCTGTGTTTCCCTGCCCTCCCTCCTCCCCTCTACATATCTCATCGATGAGGCCGGGGATGTTGCGTGGGAAACCAATGTTGCTCATATTTACATGCAGGTCAATGACGCCACCCTTGCCTCTGTGGCTACCCGATGACTCCGAAGGGGTGGTGCTAGATGTGTTCATTGAGTTCGCTGATGTTCAGAATTAATGCAGGCTCACCAGGCATAGGTAAATATCCCAGAACGTAGCTCGGGGTTAGTGTGTTTTGTAAAATAACCCGAGCTACACTTGGGGTACCACCAGGCAGTTTAAGAAAGGAATCAGTGTTATTTTGATAGTCAGTATTTAGATTGAATAAGACAAACAATAGGCATGGATGCATGCTTGCAGGCCACTTCTATCCAAAGTTAATAGTACTTGTGAGCATGTTGCTAAAGTATACAGGAAGAAACAGTGGACATTAACCTATATTCCATTGTTTACACTTCAGTCAAGTAGTTAATAAGGTACTTTTAAGTTTGGATTCAGACTTTTCTGAAGCCAATTATTTGTGTTTGTTTGTCTCTGGCCAAATGTTCATCAAAATGCATAGAGGCTTGTTTGACCAACATAAGATCATGTCCCTCTTACTATTGTAAGCAAGAGAAGTTTTAGATTTAAATTCAGAAAAGACTGGGGCCCCCTTGTCTGGAATAATGCAAGTTCTCTGCCATGACCCAATTAATTGAGTACATAATGATCTGTTGCCATGTTTCTACATTTAGTTTTCAGAAAGAAAGGAATGCATTATTTGTCACTTTACTCCTATGTAGAGAAAAGACAAAAAGCTGATTGAAAAGTTTTTAATTTAATTTATGAAAAAACTATATGTGCCTTGAACAATAGTTTTTAAAAATGTTCCTACAACCCTTCCTAAATTTACAGTTTTGGTTACCATGTTCAGAGGCTTAGCAAGAACTCAATCAGCTAGTCAAAATTATTTCTCTACTCCATAGTAAGATATTTAAGTACTAGAGGGCCATTTTAGAATGTGGAGTCCCACGACAAAAGTCCAGTTCCCTTAAAGTCCCTATGTTGTCACAGGCAAGTCTTATGTAAAAATAACAATTACAATTACTTTGGAACTTGTAGATTAGTTTGAAGACTGTATGCATGAATTTGAGTTTATAAAACACACTGCCCATTTTAGAACAGAATGAAAAATATCAAAGCTCATAATATAAAAAAAAAATATTCAAGCTCATTAAAATAATAAAATATAGTTTATAAAATGAATGTGCTAGTGTACTTTATATTCCAGCAGAATTGTGATTGGTATTTTATTGTTACACAGCAAAAGAGCTGAAAATAATCTAATACATTTTATGACACATAATGTAAGGATGGTTTATGACTACATCTTGTTAATTTTTCACTGTAGCCATCTGTTAGATTGACGCTGGGACATAGTCATCAAAACATGTCTGCTTTCCTTCTTCCAATAAGTTCTGTAAAAGCTTGGAATCCTTGTAAGTTATCCAGCCGTGTCCAATCCTTGCTGTGAATTGTGGAACTCCTTCACAAATGGAACAGTACATATAATTTGTATGGATCCAGGCTCTGAGAAGTCAGACACCCTGCCTTCCCCTTACAATCACTGTTTAGTCTCTCTGATGACTTTTTCTCTGTGGGTTTGTGTGACCTTTATTGCTTTCACAGAGGAAGGAAACTTAATAGTTTTTATAATGTATTTTATAATTAATTCTGGCCATGAGTAGCAGTTAGTTAAATGTTCAAATGGAAACTATACTCACATTTTATATAATTACCAGTTGTATAGCTAAGAAATTATTCTCTATTCAGTGAGAATGTAAAAGATTAGCAAATTCAGAGAAAAATATATTTTTGTTTCTTCTAATGATTTCCATGCATGAGATGCTCTTCAGCACATAATGATGACTGTAGTTGACTATGGCATGGTTAAATCTATATACTAGTTTGTATGGATTTACTTGGTTGTCTAAAAAGCACATGGTTGTCAGTAGTGATGGACCGAACTGTTCGCCGGCGAACTGTTCGCGTTGAACATCGCATGCTCGCCACGTGTTCGCGAACATACGGCGAGTTCGACCCGCCCCATATCTTTTGTCATTG
>CM070033.1:82771981-82799194 GCA_036250615.1 Ptychadena robeensis | reverse complement strand
GATTGGCTGGATTATGTCTGCTGACTGTGACTCACAGGGTCAAAGTTTACCTAATGTAAAAACATAGGGGGCGGGGCGGGTCGAACTCGCCATATGTTCGCGAACACGAGGCAAACGCGAACATGCGATGGTCGCCGCGAATAGTTCGCCGGCGAACAGTTCGGGCCATCACTATTGGCAGGCTTGATTGTTGTCCCAGAAGAAAGCCTATTTTAAAGATAATGGACAAGAAAGTCTGCATACAGTTTGCTGAAGACAAGAAGACTAAGACCATGAAATAATGGATACTTGTCCTTGTTCTGATGAGACCAAGATAAATGTGTTTGTTTCAGATAGTGTGAAGCATGTGTGATGTCAAAAATAAAAATTACAAAGACAAGTGTGTCATGGCTACAGTCATATAAAGTGGTGGAAGTGTCATGGTTTGGGGTTGCATGAGTGCCACTGGGGAACTACAGTACGTTGAATGCCAACATGCACTGTGACATACTAAAGCCAAGCATGATCCCCTCCCCTGGAAACTGGGTTGAAGGAAAGTGTTCAAACATGAAAACTTCATACATACAAGTTGTTCATACTTGAAAAATAAGCCATGTAGCATTTAGATTTTAGCCATACAGAGTCCTCTACATTTCAATAGAAATCATTCTCTTAGCACCTTCTTTGAAAGTGCAGAAATTGTTAAAATATAAACATATGGTACAGAACTGTTCTCTTTGAAGTCAGATCTCTAAGCTTTCACTGTTAAATTTAGAGGTTGGCAGAAATCTCACTTCCTTTTACATATGGTGGATTTAAAATGATCAATGTGGACATTACTAAAGAATATTCGATTTCTTTAAAACATTTAATCACTCTTAATCTGCTAGAAAAGAGCCTTAAGTGTTAATTCTCTGATAAGAGGTCTTCCTCTGGCTTAACTGTTTAATATGCGTTTGTCGGATTCAGAAGACATTTTGAAAGGGAAAAGGGATTTTACAGTTTAATACTTATTCTGATCCAGAGCAGATTTTGTGTTGATTACTTTTTTTTTTGTTCTTTTGAACTGACCAAAATACTTTATATGACTAGATATGAAATACAGTAGATACTGATTTTTACAAAATAAAAGGAAAGTAGTTTATGTTGTTTGTTGCTTTCAGTATTGGTCCTTATGCAAGTCCTCTCTATAGCAGGAACATTGGAATATGAGTAAAGCTCATTTTTAGATCTACCAACAACTATGTAATATGGGGTCCTCTGCGATTGAACACAGGTAGAGTTGATTATTTAGAAAGTCCCTCATATTACATGGTTTTGGTAAAACAAAAGGAGATCTAAAGGTGTATGGGGGCCCATACTGTTACCATTAGTAAGTTCACATTTTCTTTCTGCTATTACTATTTGTGAGAACAAAAACTCATCACTGTTAGATGGTATCTATGATGATGTATAGGTTCCTTTATAGGTTAACATGAGGTTACAGAGATCAAAGAAGGACTTATTTTTCTTTGTATATTAAATTTGATCTGCAATTGTTGAAGAGCTTTTTCAATAGCAAGTGGTGCTCTGGTACAGGTGAGCAGGAATACCCTGTATGAAATGATGAACTCCCCTGAGTTCAATTTGTGGGTAAGTTTGTGCACTCACCACAATTATTTGCAAACACAGTTTGAGTAAAGTAATTAGATAAAAATTATGGCATTCATTGTATCCTATTTTAAAGGCTAATAGCATGTCCATGTAGAAACAGACAATGTCCCAGGTAAAAAAAGGTCATGCTGTTTTTCCATAAATCTAACATAAGTAATATTAGAAAAGGCTGCCAAAGCAGCCACTGAAAGTCCAGCTTTGTCTGAAAATATTTGCTTATATTGTTAAGAGGGCTGTGATGCCCTATGAGCCCCCATGGTGTGTGGCTGTCAAATAGGAAGGGTCGGGTCGGACAGTTCCTATGTATTCCTTATGGTACATATACTATTGCTTTCCTTTACCCTGGGGAGGTTAAAAGCAAAGCCCCTGAATATGGTTTATCACCAAAAAGGATAGGAGGTAAAAGAAGGATCTAGAAATAGTAAAAACATTGTACTAAAACATGCAATTTTTCAACACCAAATGTAAATTTCAAGTTTCAAAATTTGTATAAACTCCAGATTCCAGGCGCGTGCACGCGAAACGATCGTGCCGGAATCGCGTGCAGCCCACCTTGTCCAATCGATCAGGTCCGATCGTTTAGGGGCCCAGAATCGGATCCGACAGAGAACCAACATGTTGGTCTTTCTGATCCGATTCTGCCCAGATCAGGGGGAGTTGCCATTTGTGAGGTGGACAATCGGACACGGAATCGTCCCGGAATCCGTTGGATTAAGGTGGTATGCAGCGAGGGATACTCTTAATTGGCCGATTGATCACACCTGCAATTCCCGGCAGAATCGCCGGAATCGGTCGGGGGAGTGATCAATTGGCCATGGAATCCTACACGTGTATGGCTAGCTTTAGTTGCAAAGTGCCTGAAAATGTTATTATCATAACCAAAATTCCTAGAGAATCAGAGGGGATCTGCAATATTTGCAAGTGCAACTGCAGATTTTCACAATGAATTACTTCTATGTGATGTCCCATATGGTGATTACACTGCAGCTGCTATATCACATTATTCCACTTGATTTTGCCACATTGTGTTTACAAAATATGCACGTACAAGTGCCGACTTTCGCAGTAAATAAAGACAAGAGATCTCAAATATTTGAATTTACTTAGAATATTTGGAGAATAACTCACAAAATGTTGCAAATTTCAATATAGCCTATGCTGCTTATCACTACTAGGAATTTTGGTGAGGAGTCCATGATTAAGTTATGATTAGAGATGGTCAAATTTATTTTAAAAAAATTCGACCATTTCAATGATTTCAAGTTAATTGCAAAGCCTCTGAACATGGTATAATCACCAAAATTGCTGATATGGAGAAGGGTTAGGGGTATACTACAAAAAAATTATGTCTCTACCATAAATAGTTTTTGCACAAATTAGGTTCAAAGTCAAATCAAAATTTCAAAAATCAGAATGTGGACTTTGTTTTCAAACTTAATTTATGCATAAACTACATGTGCTAGAGCAAAACTTTTTTTTAAATGTTCCCACAACCATTGTCTTCATCTCCAGCAATTTTGGGGATGATATTTTGTTCAGAGGCTTTGCAATCAGCTCACAGAGATAGCAAGTCGAAAAATTCGGCCATCTTGATCTATAATATTAAACGTGGTCCACTAAGGTGATACTCCTCAATAAGTTTCCTTTATTGTTAACAACAAAAAGTTTACTACAAACTACAGACAAAGGTGAAGGGACTAACATGTTATGTCAAGTGCCCCCTGAGCATCTGTCAATAGATGGGTAAAAGCTGTGCTATATAGTTATTTTGCTTCATTCACTTGTACGGTCTTCTTCCTTGTTTCCGATTAGAGCTGTTTGCAGCAGTAAAGAAGCTGTCAACACCTTTCAAGTCTGTGTCAATGTTTTTAAGACAAGGTATTGCTCACAAACACCTAGAAGAGAGGTGGAAGAAGCCAGATATGTGTTAGTGCTTCCATATGACACATCAAGCAGAAGGGACAGTCCTTTTCTGGTGTTTCATGCACAAGGTAACAAAGGACTTTGAATCTGTAAAGCCCCTTTTTAATTTCACAGAACACGCTGGCGATAATGTTTGGACAACCTATGGCCCATAAAGGCTGTCCTAAATTTAATGAAACTCTGATAGACTAGCACCACTGACCATTACCCCATTAAATATATCATTAACTCAGGTACCAAGGCTCTAAAGGTTTTTCTTACAAACGGTGTGAGCCACCACAAAGCTGAAATACAGAAAAGAATGTAATAAGGAAAATTGACACTAAGGAGTCATTTGAAATACGTCTTTTTGTTTAAAGCGTTAGCTTTATACGAGCTAATTAGTGCTTGAGGTATTGTATTTAGCATACTGCTAATTAACCCTGCTGTCCTCGTGATGTAGTCTTATGGAACCACAATGCAAGCACTCTACATATAATGAATGTCCACACCTGGAAAAACAGTGTAAAAATAGAAAACTTGTATCCATACATTTATTCAGAACAGAAGGTTTGGTTAAGCACATACACACAGTAGCAATTGTAGATTAATCAGGCGATTCAATTACCTAAATTATTCAAGGGCATTAAAAGACTAATTCTGGGTTTCTGCACATTTTCATGGTATCTGGGCATGTGAATGAGGTGTTCACAATGGATAACGCTGTGAACTCAGATATATAACATTCCGCTCATACAAGCGCTCAAAGACAGTGCTGTAGCAGAATGGAATGACATCTCAGTTCAGATGGGAAGTGTTATCCATTTTTGAATTATACAATCCTGGAATATGCCTGAGGCAGCAGTTCACATATGCTGTTACAATCATAGTAAGAAAAAAATGTACAGTGGATATTTCCCTATAAATACAAGAAAATTTGAAGCCTTATTCATACATTTAGATACATAAAAAATAATCTGCTGCAATAAACAAAATACCCTGACATGCTGTGTGACTTGCAGTGAGTGAGGAGTGGGGGCCAATTTTCTTTTGACATGTATAGGAAGACAAGCAGATTTGACAAAAGCCTCATTGACATACTATAAACGTTTCCTACCTGCCCCTTTCTTGTCTACATTGCACTGTGCCATTTTGCTATATGCTAGAATGCATGACATCTCATACATGCAGACTTCATTTTAGCGTTCAATCAAATTAAAATGATAACAGTTTACATCGATCGATCATATGCTGCACACATGGTTCGATCGAAGAAAAATTGTTCAATATCGATCAAAACATCGATCGAAAAGTGATCAGACATCTTGGAAAACTTAACTAAAAAAACGAAAATCGTAGCAGTTTGTTGGTCGGGTCAATTTTATTCGATGAACACATTTATATATGATTATTTCCTATGTTTTTTCATGGAAACTAAAATTGCAGATTTTGGTGGTATTTTAATCAAACCTGGTACTACTTTGGATTCACTTACGATCGGTGTTTGATGAAAAGATCTAAATTAGAATTGCAGATCGTTTGTGCTAAAATCGAACCATGTATGCCTAGCTTAAGAGTCAATTGGCCCAATGTACTGGAAGGAAATGTACTAGAGCTGGCAATATAATTCTGAGGTTCAAAGTCACACTTGCAGTACAGGTTCACATGAGCACATCTATCCTTATTCTACTCCTTGGATCTGTTACAGCAGTGGTCATCAACCAGACAGCAGGCAGAAATAAAAGTATACAACTGCCTTATATTTCATAAATTACAAGTAGTACAACTCTGAAACTTTAAGGGTTAGTACCTAACCAGTGAGACTACATGCAGTCTAACAAGCCCTACTTGAAAACCTTCATAGTTACACTTCATCTGTTGTAGAGTGCTAACCTCATATGCCTTTCTGACTTTCTCTCTCTTTGAACCCTCATTGACATCCTTATGAGTGCAACCTTGTAAAGGTGGGTTTACACCTGTAGATTTTTTCTTCAACCAACTGCAAATTAGATTTTTTTTTGATGACGTTGTCAAACACCGTTCGTTCATTTATCAAATGTAACATTATATGTTTTTGTTTTGTTGACAGATAAAATGTTACCAACATGTTTGATGTCCTTTTAAACGATTTGACTGAACGAAAAAACCTACACATGTAAACCCACCTTTACCCTGCAGTTAAACCTTGAGACTCTTATGCTCTAACTTTCACACCACTAGATGCAGATCTTCATCAGCTAATGCTTCTTTCAAAGTTTTTCCTGGACGGAAACGGCATACACAATTAAGTTCAATAAAAACTAAATGGAATATTTGTGGTGTTCTTCAATATTTGATCGGTAGTGTATACATAAATTAAAGCAGTATATTTAATTTCTTGAAGTATCCAACTTTAAAGCTTGCCTCAATTGGGGGAAAAAATCCCTCTGCAATACATTCTTTTTGCCACAATATCTTCTCAGTCGTTCAAGGACATGGTCCTTTCCTGCAGGGAGCTATCTATATGACAGACTACCATTCCTCCATTCATAGACTTTTCTTTCATACATACTGCCTCTAAGTGCATTTTTCTTTGTTATATTCTTATGCACTTTGCATATTTATCAGGACCTACATCTCAGGTTATATTCGTTTTACTCTACCAGTGATTGAGTTTTAACTAAGATTTTTATATTTTAGAGTGCTCTACCAGGAAAAAAAATGATTTCATACTTGTGAAATGTGGGGAAAAAAGCAGAAATCGAGCCACCTCTTGAGTTCATGCAGGGTTGAAGCAATGTACAGTTTCTAATCACTACCCAATGACCATAGTGTTGCTTGCTAAATCACAATGCAGATGCATTCCTATACAATGGCACCTAGGCCATGTCCCCAAGGTTTACTAATGAGTGCTCTACGTCTTCTAATGTGCCATTTAATGATATTTTATTTAATGTGTATTCTAACTACATCATGATAATTATGTGCCATTACAATGTTTAGATTGAATGACTTTTGCTTTATTGGAAACATTTTACTTAAGTTGTCAGTATAATATCCTAACAGCCCTTCAATATAAACTGCTATTTTTATGTTGTGAAACAGTTACTAAATGGTTGTTAGGGGATCTTCATAACCCCCAAATGGCCACTATATAATAAGAACCTTGCTGGTAAGGGCTCCTAGCGGGTTGCTCATGTACAAAGTAGGCATCATTCTCATTGGCTGATGGTTGCTAGTGGTGATACTGCCCTAATTTATGTTCTCCCCTCTTTTCTCTAGCAACAAGTATGCCTACAAGTATGGGTATAGCAAAATCATAAAGAACAAGTTCCATTGAGAAGATTTCACATCAATTCCTTTCCTAAGATTAATTTGTACAGAAACATCACACCAATTTTAATCATAGTATCTGTATCTTTGTCTTAAATTGTCCACAAAATTAAAAAGTTTGGCATATGAATTAAGCTATGAAAAGCTACATCTAAAAACTAAAATCTAGGAATTAGCTGTTGCTATTTCTCCAAATCCAGTTCTACATGTCATTACTTAGAGCTGAATTTAATGAAATCACTTTCTCACTGTCAGAGCTATTGGCATGCCTAGAGAAACAAAACCGCTATTTTTAATAATCTGGCATGGAAACATTAAATTAATATTTAACCAACCCCACACTTGAAAAATTTGACTGGTCCATTTGTAATGTATACACTCAGTGTATGGGAGAGCAGTTTTAATGTAAGACTTTAGATCTTTAGGTCTATTTTTCAATTCTCTAAGATTCAAATATATTTCATAATAAGAAAAATATGTCACTCTTGGGTAAAATAATTTTAAGAGCATACCAGACCCTATGCTAAAAGAGGGGTCTGGTATGCTGAGGGGGACCACACAATTTGTTTTATATATATATATGGGATTCCTGCCATTAGACATGACAAACACCCATTAGAAATATGTATTTTTGGGGGAAATTTAGCCATTGATCCCCCTCTGGCATGACACTGAAAGTTTGAGAATTTCGCCTGTTATCAATGTATTCCTTTGCGAACCACTGGTATTTGCAGAAAAGTCAGTGAACACCCACAGCCGATGTTCGTCCACCACTATTCACCATATAATGAAAGCAAACAGGCTACTTTAAAGTGAACCCATACCTAAGGTACTCCATGTTTCTAGAAGTCAAAAAAATAAATAAAACCTTAAGCGTAATCATTGAATGCTGTCTCATGTCCTATAGCGGCTCAGGCAGCTCCTCTTCTCTCTGCTCTAGAGACACTTGAGAAGGGCCACTAACTACACATACTCCCTTCACAAGCTTCTAGAGATAAACAATTATCTAGTTCCAGCTATTGATTATTCACTGTACTGAAGTTAATAAACCTTGGATGACATTTAGAAAGAAAAAATTTTTTTCATGAATATAAATGGCCACTGCCAAGGCACTGGTTACTAAGATACATACACATGAACTTAATCCAGGTAAAGACAGTTGTCCGGTCCATAGGGTCAATCTGGAGAGCCTCACCAACTAAGCATTCATCCTAGTCAGACCATGTGTATGTACCTTAGTAATCAGTGATTAGACAAAACTTGTACTGTTCCGGTTGGTGTTTTGGTCGGTCTAATTATATATGGCTCTCCGTTCCCTAAGAGGCTCCTTAACTGTGGTGGCTTGCATTCTTTTGATTTGATTTGGGTTTTATCTACTGGTATTCTACATATAATCAATACTGCCACACGTTTACCCCCTGAGGAAGTCAATAAGGACAAAACATGCATTGGGGTGCCATTATACATCTTGAGGATATTGTTTATTATTTTTCTCGAACTACATAGAGATGTAGTTGGAACATCATACAGAGATAAAAAATCGCCGTGATAACAAATATGTACTGTAACATGTTTTTTATTATAATTTTTGTACACTATTAAATGACCGTTTTATTTATGTTGTGATGCTGATACAGTTGAATTATTGTTGAAGTCTTTAAAGTCCCCCCGCCTCTGGTAACACTGAATTTACCACTGGTGGACTCCAATTAAGCTGTTGAAACATCTCAAGGATGGTCAGGGGAAACAGCAAAGGTTGTGAATACTTATGTTTTTTTATTTTTTATAAGTTTGCCAAAACCTCAAGTAAACTTTTTTCAAATTGTCATTATGGGGTGCTGTGTGTAGAATTCCGTGGAAAAATGTATTTAATCCATTTTGGAAGAAGGCTGTTACATAGCAAACTGTGGAAAAAATGTCATGCTGTATACTTCCAGATGCACTGTATATAAATTATAACGTGGGGGAGATAAATTCTATTTGTAATACAGCTTTGGGACAATGCAACACACATGGTTTGGACCCTAGAAATATCCTTGGTTACACGCCTAGGACATAGATAGAGAAGGTAAGGAATTATGACATTATTGTATCCCTACTTCCTACCTGATTGTTTTTGGTCAAGGGATTGATTTATTAAAGGCTCGAATACCCAATATATTTGTAATTAAAAAACAGGAGAGCTCATCTTCCAAAAAGTAACCAAATATATTAAGGAGAGTTGATCTACTTCCTAAGATGTACCGTATTATTCGGACCATAAGACATACTTTTTCACCCCCAAAATTGGGGGGGGGAGTGCCTGCGTCTTATGGTCTGAATGTGCGACCACCGGCGACCGGGAGGAGAGCTGAGGAGCAGAGCTGCGGCAGCTGTCATTTGCGATGTTCGGCTCTTCTATCTAAATGCCGCATCCCCTGCATCCCCACCAACGACAACACAGAGGAGAGCTGTGTGCTGTGTTCAGTTCGGCTATGGATGGCTCGGCCGGGGTGCAGGGGATGCCGAAATCCACAGAACACTGAACAGATCAGTGTAGTGTGACGTGTTGTGCTGAGAGTGTACTGCTGCTAGTGACACCTGTGGCTGAATTGAATATTGCATCCATTAAATTCATTGCATTATCCCAATTGATGTGAAAACGTATTAAATCTTTTTTTTTCTGGATTTTCTGCCCTAAAAACTGGGTGCGTCTTATGGTCGGGTGCGTCTTATAGTCCGAAAAATACGGTACATAAATTATTTGGAACAAAGTGTATATAACAGCTAACAACTAATCTTTTACTTGGCTTTAGCGATTTGTAAACTGAAAATGGAAAAAGACAACACTTAGTAGTTCTATAAGATGTTATGGCAGACATCAAGTGTGTGTTCTTGCATTCAGGCATTATTTCTTGATGATAATTGTAGTGTTTAATTGCAATAGGAGTCACATTCATTTCTTGAAGCAGTGGTGCTGCATTACCAATGTAAATTACATGCATGAAGAATAACTGCTGTGGTTTTGCCTGGAAGCTGCAGCTTTTTGGTCTTGTCCCTTCTGATCTTGAAGTTTGAATGTTGCCCTGGAGCTGATATGCTCAGTAAGAATGAAGAGAAGAGGGACATGAATGTGGCATCTATGGGGGATAGAAGAGAAACATTGAGTTATCAGAGGCAGCTAGTGGGTGATTATCTTAAAGAGAGAAAGAGTGTAAAAGATGCGGCTGAGCTAATCCTGATGTGCTAGTAAGGCTGCTGGTGCTGTTTATCAGTCAGGGTGGCTGTGCTTTAACAGTTGTAATCCTCTTAGGAGCTGAAGAATTAAAGCAGCTCGGACTGCATAGCTCCCAGATTTAAGGCAATGAAATTCTACAAAAGTTATGACAGTTATGATACGGCAAAATTAATAAAATATATTTTATATTAGGTTTGATAAATAATAAAACAAATGCAATCTGTTACAAATAATGATTATCCTAGCTTCCATCCTTTTTTTCCTGGATTTTTCTGGATTAAGAAGGTAATATCCCAATACTTTTTGGTTATTCTAAGGTAGTCTGATCTCAATTATATCTGGTGTCTTAGCTAGAGTGATCTCCCTTCAGATCTAATACGGGGAAGATTACTCCAATTTAGGGCTAATCCATTAACCACTCTAAAGGCTGCCAAACACAGGACAATGCTCAGCATGATGACGTCATCATGCTGAGCCTGATATCCAAGGAGCTCGGGGCGCAGCACTGCTGCGTCATCCAGCTTAGCCAGTACTTTGCATGGGGACCCATGACATCGACCGTGATTTATGGTCATGACACATAACCCTCGAAGATTGGGATGGCTGCATTGGATATGCACTAGATAGAGCGCACAGCGCTCGAAGCAGCCTTTGATCTAGCCCATATCTGTATGTGTATGGGCACCTTTACTCTTCAAGGTCTTTGCCTGTCAAGAGGATGCGTGGCTGATAAACCCATAAACAGAAAATTAAAATTTTGACTTAAGCTGGCCATACAAGGGTCAATAAGAGTGCGATCGCAACGTGGTGACACAACTAATTGCTCAGGGATTACATGCGCACCACATTTGGCAATCAATCCCGGGCTTTGGACGGGGACCCTTGGTGCTCATCCAAAGTAATTGTGATCGAACAGGGATTTACCGTCATGGTTTTTCTATTGAGCAAGATTGATTGATCAGGTGGACTGTGTCATGATTTGTTCGTCGAATTATCACCATGAACGTGCACGTGTAATTGTGATGGGAATCAAATAAAAAATCGAGCCATGTATGGCAAGGTTAAAGGGGATCCAGAATCAGTCAATGACAAAATAAATTGACTGAAAACATTCAATTTGAGCAATTTCATGCATCACAATGCTTTGCAAAAATAGCATATTGCTTTTTAAATAATTGAACAGATCTCCAGAATTTATCTTCTTATATCTATCTGGCCCATGTCATACGCGGGCTTGCTGTGTCTCCAGCTCCTCTGATATCGGGCAAAAACGTAATGACTTCATCACACTGATGCAGGGAACCTCAAACGGCTCTGTAATCGATCCTTGTGTTCCCTGCTTTAGTCTAAGTACCACAGTTGTTGTGCCAAATGCGTATGGTATCTTCACAAATCTGGAGGGAAGAGGAGAGAAAGGTGGGAGGGGTTGAAAACAGCATATATGAGGTTATGTGAGACTGGAGGGTCCAGAGAAAATCCACAAGCCTTGGTCCATGTTAGAGGAAAAAAAGGGAAGAAGGGAAAGGAAAAAATCGGATGGCCGCATTAGATATGGCCCAGATAGATGGCCATGAGCTTGCATGACTCTCGAAGTGGCCATCGATCTGGCCCATATCTACATGTGTGTATCCAGCTTATGTGTGACCCTTGATTAGATATGGTTTTATGGTGAGATATGTATGGTTGTGTATGTATGTGATGTATGAAAGTCACTTGTGGGATACCTGATGGTGAAGCAGTGATGTGAAAATCTGTGAATGTCAGGGACTTGAATAATGACCATGTGTCTGACCATGAGTGATATCGGTACCTAATGTATATGTGATCCTTAATAGAGAGTAGCAAGCAATAAATAAAGCAGGGTTTCTGTCAATTTCTAGCTTAGAAATGCCTGTTGGTAAAAGATGGATGGGAGGCTATAAAAATTATTTCCCAAAAAATTAAAACAGTGATGTCAATTTTGAGAAATATTTGTTGATGATGCTTATAGATACAGCCTTAGTACTGTTTACAACATGTAAATATTTCAGTGGCCATGATCAGGGCAAGTCTTTATACAGAATAACCGTTTCCCCTGTAGTGAACCGAAATGCTCTCTTCTGGCCTTTTCTGAACAGCCTTATAAGTCATTATAGAGTCTTTTCCCTTGTCTCATGTCATTTCTATTTCAGAAGAAACATTTTTTCTCATGTTCACAATAGTTGCTACAATTTCCTTACAATGCAGTTTTTTTCATACCTCGGATTTTTATTTCTCTAGTCTAATCATTTGTATGCTGCCATGGAGACACCAGGAAAATGGGAAATTGTTATCAGAACCAACTGTGACGTTCTTTACAACCTTCATAGAAGGATATAGATTCCGAATTTATTTTTGTTTTCTTTAAGACAATGGGTTTAATTGTAAGAAGGAAGAAAGAAAGAAAAACACCTGTCCTATGTTATTATGGGATATAGCCCTCATATGAAAGCTGACACAAAGCAGAAGACACCACAGTTATTGTAGATTAAAGAAAGAACGCAATCTTAACTTATACATTTCCAAATAAAATGGCAATACATATGATCATATGCTTTTCAGACTTTCAGTGCAAAAAAAAAATCCTGCCATTGAAATCAGTTCTATTATGTACACAGTAGATTTTCAAAGCTTAAATTGCCACCTAGAGAAACGTTTTAAAAATTGATGTTTAAAATGGTTTTCACTTTTTAGTACTCATGTAAAACAAGCCTAGAACAAGGTGAGTAAAATAACCTATTGAATCTTTTACAAGAAGATAACTGAAATAAAGATGTGATAAAGAACCATCATAAAAATAAACAATTTTAGGACATTACCTCTATGGACATTTCGATTATTTTAATCTGTTTCTGTATAGAGCACATACAGACAAAGCCATTATAATTGCTGTCCTCTTGAATGATTTGGAAACAATTATTCACAACGTTTCTCCTTGTCTACCAATACAGTGGGAATTCTATGTGACGAAGTGATGGCTGCTGCTTATGTATACTAGTTACTTTGCTCTATATCATACTTATTTGAGTTTGCTACTTTCATAATACAGTGAACTGCTACAGAATGGGGATATGACTAGTATAGGCTACCTTCTTACAGCAAACAGGACTCAATTATCTGTCTATATCCAATGGATCCTATTCCTGCCTTTAGTTTATATTCATGGATTTGCTGCTATGCATTATGGATGTGTCCTTTTCATCCAGTGTTCTCTTGGTTCTCATATGAAATTCTCAATTTATGTCATATTCTATCTGCAATCCTGTTTACAATACGGTTATGGTTGAGATCTTGTAGTCATCATTGAACACCCTTTATTTATTAGTGGTGATGTTTGAGAGTTAAATACCCCACTACCAGTATCATACATCAGTACCAGTACTATGTATAAGTTGAGTTCCATGCATGACCTCCTGAACATTTCAGATAAAACAGTAGAAGATGTTGTTTAACAGCAGCATACTCTATTGAATAGAATGATTCAGTGAGCTATGAAAAAATGTACTATGTAAACTGTCTTTAAAAAAGCAGGGTAATATTGAGCCACAGGATTAAGTTTATATGGTTGGGGGCAAAGATGGACAGATGGGCCTTTATAAGTTGGCCCCATCCTTTCCTGTTCTTTTCTGAATACTTGGATGTGTTATATGAATTGGTTGTGTTTAGAGATGGTAAATTGGATTAACATTTGTGTTTTTTGTGCATAAGACGTCCATGAAATTGCAAAAATAAATATCAATATAATCTGTTTAAACATTCCACCAGGTCACCATCATCATCAACGTGACACAAGGCCAGAGGAGACAGATTATGAGTGGGAAATGCCAGAAGACATTATAGGCTTGTGTGGATCAGGTAAGCAATCCCAAGCTTGGAGCCAGAGGGTTTAATATGCAAATTACACATCATGCTGCAGAATTTGATTTGGTCAGGTTCAATCTGCATGTCATTATTCATCTCAAAATTTTGCATCTCATTAGGCATCTCTAGCTTTGGTTTGTCATCCATTATCGGCCAATGCAACATTTTCAACACTTTAATAATACTTAAAGACTATCTATTTTTTTGTATGCACAATTACATTTACTGTTGAAAATGGTCGCTGTTTTGTGCCTTTTCACTGTCCTATTTCTTTTTTTTTTATGTAGACATATTGCTTATTTGTCTTAAGCCAAACCTTTGTGAATGATGTTTACCAAGTAACACTTTTACATATTGAGATAAAATGTGTTCTGAAAAGCTCTGAAACATTATGTAAATTAAGAAGAAATACATTCAGAAAATACAAAATATTTTGAATTCCTTTGAATCGGTATTATACAACATTTCGTTCAGTTCGATTTTGACAGGAGCTGATCGCCAAAATCCATCTATCGGAAAGGTTGCTACATAGGGAGCTATAGATTCACCAATGTACTTCGATTGACAAACAATAAAAAAAACGTCATGTCAGATCAATGTCCAGATCGTTCAGGGTGGGTAGCACTCTATTGATCTGCGTGAACGTGTGCGGTGATCGATCAGGCAAAAATCTAGTTAAAAAATCAACCCATGTTAGGGAACCTTTACATACCAGGGTCCCCACCCATAGTATAGTGATCAACCAGAAAAGAACAGTCAAAGTGGATCGCCATGCAACCTGTGGTCGATCACTCCAGGTGGGTGCCAAATTGTCCACAGATGGAGACGTGTATGGGGCGCCTCAGTTTGAAAAACTGGTCTAGAATGGTCTTAGAATTTGTTTACTGTTTTCTTTTTCATAAGTCAAAAGTATCCATACATGGGTAGATTTTGAATTCGATTCCCCAACGATTTATCACCGTGCATGGAGATTGTTCTAGAATTGAACGCAAAACCCCTTGTTCGATCCATTCTGCTCAAAGAAATGTTAATCGAACCAACATGTTGGTAAATCCCTGTTTGATTGCCAGGTTCCCCATCCAAAGTATTGACGGCATACGATCGAATGGGTATTGACCCATAAATAGGCACCTTTCCATAACCAATTCTAGTCTTTTAACATGGTAGTGGTTCCAATTCTCTTCACTTGAAGTCTGCTTCTTACTTTCTGAGTTGCCAACAAAGACAACAATGTGTTCTCAGTAGAGGTTGCAGATAAACCTGAATAGTACATGCCACTGATAAAAATTCATCCATATTTTGTCTTAACAAATACTTAGGCTAGTTTAACCCAGAATTTATTTAATCATTGACCATTTGGACACATACTTACCCTACACTGTTTACAACAGAGAAAACCAAACTCAGATAATGCAATGTGCTGCCTGGGGGGGAAAAGCCAACTTAATGGCCAGTGGTACAGACACAGCCAAGTACCAATAATAGGTGGCAAGAAGAGCAGAAAGAACAAACTACCAGAAGAAAGCATAGGAAAAAATAAAAACAGATCAACTCTTACAAAGCTACCAGGTATGCAAAAGAGATGTCGTTTTTGTGCTTCAATGTCTATTCCAAGAGTCATCCCAATGACATCCTTATTTAAAAAATAAGGCATCCTCTGAAAATAAGGCACCCTTACATTTTTGCCTCATGCTGAAATATAAGGCACCCCCGAAGATACGGTACAGTAACTCTGGATAGGGGGGATACGAGGGGGCAATCAAAATGACACAGAAGGATCAGAAGGGGATGATAACCCCCCCCCCCCCTCCTGTGCCATTTTGATTCCCTCCTCTGATCCCCCCTGTGTCATTTTACGTGATCCCCCCACCCTGATACAAAAGTGTCTTATTCTTCTTTATGGAAAAATAAGACATCCCCTGAAAATAATACGTAGGGCATCTTTGGGAGCAAAAATTTATATAAGACACTGTCTAATTTTTGGGGGAAAGACTGTACCATACACTAACAATAAAGTGCTCTAAATAAAGTTGTGTGCTTTTTTTTTTACTTTACAATACGTTGTATATCTGTTTTAAGAGCATTACACTCATTTAGACAGCAAACACTAATAGAAAAAGTTGAGGCAAAATGTGAAGGTAAAACAACAAGCGCAGTCATTTTATGTAAAATATGTGTGC
This sequence comes from Ptychadena robeensis, assembly GCA_036250615.1. Lineage (NCBI taxonomy): Eukaryota > Metazoa > Chordata > Amphibia > Anura > Ptychadenidae > Ptychadena > Ptychadena robeensis. The sequence continues at coordinate 82,783,072 of CM070033.1, read as the reverse complement.
TAATAAATACACTTCTTTAACACTTTAGTTTACTGGTCATTGCTTACCTATTTGTATTATAGTATGTTGTTACATACACACACAAAGATGGTTTATTAAAAAAACTGCATCAAATATTCTGAGCACAGAAGTACTCCAGGCAAAATTCAGATGAGAGAGATTCACAAACTGTAAATGCAATTTTGTTTCGAGACACTCTAAAATAATATTAATATATTACTAAATTGCAGAAGATACAAGAATTATTACAAAAATATATGCAAGCAAATGATAGCAGACCAGCCTAGTCTGCTCACATCAAAGCCTTCTTCAATCTCAACTCATTAGTTGCCTTTTTATGGCAAACTAATCGAAAATCATATTAGCAAGCAATGTTGTTTCTTGGACTAAAATGAATGCTAATGTACTGTGATGTTAATCAATGACAAGGTGTCAAACCAATCAGTGTTCTCATATTGTGATGTTATCAGATGTTCCTGGGGGCAATGCACGCTATCCCAAAACACACTATTAAATTCCTTTTATTTGAAGCTCATGTCATACATGTAATGACTGACCTGTCTACTGTTGCAAAAATAGCAACCAATTATATAGAGAATGAGACCAAAGTGACATTCTTTCCTATCCGCAATTTCTGTGATAACTTACACAGGCTACAAAACTGTGATTTTATGTTTCTCATGTTCAATAAGCAATTTTTTTGTGGTCCCATGCTTGAGGAAAGGGGCATATCCCTTGTTTTTTTTCAGCTAAAAGGCTATTTTCCCTTTACTACATTGCCTATGGTCTTGCCCAACAATAAATCAATACTGGAAAGGGGTAACAGTGTACATAAATTGAATTGTAGGCACCCGACTCACGACCCTATGTTGCTACTGTTCGGCTATGTGCCCCAGTCAATGTCCAATACTCTCCTAGACCAAGCTATATGGATACATACCTGCTTACTTTCCGCAAGAAGGAAAGTGATGAGTAAATGGCTCTCAGATGAACCCCCCTCTTTGACACAATTCACCACTACCTTACAAGTCATTAGGTATAAAGAACAGCTATACGTCCAATCCCAACCACACCGAAACGGAAATCTTTCATTTCCAACACATCATCGTAAGATATTGCATAACTATGAAACTAGGCCAGAGGCTCCTGGGCCTGTATGGCCCCGAGCTCACAATCTTCACCATCTAACAACAGAGTAATTGCACTAGTAGTTAAGGTATGATTATTGTTAAGATTAATTTGTTGCTCTCCTAGATTAAATCTCCTCAGGAGATGTACACCACTGGATGTACACCACTTTATGATGAGCACTCATTGTTATTTTGTATATGCATCTGAAAAATTCAATAAAAATGATTGAAAAGAAAAAAAGCTCCAACATGTGCCCATGGAGTTCACTAGAGCTTCACGGGTTCACTCCTCTTTCACTTGTCCATGATGATACCACTGAACTAGTGAATGCTAGAGACATTGCACTCCTCCGTCTTCCATTTGAGGATGCCCCACAAATCCTTAATATGGTTAAGGTCTTGGGATAAGCTTGGTCAGCCGATCATTTTAATGTTATAATAATGTTCTGTGGCCCAATTTCTGAAGGCAATCATGCTCTGCTTCAGTGTATAATTTATATTGGTGTATATAATACATTTGATATGCATGGTTCCCACAATGAACTGCAGCAGGGCTCATGCAGCTCCATATTTTACACTGTTATACAAGCTATTTACCACAATGTGAGGACTGTACTGAATTCTGTTGGATACTGTTCACACAACCAACTAGCATCCCTTAGAACAAATTCTGCAATGACACGTTGTTATTTCTGGGTTTAGGTTCATATTCAATATTTTTTATAAAACTCCACTTAGTAGTTGTAATTGATGTTAGTGATTTCCTGATTTCCTCTATATACCTCTATATTGTGTTTTAAGAATAAAAAAACACATGACCAGGAAAAAAAACTACCCAACTTGCTACCAGATACCAATGAAACAAGTCCACTGCATTGCTTGGAATGTAGGTGGAAACTCAAAGGAATATCTACACTTTGTTAATAAATACATGGTATCTTGGTGCAATTAAAGCTGGATATAATTAATTATGGTTGGGTTAGCGAAAATGGTACGCAACATCTTTTTATTTAACTTTTTATAAATTCCCTTGTAAAATTTTTGCCCAGCATCAGTGAGGTTTCAAGTTTAATATTTGTGATTTTACAAACATATAAGATAAATATTTTTTCATTACTTGTGAGTTACCATAGGAATGACTGTACAGAATATTCACAAAACGTGTGCAGAGATATATTTTGGGCTTCATTTGTAAATTTATAGCAGATACAGTTACACTATGGTCCATGAATTTATTCTAAAGTTATTTAGTTTAAAAAATAAAAGTTACTTTTGACAGTTACGAACTGTTGGTGATATAATAAAACAAAGAATGTAGTAATTCACAGTAAAATAAAATGTATGATGGACTAAAAGCTATATTACCTACTGTGTGATATTCTAAAGGTAATGTGCTGCCAGACATGCGGCTTGTTGTTGATAATCACTGTGTCGTGCTTATTATTGATTAACTATGCAAACAGCCCGGAGATAATAGCTTGCTTCAGCACCTCAGACAAAGCTCTTAACTGTGACTGCTGCTTACTAGAAAAATGGTGACAGATGTTGAAAATATTGCTAAAGGTGCAATCATGCTTTCAGTTCCTTTGCAGAATCACTAACTAGTTTTTAGTCTTCTAGTATAGGAATTTTTTAAAGCCTCAAACTAGCTTCTTAAAGATATTTTCATTCAATTAATTCTCATTTTTTGGCAGCAACCCAGTCACAAAAATTCCAATCAAAGAAACCATACAAATATTGATTTTATACAGTGGTATATATGACATTACATCTTTAATCTGCTTCAGCAGAGAATCATCCTAATAGACCTGACCTGACCTAAGCCTCTTTGTGAAGTTTTTCCTTCTTTAATTTTTAAACTACCCTTGTTTCTTTGAAGCCCTTTGGAAACAACTTAAAGTGCTTCTCCCACAACATGCCCCTTGGAATCTCACCCACAATAATAAGAAACAGCAACTTAATGCATTTTTCATAGTGCTGTCATTTCTGTAGCAATGACATCAATAATAAAAGAAATCTTAAAAAAAAGAAATCTTTTCAGTATTTTGGCCTTCAGCTATTGTCAGCCAAGTCACCAATCTCTACTCTACTGCCTGCATACACAAAAATGTTCAAAAACAGATTAAGCCTTTTGAAAGACCTGATCAAGGGATATAAGGATTGCCATTGCTGTACTTCAAATTCATGATTAGAGAGGGTAAGAAACTTCAAATAGGCTAAAGAAAAGAATGCTTTATGTGAACATCTTGGGTCAACCCTTTGCATCCAGTCTTCTGTGAATATTCCAAAAATTATCTCTTTAAACAAATGCCAGTTCTTGTTGTTTTATCTTCAGTAGATATTGTACACTTATGTTTCCTCTCTCCTCTGGGTGCCAGCCATGCCTGCTTTCTCTGTTAGTAGAGCAGATGATTACTGCAAATGTACCACTGACTATGTAGGTCTTTGTCCCATATCTTATTATTTGATGGCCGAACATTGGCCGTGTCCGTCTGCCTGTTCGCGAAGAACTTGTTGGCAGGGAATTTGAATAGGAACTATACCAGAAAGGACACTACAATGTCACTTTTTGTACATGGAACGCACAGTTCCTGGTTCCTAAACTGCAAGTGCCATTGGTCCGACATCACATCCGGCCTGTGCCTAATTTAGCTTCGGGTCTTTACCCTCTCTCTAGTGAAAATAATACTTCCTCCAGCCGAGCCGGATGTGGAAAGGTCTGGCCGGAGGAAAAATGATAGACTTCTTGCAGGCGAAGGGGGCGGGTCGAACACCCATACTGTTCGTGGGCGAGAAGAAAAGCGACATTTAATGTTCCGCATGGCAGACAGTAGTGATGGCCGAACTTTGGCCGGGTCCATCCGCATACAGGGGGATCGGACTTTTAAAGATGTGCCGTCCGCCTGTTCGTGGGCAGATCTAAATTCCCTGCCTCTCGGCTGAGTTCATGGTTCCGATAGCTGGATGAGACATTACTGACAACACTTCCAGTTTTCGGAGCCGGCTTTTACCTAGAAGACCTGGTTTTACCTAGCGGACAGTTTGGCCATCACTATGAAAGTGTGGTCATGGTTCTGTCAATGCCAGCCTACCTAAACATTATCATGTAATTATCATCTAACCTGTTCTTTATTGAGATTGAGCACTGCTTCCAGCTTCCTATGACTTTTTTAAAGACGTGTTCATTGCTTTGAGGGTAAGGCTTTAAAATCTAAATCTTGTGTGAACTTAGCCCTCCGTTCTGCCTGTTGCTTTGGCACTTAATGTACCCATACATGGGTCCATAAATGTGCGATCGGCGAACAATTGATTGCGGCATGGTGGTGCAAAGATACCGTGGGGGTTCAGCACTACATTACATCTGAAGTAATGCCAATTAAACAGGGATTTACCAACATGCTCCATCCCTGTTAGATTGTTTTTTCTATGGAGCATGATCGATCGCTCCAGGTGGGCTGCGTCCGATTTTCCGCAAACTCTCGAGACAATCGATCGTTTGGGAATCAACCAAAGAATCAACCCATGCATGGGTACATTTAGTCTGGAACATCAGCGGTCTCCAATTGGGCAATGACATGTGGCATCATTGTGCTTAGTTCACAGCATCTTACAGAAGACACTGAATTGGGGGGGGGAATTATAATAGATTATAGATTAATAGATTATTTTAACCTATAAGTCTACTAATACGTAAATTACAGGTTAAATATAAACATCAGTGGGTGACTCTTTTTCAGTTTTTGATAAGTTGATGACATTTTGAATTAAAAACATTTAAGTTTAAGTCAGGGTGCTGTCTATAACCCCTTTTAAGTACTCCTTTCAACGGTCCTGATGCAGTTAGCTGACTTTATTTATAAAAATACAGCATTGGGTGGGTGTCATTTTGGATAATGCGTATATCTACATTTAATAAATAAAAGAGGATGGCTGGGAATAGCTAGGCTGGAGAAGAAATCCAGAAAGGAGCTGGATGATGCTCAACATTCTCCAGCTAGGAAATGCAGCAGGCTGCAATAGGTAAGATTAGAGGTAAAGGTAAGGTTTAGCTCTGCTACTTAGCAGTAGAGATGGGCGAACACCAGCCCGGAGTGTCCGCGAACAGGGCGGGTCGAACTTTTAAAGATGTCCGCCGTCCGCCCTGTTCGCGGACACATTCAAATTCCCCGCCTCTAGGCGGGGAATTTGAATCGGAAAAACCGGATGTGACGTCAGTGACGTCACATCCGGTCCATGGAACGCATCCTGGAACGCATCGTTCCTGGTTGCGGGAGCCGGATGTGACGTCACTGACGTCACTTCCTACTCTGAGCCGGAATCTTCACTACAAGACCGGCTTCATGCCCGGTCTTGTAGTGAAGACATTCTTCCTCCGGCACGATCTCGCAGGTTCTGATCCTGCCGGAGGAAGAATTTAGATCTTCTTCTGGCCGGCGAACAGGACGGGTCGAACACCCGTACTGTCCGCCGGCGAGGCGAACGGCGAACATGCCGAGTTCGCGGCCGAACTGTTCTCCGGCGAACAGTTCGGTCCATCCCTACTTAGCAGACCATTTGAGAGATTTTTCAACAATTAACATTCTGATTACTATGATTTCACTCGACAGAATGTTACATAAAACTTCAACTGCAAACTAGAGCACAAAAATTATGAACTACTTAAGTAATTCTATTAAACTTCTTATTATGGTCAATGTCTTTAAAACCTAATTTTTTTCATTTCCTGTCTGTGGAAACAATTTCCACAGTAAGTGTGACGGTAAAGCTAAGCACACAAGGGTAGATCTGTAAAAAGATTTGAGTCAATCAATCAATCAACATGCGCAGTTATGTCAATATACCTGTGTGTGCCTTTCTTCAAGCAGGATCAATAGAGCCCGCTCGAAGAAACTCAATTGAACAGGGTTCCAACATGTTGGAAAACCCCGTTCAATCTCCATTACTTTGCATGGAGACATGAGTCTCCATGCAAAGTACTGGAGCAGCTGCTGCAGCCTGGACCCGCTGTCAGTGGGACGGGGGCGGAGCCAGCACTTCTCTCTCTGAAGCTGTGAGGTTGGATGCCTTTCTCCCCAGCTTGCAGCCCATGTTGTTATTCACACATGCTGCGAGCTGGGGAGAATGGGTCCCGAGGGTCCCCATTGAACGGAAATCGATGTGCCCATGTGGTGCACATTGATTTCCGTTCAATTGATTCCCGATCAATCACAGTGTGGTGGCGTCACAGTGAGGAAAAAATCAACCTAATAGAAACCTTATAAGAAATGTATATCAATCCAGTGTATTTGTCCTTCTCACTCTTTACAAAACTGAAAGATACAAAAGCCTACTACTAGTCTAGTGAATGCAGAATGTCAGGGGCTTGTTGTCTCAAATTGCCTCATTATAGAATACAGTGGATAATAAAAGTCCACACACCTCTGGTAAAATGTCAGGTTCCTGTGCTGTACAAAAATGAGACAAAGATAAATAACTTCAGAACTTTTTCCCCCTTTAATGTGACCTATAAACTGTACCACTCAATTGAAAAACATACTGTTATCTTTTAGGTGTGGGGAAGAAAATATAAAAATAAAATAATGTGGTTCAAAAGAGTGTACACCCTTAAACTTATACTTTGTTGAAGCACCTTTTAATTGTAATACAACACTTAGTCTTTTTGGTTATGAGTCAGCATGGCACATTTTGACTTGGCAAGATTTCTGTCAGATTGCAAGGGCATCTCCTGTGCACAGCCCTCTTCAGACCTGAAGGTTTTGTGCCAATATTGGCTGGTATTTGTAACTGTTCATAATTCCCTCTATGTTAACTAAGGACCCAGTTCTAGATGAAGAAACACAGCCCCAAAGCATTATGCTACCACCACCATGTTTCACTATGGGTATGGTGTTCTTTTGGTGATGTGCAGTATAGTATAGTGGCAAGACAAAAGTATTTACTAATGAAGAAAAACATCTAAGCCAGGCTACATTTTGCAAAAACACACATGAAGTCTCCTAAAAGCATGTGGAAAAAGGTTGTTATGGTCTGATAAAACCAAGGTTGAACTTTTTGACCATAATTACAAAAGATATGTTTGGTGCAAAAACAACACTGCACATCACCAAAAGAACACCACACCAACACCATAACACAGTGAAGCATGGTGGTGACAGTATCATGCTTTGGGGCTGTTTTTCTTCAGCTGGAACTGGGGTCTTTGTTGAATTAGAGGAAATTATGAACAGTTCCAAATACCAGTCAATATTGGCAGAAAACCTTCAGGCTTCTGCAAGAAAACTGTAGAGAAACTTCATCTTTCAGCATGACAACAAACCAAAACATACATCCATATCAACAAAGTAATGGCTTCACCAGAAGAAAATTAAAGTTTTGGAATGGCCCACCCAGAGCCCACACCTGAATCTGATAGAAAATTTGTGGGGTGATCTGAAGAGGGCTGTGCACAGGAGATTCCCTTGCAATCAAACAGATTTGGAATGTTTCTGCAAAGAAGAATGGGCAAATCGTACCATGTCAAAATGTGCCAAACTGATAGACTCATACCCAAAAAGACTAAAGCAGGGTGCTGACGTGGAGATATGGCCCTTGTGCTGTTTTCGAGCTGGACAAATCAATCCCGCTCAAAAACAGCCTTATCGGACATGACCGTTTATACGGCGATGTCCGATGCTTTGCCTGGTTCTCCAGGCAAAGCTCGGCTGAGGAGGAGGAGCCGGGGAGAGGCAGTTCTGCTCTCCCCGGCTGCTCCGATATCTGACAGCAGCGTGATGACGTCATCATGCTGCTGCAGGGTACATAGGACGGCTCGAGTATAGAGCGGTCTGTACCCTTCTTAAGTGCTGTAATAACATCAAAAGGTGCTTTAACAAAGTATTAACTTAAGGTTGTGCACACTTATGCAACCACATTATTTTATTTTTATATTTTTTCTCCACTCAACTTTTTCAGTTTGTTTTTTGATTTGAGTGGTAAAGTTTATAGGTCACATTAAAGGTGGAAAAAGTTATGAACTGATTTATCTCATTTTTGTACTGCACAGGAACTTGACACTTTGCCCACTGTATGTAGTTGTGCAGAGAGTGATGCTGATACTTTCATGTCAGGGATGCTCAGAGAAAAGTACTGTGTGATATCACATGGCCAGCTTTTATTTTTGGACAAGGGAGGTACCAAAGAAAGAATAATAAAATAGTCTGTGGGACCTTCAGAGAAGAAGGCATTGGTTGAATTTGGTCTGTCTGATAAAGCATCCGATTTACTGACCAATGATCAGATTTTTTCTTTAAACAAACTTGCGTCAATTAATAGATTTATTGGTAGTAGAAAAGCATGAACTAGGAGTCTGGTCTTTGCCCAACATACTTTATAATCAATATGTAATGGATTCTGTAAAACTAGTAGCTATGTTGTCAGACAAGAAAATTATCATTAAATGTATTCTGACACAAAGACCATTCATGTCAGTGTGTCAAGAAAACCAAAAGCACAAGAATGTTTTTGTTTCCCATAAGTGGTGCAGGAAGGTATTTGGGGGTATGCATTCATGCTATTTACTTCCTTCAAGGTGGGCAAAATGACTACATTTGTTTTAAATGAACTTGCAAAGATCATATATTTGCTAAGTGAACAGATTCTCTTGATGAACAAGAGTTAACAGAGTTTTAGACAATTAAAAACATTGTAGCTTTTTGCTGCAACCTACCAATTATGTTGATTGTGTCTCCATGCAGCTATCCTTAGGAAGCCAATTGGTTTAAATAGAACACATCATCTGATATAAAACAACACTCTAAGCTCCATCATATTACAACAAACTAGATAAAAAAGAATAGTATAAGAGTTTGTGTTCATGTTGTGTATCCCATGCTGAGGCCTCTACTTCATTTGAGGAATCAAAGGTTACAATTGAAAGGTAACACTCAGCTCAGTACATCTGCAAGATATACTGAACATTCAAGTTTCACACTGACAACTAGGGATGGACCGAACTGTTCGCCGGAGAACAGTTCGGCCGCGAACTCGGCATGTTCGCCGATCCTCTCGCCGGCGGACAGTACGGGTGTTCGACCCGCCCCGTTCGCCGACCAGAAGAAGATCTAAATTCTTCCTCCGGCAGGATCAGAACCTGCGAGATCGTGCCGGAGGAAGAATCTTTTCACTAAAAGACCGGCATGAAGCCGGTCTTGTAGTGAAAATACCGGCTCAGAACAGGAAGTGACGTCAGTGACGTCACAGCCGGCTCCCGCAACCAGGAACTATGCGTTCCAGGATGCGTTCCAGGGACCGGATGTGACGTCACTGACGTCACATCCGGTTTTTCCGATATGTGTCCGCGAACAGGGCGGACGGCGGACTTCTTTAAAAGTTCGACCCGCCCTGTTCGCGGACACTCCAGGCCGGTGTTCGCCCATCTCTACTGACTACCTTTAATAGAGGACCATAGTATTAGTAACTGGACCATGGGATTCTGGCCGCTCTTAATATTTTACAAAATGATTCTTAAATTTACTAAACTTGAACCATTTCAGTCCCTTTTTCTCTCCTTACAAGTAAGCGTACTCACTAAACCCTTAAAGCTGCATTAGGAGCCACAATAGCTTTCCTTTCCTGTTGAGTTACAATGCCCCGGCTCCTGGATTGCATAGAAAGGAGGGGCAAGGCCCCAAGTGATGAATATCATGGGTTGTAAAATAAAGTATATAATAAACACTAACAAAACATGTCATTAGCATGTTAATATTAAATGAAAAACTTCAACTTCAGCTTTATAAACATGTTTAATAAAGAGAAGGAGAAAATATTGCTAAAGGTAATGAAAACACAAGGTAAAAGTCTTACCTTACCTACTTAGATCCAAAGTCTTCCATCCAGTGGCACGTTATCCTCTTCCTGCCTGAATCAGCTATTGGAAGCCATCTTCAATAAAGGGGCAAATATTCCCAGAAAGCAATGTTTTATAATTAATATTAATTATTACTATTAATAGTAAATATATAAAATGAATGGAATCTAAATGAATGCATTATTCTATGTAAAATGTCCTTAAAATGTGTTGTGATGAAAAAAACTACAGAAGTAAATACTTTGGGTGCCCCCAAATGTATTAATGAGATATAAACAACATTATGGCTATTTCACACATTTAATGTAATAAGGTGTTACAACCTACTACTGCATGTATTAGCCTAAGTGGATAATGTAAGCACACAAACAACATTGTGGCACATCGCATATATACTAGAGGGATGTCATGTTCAATCAAGCCCAAAGCGAATATTCAAAATGAAATGTGAAATGGCAGCATTTTAGGTCACTACAAAACTAATGGAGGTTAAATCAGGTTAGGAATTTGTGTTCAGTACATTATGCAGAGGGAAAAGCAAATGTATCTATCATTTTATCATCAAGCTAAGTCTGCCAAGAGATATAAAATTATATTGATCAAGTAAAAGGTGTTTAATTTATTAGGATCTGCTTTCCCTAGAGTGTAGAATGGATATCATTTGTGCTATCCAAATTCATTCCAAAGCAGAAATCCAACAAACAGTTCAAATAGATATCAGCGAAGAGTTTTATCAAGTAAATATTTAAGTGTAGATCAGTGGGATTCATTTTCTAACATTAAGAAAGATGAATAGTCAAGTAATTAAGGCTGCCCCTAGACGGGGACAGGGGGCTGACCATCGAGGGGAGCGCTAAATGGTCCCCCTCTGCCCCCCCCTCGATGTGTGTGAAATTGCCAGTGAAGTAATAAATTGACAACAAGCACTAGTTACATCTAGTAGCTGAAGATGATATTGCAGATTTATCTGAGATTAAAGCTAGTACACAATAAAAAGCTGTAAAAAAAGCAACTCACTTTATCATGTATACAATACTGTATGAGTTTTTATTGTTTAATTGGACAATTTAGATGATGTTTTTCAATCCTAGTGGGGTATAGGACCACTTGGATTTA
>CM070033.1:82757666-82771881 GCA_036250615.1 Ptychadena robeensis | reverse complement strand
TCTGTTTATTTTTCGTGTCCCAAGGTACCTCACCAAACCAAAAGGTGATTCACCCCTTAATAAGTTGGGGAGAACCGATAGCACAAAGTGCAGTTGGAGATAACAAGTCACAACAGTGGATCACCTATGGCAGGCTCCTAGATGTCAATCTCTATATAAAAATTTAGAGTGTTATTATTTGCTGGTCAAGATCAAAATCTCACAGTTTGTATATACTGGGGTAAATCGATTAACAACCCACCAGTTTGCAATGTAGTGTAACAAATGAGGGATTTTGCAGTTAATTCCTGCTTGTTGGTGTCTCAATCTTATTCAATGGGATATCTGGGGGAATATATCGTATACAAAAAGTCAGTTTTTCTATCAAAATATCATAGTCCAGCTAGAGTGCTGTCCAAAAAGTATTAGGACAAAAGATGATCCTACCTTTTTTCATCCAAAAGTATCACCAGAATCCCAATTGTATACACAAAAGAGTCACCAATACAATACAAGTACAGTAAAGTTTCAGCCAAGTACCCTAAGCTGGTACGTGGCTGAAAACATAATCAACAAAGTGAGCTTCAAGGATATCACAAGGATGTTACTTTGCAATGCATGCAAGAAAATTACTACATATTGTAAGATAATTGTTAGTGTAAAACTAAGAACAATGTGGGATTTAGGAAAAGTATTTACCAGGCCAATGCCAATTCCTTTGTACATGGTTGGGCATTCAAATTGAACAAAGCTTCAACCTATTTACTAAGCTAAATGGCGCTGACTTTGCTAAGTGAACAGATTCTCTTGATGAACAAGAGTTAACAGAGTTTTAAACAATTAAAAACATTGTAGCTTTTTGCTGCAACCTACCAATTATGTTGATTGTGTCTCCATGCAGCTATTGTTCAAAAATGATGGCCAAAGTGTTCGCCTGTAGGTCAGTTCGCCACAAACATTGGGTGCGGCAAATGTCTCTCCATCACTATTGTTCAATAGACAAAAGATTATGGTTGAAGTGGCATATATTTATGTTATTTAAATTATGGTTCAATAAGTTTGATATCATTTTCAGATATACAAGAAAATCAAATATAAAAAACAAACAAAAAGGAAATCAAAAACGCATTGGCAGCACAATATGTTTCAATAGTTCGGAACAGTCAGAGAAACCATGGGAGAGCGGTAAGGCGTTCGTTGACCATGAGCCAGGATGGCTTAGATTTAACCAAGTTCAAGTGGACCACTAAAGTTTTCCAGAACTAGGAATACCAATAGGGGCAGCAAGAAATACAAAATAATTAAACCTGGCTGTGCAGTTAGGGAGACCATCTGGCCACTTCCCCAAGAAATCCTCTGCGGGACACTTTTTGAGATTTACCTGGGTTAAACTATAGATAACATTAAACAATCAAATGCAGAATCCACCACATGTAGAGCATTTTCCCCTACCTGTCTGAAATGACAGAAACAGTAAGCAGAGTCTTATGGAATAAATGTGGGTATATCGGAGGAGACCATCTATCAATGGATCAGTACCTTATAATTAGCTTCAATGATAGAGGTATTGAGAAAGGATTGGGTGGCCGTAAGGACCACCTCATGCCAGTCAGTAAGCTCTAGCTGCATTCCCAGGTTCTCCTCCCACTATAACAAATAGGGCAATTTTGACCGGTATCAGGCTTTTATGGGAGTAAAATCCCCCCTAGAGGCCATGGTGAAAACAAAGGGTAGGAACTTACTATAACAGAATCAGGCATCTCCAAGGTCTCTCTCAGGTTGGCCGCAGACCGCATCCCCCCATTATCACAAATATCAGCAAATCTGAGCAGGCCTTTATTGGTCCACCAGGAAAAGGCCAGGGCACAAAGATCTTGGGGAAATGTCGGCTTACATAGTAAAGATGCTATAGGAGCCACGGAAAAAGACAGGGCAAAGTATTGCTGGCCTATGCTTAGAGGGCAGCCAGGTCAGTTACTCAAGCTTTTGGAGAAGTACCATCTGTTCTTCAAGTTGTACCCACGGGGGAGGGGATGGCCATGGGAATGAGCCAGCATCAGCTGAGATAGCTGTGCTGCCTGGAAATATTTATGGAAGTTCTGGACACAGCCTTGTTGGGCATCAACAATGTTGGCTTATTGACCCTTAAAATGGTGCATTATTTGGATGTCTGTTGCAAGAATTTTAAGAGAGAGCATACAGACTGTCGAACCATGAGGGGGGATTATGTTCCAACCTAACATAATCCTCTGCCAACAATTTGCATAGTGGCGTATAGTTAAAACTTTATAAGGCCGGTAGGGAGAGGATCAGATGAATACTCAAATAGGGGAGGGATTTGTCCCTCTACTGAAATAGGAAGTTTAACTGGAGAAGGCGGACCTCAGCAGTGAGGAAATTGTTCAATGCTAGGGTTTTTCTTTTTATTGAGCCGCAACCCAGACACCATGGAGAAGGTTTAGATATTTAGATAAGGATATCATCTGTAACTTAATGAATATTTAAGCTCAATCCCCCACCAGCCATGACAAATAGAAGTGTGGATAACGGGTACCTTTGGCGAGTGTGCCTGCAAATAGGGAGATTCTCTGATTGAAAGCCACATATCATTAGGGAGGCAGAGGGCAAACTGTAGAGAGAGCCAATCACCTGGAGAAACCAAGGGCCAAAGCCCAGATGGCATAACACGAATTTCAGATAATCCCAAGAGAGGGAATCAAAAGCCTTGCACAAGTCTAGTGATAGTAACCCATCACCTCCTCCCATCTTATCCAGACTGCAATGCTGTGATGTGGTCCACTACCGGCCTGGGAACAAACCCCACAGGCTGCACGTATTCCACCAAAAAGGAATTCAGATGAATAGCCATGATTTTGGCCATCAACTTCAGATTGCACACGGTTTCAGCAGACTGCTACAATGCTTTGCTCCCCTTTTACTATTGCACAGTGTGATCTTATCTAGGATGTAAAATGTATTACATCTGTCTCATGGTATTGCTTCCCTGGTTTCTGCAAGCACTGAATTACAATTTTTTTTGGGAATATAAGACCCACATATATTCCATTAAAATCAATGGTAGAGTGCCCCTGCATCTCATGGTCCGAATATGTAAAAATAAATTTGTTCCATTCCCTCCAGCCAAGCCAAAAAGCCACTTCCAAGAAGATATCTTAGCTGCATCAGCAGTAACAGTACCCATTCTCTGAACACACTGACCAATGTATGGAGAGACACATTTTACAGTTAGATAGCATATGTGTACTTACATTAAATTCTGCATTGCAATAAGTACATTTTGTGACAAAGACCCATATATCCTCCTATAAGTAAATAGCTGCTCATAGAAAAGTTGTTCAGTTACATACTGCATGGTCTAGTCCTGCCTACTTTGCTGGAACACTCTGTATATTCACTTGATATGTGAATGGCTCTGTCTCTACCCCTAATTTACTCTCCAAAACTTTGGTGCACCTTATGGTCCATTGTGTCTTATAGTGCAATATATCAACTTCATATTTTTTGAAACTGAAACCCTTTCATAACTCTAAATGAAACTGTTGTTCTCGTACAGGGATTCTGATGCAATAAAGTGACCATCTGTGTAAGTAAGGGATATGGGCCTGTAGTTAGTGCACTTCCTTAGGTCTTTGTCTGGCTTAGGGATCACATGAATAAAAGCAGCATTTTCCTGGGGTGGGGGATAGCAGTGCCCTTGTGCAGTGAAAGAAACAATAAGCATTCCTGTTGGTTCAGTTCTGAAACTTAAACAGCACCTAAAGTAAACAAAACATTTAATTACATGCTACTTAACTGAGCTGTCACAACTGGGGGGAAGTACTCCACAATCCTCCCCAAAAATGCCTACCTGCTGGGCCTTTGTGGATAGCAGTCGCCAGATATAATCTTCTATAGAACCTTTGTGGGGGTGAATGAACTGCAGTAATGAATATGACCACTAGATGACACTATATGATGGTTTGAAATGGTGAAAGCATAGCTCCGTAGGCTTTTAATGAAATTACTGATTTGTATTTCTTGATAGTATGTGTGAAAAACCGTTACCGCCACTAAGTTTTAAGTTTTCTGAAGAGGGAGGGGTGACAAGGGAAATTTAGGATTATCTCATTACATGCAACATTTGACATCTTTTTGACATATCCTCCACATAGTTTGCCAGTCAGGGACATTATTGGTATAAGGTGAGTTTTGATTCGCACAGGCACTTTTGTGTGATAAATTTGACATTCAGTATGAGTCCATACAAGCCCTATATCAGTTCACCTCTAATCTCCTGAAAGCACTCTGCTTTTATTATCCTTTCACTATTTATTTCCTTACCATTCCTTTTTGGAACCTCGTCAGGTTTGCCCCTGTGATCTGAATAATTCTGTGAGCTCTCTTTTTGCTACACAGAAGGTGACAGCTGTCAGAAGCTCCTGGGATAGGGAAACAAGAAGGCCTTGGGGCTCAGTTGACAGCAAATAAGAACTTCAGAAGAAAGAAAGGAAATCTGAAAAAGCTGTGAACTTTTATCCCCTGGGTAGTAAAAATAAAATTAGAATCCACAGCATATAAAGTCAGAGATCACATTAAAATGAAAAGTATAACTCAAGAAGACACACTAAAAATGAGGCAGGCTGGCAATAAATCAAGACGTTCAGTGCCAAAGATTTAGCTTAGGAAATGAGGTGAAGCTGTGTTTACTTAATACCTCCCATCTATTTCTAAGCAACAATCTGTTGATTTCAATTTGCCTTGCACACAGATTCAGCAAACTGCTACAAAGCTTTGCTCCCCTTTATCTTTGCCTTATTCCATATACCTAACTTATATTGTTTTACTATTGCACAGTGTCATCTCATCCAAGTTGTAAAATGTATTACATGTGTCTCATGGTATAGCCTCCCTGCTTTCTTCAAGCACTGAATTACCATATTTTTTGGACTAGAGGACACACTTCTATATCATTAAAATCAATGGGAAAGCATCCCTGTATCTTATGGTCCAAATATGTAAAAAAAATTGTTCCATTTACTCCAGCCAAACCAAAAAGCCACTGCCAAGAAGAGATCTTAGCTGCATCAGCAGTAACAGTACCCATTCTCTGAACACACTGACCAACTTATGGAGAGAGACATTTTACAGTTAGGTAGCATGTGTTGTGTACTTACATTAACCCCCCTAGCGCTTCTGACGGCTCCATCCCCGGCAGTGCAAACTTACAGTTCTGTGCTGTCCTGGTGGATCAGATCCTCTCAGCTGGCCGATGTAGCCCGCCCCCCCCCCTGAGTGATGTGTTTTCCAGATGTGCCCTTTGAAGTTAACCCTTTCTCCCCTGGTGTGTTCACCAGAGGGTGCCAAAGGGCATTGTATTGGATACAGTGAAAACACATTTCCAATTGTTCCAATTGTAATAGCAATGTTGTTATAAACAAAACATACTGTTTTGAAATCTTGCATACCAAATAAGTATTTTAGAGATTTTATCATTCAGATGATACCTTTTATTCATTTTTACATAATGTGTTTCAAACATTTATCAATGGAAATCAAATTTATTAACCCATGGAGGTCTGGATATGGAGTCACACTCAAAACTAAAGGGAAACAAACACTACACGCTGATCCAACTTTGATTGATTTAAATTTTTGATGTGTGTGGCCTCCACATGTCTGTGTGACCTCCCTACAATGCCCAGGCATTCTCCTGATGAGGTGGCAGATGGTCTCCTGAGGGATCTCCTCCCACACCTGGACTAAAGCATCCCTTAAGTCCTGGACAGTCTGGGGTGCAATCTGGTGTTGGTGAATGGAGTGAGACATGATGTTCCAGATGTGCTCAATTGGAATCAGATCTGGGAAACGAGCGGGCCACTCCATACTATCAATGCCTTCATCTTGCAGGAACTGCTGACAATCTACAGCTCCATGAGGTGAAGCATTGTCTTGCATTAGAAGGAACACAGAGCAACTCATATCAGCATATGGTCTCACAAGGGGTCTGAGGATCTCATCTCAGTACTTAATGGCCACCTCTGGCAAGCACATGGAGGGCTTAATGCCACCCCACACCATTACTGACCCACTACCACTGGCCCGTTGACGGTCATTTTGCAGGGCTCTGGCAGTGCTCCTACTGTTCCTCCTTGCACAAAAGCGGAGGTAGCAGTCCTGATGCTGGGTTGTTGCCCTCCTGCGGCCCTCCCCACATCTCCTGATGTACTGGCCTGTCTCCTAGTAGTGCCTCCATGCTCTGGACACTATGCTGACAGACACAGCAAACCTTCTTGCCACAGCTCACATTGATGTTCCATCCTAGATGAACTGTACTACCAGAGCCACTTGTGTGGGTAGACCCCGTCTCATACAACCACAGAGTGAAAGCACCACAAGCATTCGAAAGTGACCAAAACATCAGCCAGAAAGCATAGGAACTGAGAAGTGGTCTGTGGTCAACCCCTGTAGGACCACTTCTTTATTGGGGATGTCTTGCTAATTGACTATAAATTCCACCTGTTGTCGATTCCATTGACATAACAGCATGTGACATTGATTCTCAATCAGTGTTGCTTCTTAAGTGGACAGTTTGATTTCACAGAAATGTGATTGACTTGGAGTTACTTTGTGTTTTTTAAGTGTTCCCTTTATTTGCTTGAGCAGTGTGTATATATATATATATATATATATATATATATATATATATATAAAACATGTATGGCAACATTATCTATGAATGTAATTTTCAATAAATATGCCACCAGTCTATCTGGGTTGTACTCTGAACCTATTGAGTTCCAGTTAAACCCCTGACCACTCTAATTAATTAGAAAATAAACTTGCAAAAACTCAATTTACAAATATATTGTTGAACCTAATAGAAAAGCTATACTATTTCCTAACTAATTAAAATTTTACTTCTCAAATAAGCCATTAATCTATATTTTTGTAACAAATTTAAAATTGGACTGATATAGTAACTATTTTAGAAAACAAATTGATAGAAATCTATTTAAAATGCATTTATAAATAGAGATAGTTGCAAAATGTTGACTAAAGTGGATTTTTTGAAGGCAATTCAAACAGTTCTAAAATGCAGTTTTAAATGCCCATTGCCCAGTGGACATCACACACGCCCAGTCAGGCTGGGAATTGGCCACGCAGGCTTTGTGTGGTCTTCATCCAAAGTAAGCAGATCGATCTAAACATTACAGACATGTCTGTAATGTGTTAGATTGATTTCGCCAGCGATTTATGGTCAAATTTAAAGTTTAAGCATTCGATTTGCGGCCAATTTCACGGCAGATCAATCGCCGTGAGTGCACACGGTGGTCTATCCCGAACAAAATGAGACATAATTCGAAGCGTGTATGGGGAGCTTAAGATGTATGAAAAATCAATATTATAAGTTTCCTACTCGATCTATAGGTGACAAATGTAGTTAAGTCCTTCTAGGTTTGGTATAGATAGAAGTAGAGGGTAAAACACACTAAAATAACAGAATTGTATCTTGTATCTAGAACTGCAGTAATAGCAAAACAGTTAGAAAAGATTTTTTACATTATATTCATTATAACCAGGGCATTTCAGAATGTAATACATGCCTAGTTGTATTAATAAAATAAAATTATTACTTGTATTTAAAGAAAATAAGAAAGGCCCTTTGCCATTGCTACATACAGGGAGTGCAGAATTATTAGGCAAGTGGTATTTTTGAGGAATAATTTTTTTCTTGAAACAACAACCATGTTCTCAAGTGAACCCAAAAAACTCATTAATATCAAAGCTGGAATAGTTGGTGGAAGTAGTTTTTAGTTGTGATTTGAGGTTTAGACTATTTTAGGGGTGATATCTGGTCGTGTGGCAAGGCTTGACTATTACTGTGCATAATAAGTTAGGTAACCTTACACAAACAAAACCAAATTTATACCCATTTCAATTATTTCTTTTTACCAGTGAAACCAATTATAGAACATCCTCAACATTCACACAAATATACATTTCTGACATTCAAAACAAACACAAAACAAATCAGTTGACCAATACTAGACCACCTTTCTTTGCGAAGGCACACTCCAAACAGGCTTGCCATCCATGAGTCTGGTCAGTGTTTTGATCTGTTCACCATACAACATTGCGTGCGCAGCTAGACAACCACAGGCCTCCCAGACACTGTCAGAGGGTGTGTACTGGTTTTCCTTCTTGTGAAATCACACATTTGATGATGGACCCAGGTTCTCAATGTAAGGGGTGTCAGATCAGGGTGACACAAGGATGCCGTGTCATTAGTTTTTCTTCTTTATATGCCTTTCTTGCCAGCCATGCTGTGGAGTACTTGCGACGCGGTGTGATGGAGCATTGTCCTGCAGAGGTTGCAGACTTCTTAGCCTGTACCACTTGCTTGAAGCAGGTGTCTTCCAAGAACACTTGCCAGTAGGGACTGGAAGTTGAGCTTTGACTCCATCCCATCAACACCGAACAAGGCCCCACAAGCTTCATCTTTGATGTACCAGCCCAAACCAGTTTACTCCACCTCCACCTTGCTGGAAGCGTCCTGAGTCGGAATGGAGCTCTATTGCCCTGTTACCAATCCAGCCATCATGCCCATCCATCTGGGCCCTTTCATCAAGGACTCACTCTTCATTTGCGCTCAGCCTCCCACCTAAAACCTTAGAAAAATCAGTCTTGAGATATTCTCGGCCCAGTCTTGACGTTTCAGCTTGGTTTGTCTTGTTCAGTGCGTGGTCGTCTCTTTCGCCTTTCTGTTTCTCTGAGTATTGCACCACCTTGTGCTGTTTGGGTACTCCAGTGATGTTGCAGCTCTGAAATAGGTGGACACAAACTGGGGGGGTTGTGGCCAAGTGGCATCTGTGGCCAGCTGCATGCTTGACTTTTCTCAGTTCATGGGGCAGTGATTTTGCGCCTTTGTTGTTTTCCAACACGCTTTCTTGCGGACCCTGGATTCTACCCTTGTTGATATTTGAGAAACGTTTTGATTGTTCGATGATCACGGCTTCAGAAGCTTTGCCATTTTAAGAGTGCCTTGCTGCATCCCGCTGTAAGAGTAAGATATCTCACTATTTTTGGGGGGGGGGGGGGGGGGGGGGGGGGGGGGGTTTTTTTTCTTGACTTTTCTAAGCCTGTCCAGTCCTTCTTTTTGACCCATTTTGCCAAAGGAAAGGAAGTTGCACCTAAATAATTATGCACACCTTAATATAGGGTGTTGAGTGGCATTAGGACCACACCCATTCTTCATTACAGAGATGCCTCAGCATACCTGAATAAGCTTACTGGTAGTCTGTAGTCGGCTTTCGAGCCTATACAGCTTGGAGAGTAAGACAACATAAAGAGGATGATGTGGTCAAAATACTCATTTGCCTAATAATTCTGAACTCCCTGTATAAAAAGACATTATAAAGACAAAATACCTCACCTTAATAGAGTACATTAGTATATACATTATCTTCTCTGAAATAGTACAATAATATTGAGAATAATAATATATATTGAGATGAATTAGAGATGGTCAAATTTTTCAACTAGCTGATTTTGTGAGTTGATCGCAAAGCCCCTGAACATGATCTCATCACCAACATATATTTCGAAAAAAAAAAGTTTGCTCTTAGTTTTTGCATAAATTAAGTTCAAAGTCAAATAGAATATCTCTCATCCCTGATCAGGTTCTAACCTCATAAGCCTTTCTATCCCTTCTGCCGGCAGATACTGTAATTATATAATACACAGGTTACTCATTAAAAATCAAAACACTAACTACATGTGACAAAGAAGATCAAAAATAAAAAGCAGAAGTACTGTTTTGAGGTCAGATACAATATAACTGCATTCTGCTCATTATATAAATACATAAATATAAATACACACAATAAATTGGACTGCTGAACAGATGCTTAGTGAGTGACAAGGCATAGATGAGTTCAGTCCCCTGATTGCTGATCAGCTTTACCCCCCTCCATGTTTAGTCAGATATTTGTTTCCATTAATTATTGTGGCACCCATCCACAGTTACTACAAGGTCTTCTGCTGGACATTTTTTGTTTATTTGGTCATGTGACCAGTGTAGGATTCCACAGAAGACTCCTGGGACGGAAATCTTCCCAAGATCTGCTGTTGGGTGCCAAACTAATAGGTCTTAGATCATAAGCTGGGAAGAGAGGGTACAAGTCATTGGCAAGAAGAGGTAGAACAGAAGTGGTGGTGGGGGTGAGAAGGTTGAGAGACATACGGCATGTTTATTCACATATGGTTTGAGGGTTTCTAAAAAAAGTACAGGAGGAAATCATGTTTTGTGAGAATATGTATCATGAGAGGCTGTTGAGGGGAAAGCTATGTATGCTCAGGGGTTGCTTAGAAAATTTGTAAATAAATGTTTTTTTTTTTAAGGAGCATCACATGTCCTGGGGGCTTACTAAGAGAAGGGATTTTGGGTGATGCTAGTTAAGGCATCCCTTAAAGGGGCAGAATATGTGTTGCTGAGCTGCTGGCTTGTGCTGAGGAATACTGAAGTGGACAAAATATGTACGCGTGACTTTTGAGGTATGTGTGCTAGTGGTGTAGCTTCTGCTCCCTTCTCCTGTACTTTCATGTATGCCATATGCCTCCCTCTATGCATAATAAGCAGCTGAACACTTCAGATTGAAAAAAGTAACAACTGGATGTGTTGAGCTGGATACGTGGTTTTCCCATTCCCAGATAGCCTTTGTCATGCCACTATTATTAAAATATATATATGGAAACAAAATAAGTCTTGAGTATAAAATATATTGAGTTTAGAAAATACAATCAAAAGGGTATATAGCATACATGAATGTATTCTTTCTTCTCCCTTGTGATGTGAAATGCTAAGGTATTCAAGCAGAAGGTCAGTCTGTTAGCTCCGCAGTGTTCCATAAAAGGCTCTCCTCTATTATCTATAATTCCTAACCCTTTAACCTAACCAGTTTCTCTCAAGACTCTTATTTTTCTCTGAGCTTAATTTAAATCTCAGAGCTTTAATAACCAAACTTCATTTAATATATAAGAATCAGATGAAACCTTTCTATTGTGTAAGTGAACTCTTCAGTTTTTAAAAAGGATTTGTCACTTTTTAAATATCTTATTCATCAAACTGTTTGATGTAAGTTTTAAAAAATGGATACATTGCTATTTTGAGAACTGGCTCTTTCTATTGGAAGTACTTTTTGTCCATAAAATATTTTTTTTTTCTGCTTGATATGTCTCTCTGAATTGATGCCTATAAAAAATGCTGTGTTGGCCTACCCTATGTCAGTGGTTTCCTGCAAGGCCCCCCTTTTCTAGACTCCCATTACTTTCATTAACTGACTACTTCAAAATAGATCCAAAACTCAATGCTACATACTGGTAGTTTGATAAAGCATTGGCAAGTACTTTTTGGTATTTTTTTGTCTAGATGGCTTTCCATGAACAACTTCTGAAAGTTAAATCCCCAATCACTTTAACTTAAACTTTAAGCTGAGTCGCCTTTTTCTGTGAAAAAAGTGCTAAAGCTCCTTTCCTGTTTCGCTCACACACATTTTAAAAGATAGATTTGAAAAAGCTGAAAACATCTACAAAAATTGCAAACATCCATGTGTTGATATTAATGAAGCCATTCATATTTCAAAGATTAGTAAATTTGAAATGCAAAAATGCCATTGCTCCTATAAAAAGGGTTACCTGTGAAAAATGTTTTTGGCGAACAGTCGACAATAGATAAAATTTACAACTTGGATCAAACTGATAAGTAAGACATTTTAATAGTGATGAATCTGTTTTCAAAGAGTGCTCCTACTAGAAATGTTTTAAGAGAAATGTTTTTATATAAAACTTGTTATTTAGGAAAAACCCAAAGTACTGACAGAAGGATTTTTATTACCACATAGAAAAGATCATCCTAAAGTATATGCTATAATATGTTTTCCTTTGATACATTTTCCCCCCAAAAATATTATGTTCCAAACAAAAGCGTCATTGGTTTCTCTTTTACCTTTTTTTTGTTTTAGGTGGAACTGTAGCTAAAACCCTTTTCTAGTTTGGCTTTAAACAGTAGTGTATTAAGCTGGCACAGTGGCTAGCTCTCTTTACAGCACTAGCGTCCCAGGTTTAAAGCTGGGCATACATGGCTCGATTTTTCATTCCACTGAATTAAAGTTGATTGATTTCCTTCCTTAGCCCTGTGGGCATGCTCTATTGTACAACAGATACAAATCAAACAAAATACCTAGAAAACATGTTAGATACTTGTACAATCAAGTGAACTTTATGATCACTTTTCGATTGATTTTATAAAAAATTTCCAAAAAATTATTAATCAACAACTGGTACCAGATGACTGGCCACAAAATCACCCACGGACAGTGGGTGCCCACATGAAGCGACCGATCCATGTGGGCAAAAATCGCAATTGGCCAGGGAACGGACATGTCTGTTTGTTCCTGGGTGATCACGTTACTTTGCATGGGGACAGGCGTCTTGCTGGAGATGAAGAGAAGGGTTGGGGTATACTACAAAAAAAAGGATTGTTCCAACACAACTAGTTTTTAACTTAATTTATGCAAAAGCGTCATGTGCTGGAGCAAAAATATTTTTTTCAAATGTTCCCACAACCCATCTCTACATCTCCCCACAATTTTGGTGATGATATCATTTTCAGGGGCTTTGCAATCAGCTCACTTATGAGGGGCTTAAGTCTACCAGAATGCTATCTATATGATAACACTGTTGGTCAGCAAGTTTACATATCAAAGCAGTGATAAGGGATAGGAGGTGTTTCAAGCATTCAGCATACTTACACAGAAAATAGCCATGCAGATTCCCAAAGGTACAGCGAACCCTTGACTTAGGGTTGGCTTTAAGTCAAGAATATTTTTCTCATAAGAAGAAATAAAAAAAATATCCATAATGCGTTCTGAACCTACCAATGTACCCCTTATCTAAACTAAAAACGCAATGTATAATATGTGTAATTTACCAGCAACACCAATTGTTTTCCTAGTGTTCTCACCAAAAAGTTACCAGAAACATAGATTTGTGATCACTATTCAAGGTGACATCTTTGGCTTTCTCGAAAAGTGGATGGAATAGGTGAGAAGGTGGTTATTGTTTGTAAGGAGAGGGCCCTTCCATAAGATTAGGATTCTGGTGGTGTCCTTTTTCACCATGGAAGAGTCTGTGGCCTCTTCTTTGTTAAATAGGAGAGATGGTCCATTTTAACATGCTGTACCTTTTTTTGAGATTGGTCACATGAATGCCACTCTCATATTTCTTCACAATTTCTTTCTTCTTTTAAATGTGATTGCTTTCTTTTTTATCTCCCTTCTCTTCTTCCTAGCTATTTTGGGGTCATTGATACACTAGATTCAGATTGCAGCTTACAAATGCATCTCCTAATTTTTGTTTACAACAGCAGAAATGGAAATAATTCTGGTTGTAAATTTACACTTTATTTGTAAGTTAAAGCTAATTCTAATTCAATTTGGTCTTAAGTAAAGATGTTTGTAACTCACTGGGTTCACTGTACATGTTTGTGCTGACAGTGCTGGACTGGGCATTACAAAACTGAACTCAAGTATGGATCACCATTCCAGGTAATCTATATACACTAAAATGATAATTATGCAAACTTTATAGCTGATTTAAAATATTTTGGAAGCACCTTTAGGTTTATTTCATTTGTTTTATCACCTGATTAGTCCTTATGCTGTTTCAAGGAAAGAATCCCCACCTGCATCCATTTAGTCATTAAAGAATTCTCCAGACAATCTCCAAATATGAAACTCACAATGCAACAATGGATTTTCATTCTTGCGACATCTGAAGAGGTAACGCATCAATTTCACAAGCAGAAAATCTGATTTTAAGGGTATTTGTACATCGCTAGTGTATGGAGCATTTTGTAAGGATACAGCACTTGCACTTTTGAGTAGTTTAAGTTTGTTACATCATATTTGGATTAAGTGGAATAACAATGTGTACACCAAAAACACTAATTAAACACTCAGTTACAAAATGGTGGATATCAAACAGTAGCGAATTGCAAATTCACCAATAATAAAAGTAAGGTGATGCTCTTGGAACAGCTCATAAATAGTGATGGCGCGAACCTGGATCGCCGTTCGCGAACGCGAACTAACGCAAAAGTTCGCGAACCCGGCAAACAGGTGAACCCGCCATTGACTTCAATGGGAGGCGAATTTTAAAAAACAAAGGGACCCTTTCT
>CM070033.1:82716597-82742148 GCA_036250615.1 Ptychadena robeensis | reverse complement strand
CATCTGCAGTGTCCAGCCTTAGCTTTGTAAGCAACCTGTGGGAAATTAGACTTTGTTGCCCCCCCTTCTAAATCCCAGTCACATAGGGCACAGCCACAGAAAAGTGTTTCAAGCTGTCCAAAGTTAGCCAACTAATTTTCGCTGTGTTTGGGTACATTAGGAAGACCATTCAAGTTGCATCAAATGTGTGTGTTACTGTGGCTGCACAAATATAGGTGGCACTCCCTGTTTTATTTACAGCCCAAGATTTTCCTTTTGATGGTTTGCATGATGCTCATATTCCTAAAATATAATACTATGTATGCCTAACAAGCCCTAAACTTAAAAAAAGAAAAGGAAAAAACACCACATGGCTGGTAAAGATTTGTCTGACCATAGCTGATTTTGGTAAAAGATGCCAAATTACCAATGCAGCATTGGCAAGTTGTTATCCTTAATGAGAGCTAAACACAGAATGATCAGCAGCTCCATTTAATTGCTGTTAGCCAGGGTGACCCTGTTATTTACCTGACAATGAGTGAGCCTACACCCAACACAAACATGCAGCAGTGTATACTACACATGCAAAGATTCCTCTGTGATCATTGAATGATCGATCCTAACATCCTAACATAGCAATGTCAGCACGCCGAACATGCATGCACTGGTCGTGGAATCAATGCGCTCCACCTCGGGGAATCGATCCAT
The DNA here is from genome assembly GCA_036250615.1 of Ptychadena robeensis. NCBI lineage: Eukaryota > Metazoa > Chordata > Amphibia > Anura > Ptychadenidae > Ptychadena > Ptychadena robeensis. The sequence goes on along the minus strand of CM070033.1, from coordinate 82,741,461 downwards.
GCCCGATTCTTTGGATGGGGATAAATGGTGATTGAACAGGAAAATACTGACTTGTCAGATCCCTGTTCGATCCTTGTTTTGTTTGACTCTTTGGGATCAATCGTTCTAGGTGGGCAGGCTTCGATTCCCCATTGATTGATCAATTATTGTTATCCGATTGATGGTTAGGGAATCAAAGGCAAAATCGATATGTGTATGGGGGGCTTTAGAATAGTAGTGTTAATAGTGTTAATCCAGATTCATTTTTAAATGAATACAAGTAGTGACTACAGGCAGTGAGATAAAGTGGCAATTGAGCCTCAATCAATATGTGAGCCATGCAGACTAATTAAAGGAGAGGCTAAGCATCATTCATCAAGTGCCATCTTCTTCATCAATGCCTAGTGCTGAAACACCATTCTATAATATTACCAGTGGCTAAATATAGTGGTCTCCATTCCTGCCTCGCTCCTACCTTTCTCCTACCTGTATGATTGCAGTCTATGGAGAATATAACACTACCTGAGAGGTGAGGTACTTACCCCAATGTGGTCTCACCAATAATTCAGATACAGGATGCTGCCTTTAAGAGGGGGATTCACACAAGCATCTGGAAACACTTTGCATTTCCAGCGCCCAGACACCTGAGCATAGTCCCGACATTAGGCAATTATTTCAGCTAGGTTCTTGGCAATGAAGGTTGTGGAACAATTTAGACAAAAAGGGGGAACCTATCTTTTACACCCTAGTCAGAACCATGTATTTTGTTCTGCTGCTAGAGATAAATTGGAGCAACCATAAAAGAAAAAGAAGAATGTTGTACTGGTGACAACTTCTATCTTGCACAGGGCCAACTAGAGTCGACTCGGTAATAATGAACCACACTTAACAGGGTTACAACTTTATTTTTGAGAGGGTACAGCTTTTATTCACTAAAATACATAAAACAAAAAACATCCCCCATGTCCTTGAGAGGTTTCCCTAGCTGTAAATGTGTCAACTACAGCTACTCTTTTGTTAAAAAATATTGCAGAGCCATGTCAGAAAATAAGAGGATAGGAGTTTCCAAGCATCATCAGAAAACTAACCTTGCCTAGATATTAAGGAGGCTTACAATTTCTACAAAATGGCATCGGCTTTTATCAAAATGGTGGCAATCAGGCAAATTATATCCTTCATGTCATGTTCTGTGGGCTGGGTTTGAAGTAAACATGATGGTTAAGGTTCACTTCAAGCAAGTAGATGATTCTTTGACCACAATAACCATACATATTTACTGCATCCTAAATAAATCTGCATTGTTAAGTACCGTATATACCGGAGTATAAGCCGATCCGAGTATAAGCCAAGGTACCTGATTTTATGTACAAAAACTGGAAAAACGTATTGGCTCGAGTATAAGCCGACAGTGGGAAATGCACCGTCAGATAGGGCGTTGGTCCATGACAACACATTAGAGCACCCCCATTGCCCCAGACAGTCATCCACTGGCTTAATTCTTAGTGCCCTACCTCACTAACTTCCGGAACACAGGATTATCTACATATTGATTGCATGGTATTTGCACTAGTAACGCCACAAGGTTGCAGTTGGTTTGTTTACATAATAGATACATGCTGTGAGTCCACGGGGGAAACATGAGCTCAGACAACGATATGCAGCTGAAGAGGAAGCCTGCCCCTGCCTGAAATTAAGATGGAGATTCACTGAAGTGGGAGGGACCCTCGGCTGACTCGGTTTAGATTATACAGCCGAGGGTGAGCATTTTCTGCCCATTTTTTGGGGCTGGAAAACTCGGTTTATACACGAGTATATACGGTAATACATAAAATTGTTGGCCATGTGTCTGAAGACTATTTATTTACATTCTCAGTGCACTCTCGTTTACTGTCACTGTTCAGATTTCACATTTATTCTTCAAAGCAGGATACATATTCTTGGGAATGACGCATGATTTTATTCTTCTTTTCTTTAAAATGTAGATGGGGGGCCTAACACTAGCCCTCTTGATGCCAACCTGTATGTTGCACCAGGCCTGTAGTACCGCTATAGGGCAAGGCACTATCTTTGAAGATAAGAGCCGAAATTTAATGGGAAAAAATTAATTGAAGGAATTATCTTCACATATCCAGATGCATGTGAAGCGCCCATATTCTGTTTGCTCATCCCTAAAGTCTACCCTTGTGTAGTAGAATGGAATTATAAAGCATTACATTGAAGAGCTGAGATCTTCACTGCACAGAGCATATTATTCTCCTTCCTCTTGACAAGATTTATTCACAGGTGTAAAAGCAGCCCTGAGTCGGATCCAGCTGACTGAGCCTTCTCTCGCTCTTTGCATTCAGCCATCACCAGCCCATTAAGGCAGGTGATGCCACTTGTGTGCTCAGTAAACGTCCTCGTCTCATATTTGTGATTTTATTCTGGGTCAAAAGGACTGCAGTCACAGGCTGGAAACAAGCCGAAGACAAAGAGGAAAGCTGTGCATTGTTTATTAAGGACGAGAACGTAGCTATCTTCAAATGGGTAACTGAAGCCGCTTTGTGGCTTGGAAGGAGTTAAAGGGAAAAAAATTAAGCCATTTCTATTCTCTCTCTTGAAAAACAAAGTTACCAATCTTCCCCCTGGCTGAAATCACTAGAAGGCAGCGGTGCAGAAAATTGAAGAGGAGAAATTGGAATTTTCTTATGTTTAAAGTACCAGTGCGTAGCTGCGTGGTAAAATAAGGAACACAGGAGTGGTTTCTAAAGGCCCTGTGTACCTGTGACTATAGTGCATAATGAGAGCTGGCATTTTATAATCACTGACTAGGAACCTGCAAGCCTAATTATGTGTGGGATACTCATCTTTTAGTCTGCTGCAACAAAATTGTGCATGAAATGGCCATACTGCCACTCCAACTAAAGCAACTATTTGCTATACACTTGATGAAGTGAGAATTGAGAAATAGTCCGTCTGCTTCACAGCCCTTGCAATGGTTTAACCTTTTACTTTATATAAATGCTTTAAAGACAGTTATTGATGGGTAGATATTTTCTGAATACAACATGTATGAGTACCTTTGCACATTTGAAAGAGAAATACTATATTATAAAAAAAATAATATTCTTATAGCGTGTCATCAACCTTGAGATGACACTGAATGGAAGTGTAACATGTATTGCCATAGAAACGTTTACACCGCAGTTGTTAAAGCTGTCTCCGTAAGAACAAGAATACCTGTAAGGCACCCATTGAAATTCTAATGTAATGTTAAATGTTATTCTTTGCAACCTCTGTTGATAGGGAAAACAGTAAACTGGTTTTGCTAATAAAAAAAACCAAAAAAACATAATTTACTGAACAACAGAAAATGAATATAGATGAACATCTATACCTCCAAGATTACCCTAACTTACAAGTTTCTTTATCTTAGAAGAAGATCATGGGGCACATATTTTCTTGGGTAAATGCCATAGGAAATACAAACATAGGCATAGATGTAGAGATGGTCGAATTTTTTTTTTCAAAAATTCAACCATTTTGAGGATTTAAAGTTTATTGCAAAGCCCCTGAACATGATTTCATCACTTACTGGAGATGTGGATAAGGGTTGGGGATATACTACAAAAAAGTATGGCTCTAACACAAATAGTTTTTGCATAAATGAAGTTCAAAGGCAAGTCAAAATTTAAAACTTAATTTATGCAAAAACTACATGTGCTAGAGCAAAACTTTTTTTCCCCAATGCTCCCACAACCCTTCTCTACATCTCCAGCAATTTTGGTGATATGATACCATGTTCAGGGGCTTTGCAATCAGCTCAAAAAGTCAGCTAGTCGAAAACTTTTACCATCTCTACATAGATGTCACCCACCTCCACATGAATGTTTATGAATGTTCTATGATGGATTCATATGTTCATAGTCTACTTTTCCTTGGTTCAACATTTCAGCAGATAAATGTTAAGCAAACATTGAGCACACACAATAAATCCATTATACACAAAACCCTATATCCTATGGTAATACCCCTATGTCTTCTTCTAATATGCGAGTCAAACATTTTAATGAAATCACAGTTTTCATGGAATAACTATCAATATAAACATTCGGGTAGCAGAATGACTGTGCTGTACTTTAATTTGTTCAAAGTGGCTAAATGATTACAGTATAATATTGAGGAAGATTATCCCAATGGATAACTCAATAATGGAAATATAGTACAACATTAATTTAAGCCAAACATGACATAACGCAAATATATGCTAAATAAAAAAGCACTGTAGTTTTCCATTAAAAACGTTTTTATATTACTACAATAGCTGCTGCATTTCACTATTTGTAGATTTGTAAATATGGTAGAGTACTATTGTCTGTTTGAGGCTTGCATTTATTTATCATATTTAAAAATTTTCTTGCACAGTTGAATGCATAGTAAATAAATGTAAGCTTTACATTAACATGCTGCTATTGCCAGAACACCAATAAATAACACCCGGTGTAGGCATGTAGCAATTACATAGATTAAGGGTCATTTTAAGGACCACTAATGTAAAAAATATTTTACTCTAATAATTGTATACAGTTAAGTCCTGTAATGATAGTATTCCATGTAGAATACATTTTTCATTTCATATTCCTTGATTACGATTTCATTGTGCCTGAATTTTTCCTCAACAGTATGGTTCCTATTACATTCAGACCGAGGTGCTAAGGGTAATTACAATAGTTATTTTGTATTCCCGTAAGTAAAAATAATTTTAAGACAGTGAGTCACACAGAAACAGATGATTCAAACATGGCATAATAATCTGTCCAAATATTTTTCTCTGTTTTCGCTTTTTTGGATACCTTTTTTTAAATGTAAATGAGTACATATAAATGCTTGTAAATATATATATATATATATATATTATATATATATTGTGACAGGGTGTCCCAATATTTGCATGGGAAAGTGCTTGATGGTGCATATATTGCACCTAGGTTTAGGCGCTTCTTGGAGTAAGGCTCCAGGGAAAACAGTGTGTTTGGTTTCTGATCTGGTTCAGAGTGAGAGCCATGGTTTAGGGCCCTGGAGCCGGCCAAGGGAAGATAAGGGAGAGTCCCTTGGCCACCAGGTCCAGGTAAGGATGGTCGAAAAATTCGCAGTGCGAATTTTTAAGTAGAAATTTCGGCTTTTTCACCGAAAATTTGCATAGTCGAATTCTGATGGGGTCATTTAGACTTTTCGCCGAAAAAGTCGAAAATCTGCCTGATATTTCGACTGAAATCGAAATTTCAACTTAAAAAATAACTTTGCTTTTCATTTGCCGTGCCGCTATTTCGCGTGCGAATATCACCATTTTATTTAAAATGTTCACATGTGGGAGTGATTGGAAAATTTGCATTAGCGAAAATTCGCACGGTGCTAGCTAACTTTGTCCGCTGAAAATGGTATCCTCACAAAAATTGCTGGAGTTGTAGAGAAGGGTTGGGGAAACATTTGAAAACAATAAGTTTTGCTCTAACATGTCAAGTTTGTGTATAAATTGGGTTTAAATCTCAGCTCTGATTGTAAAGCTCTGCTACTATGTACACTAATTCTTCTATTATAGCACAAGCTCATACAGCAAATCCAAATTTTCCACCTTATGTGAATTTTTGACCTTATGCGAATTTTAGGCTTTATGCGAATTTTCGACTTTAGAACTTTCGACTCGAAAAAAGTCGAAATTTCGCAGTCGAATCGAAATTCGATTGGGAAACTCGAAATTTAAGTAGAATCGAATTTTATTCATTTCGACCATCTCTAGGTCCAGGTCTGGTTTTGTTCACACATGTGTCAGGTGTGATAGTTACTAGCTGACTGGTGGTGTGTGCAGAGGAACATGCACAAGCTTGCTGGAGAGCAAGGACTGAGCACTCCATGTACTGTGAGTACAAAACTGTATTGCTGGTGTTCTATAGTTATTAAGCTATCTGAGTGAGGTAGCTAGTCACCCAGCCGGGCTGTGCATTTTGTTTTTCCTTTGTTAATCTGGCGGACAATAAAGCCACGGTGGATGCCTGAGTTTGAGTTCAAGGACAGTGTTTTGCCTCTTACTTCTGAACCCCGATACCTGCAGCCCACGAGCAATTCCCCAACTTGCCACAATATATATATATATAAACTTTTTTCTGTATTTACCAAATTCAGGTATCAGAATGCAACAGGTAACGCTCCATGAAAGATGTAACAATGGGTTTGAATTTTGATCCAATCAACACTGTCAATTACTAGAGATGGTCGAATTTATTTTTCGAAAATTCGACCATTTCGATGATTGAGTTAATTGCAAAGCTCCTGAACATGATATAATTACCAAACTTGCTGGATATGTAGAGAAGGGTTATGGGCATACTACCCAAAAAAGTATGGCTCTAACACAAAAAGCTTTTGCATAAATTAAGTTTAAAGTCATGAAAAAATTTTGAATGACGAAATTTTTAACTTTGACCTTGAACTTAATTTATGCAGAAACTACATGTGCTAGAGCAAAACTTTTTTTTTTCCAATGTTCCCACAAACATTCTCTACATCTCCAGTTCACAAAGTCAGCTACTTGAAAAATTTAACCATCTCTATCAATTACACAGCCCTGGGCTACTAAATTTCCAAAAAGTGTAAATAATTAAATTCAATGGGCTAACTTTCATGAAAATGCATGTAAATTGTGTAAATAGTTCCTAATTAATGAAGAACCTCTTTTACTAGGCTGCTTTTCTTTGAGATTTGTTTGACCTAGAGACTTCTAATAACAGGATTGAGCTACACAAATTGTCCCATACATTTATGACCTAATACATTGGTTGTTTTATATGTCAAATATCAGAATGTGTTTATACAAAACATTTAGTTTGGATGGACTGAAAAGGGCTTGGTCCCTTGACTTTTCTAGAAATCTCCTTTAACTGTTCTCTTTCCTATTGGGTTTCTGGGACCGAAAATTTGTCCAATGAGATACAGCCAGCAGAAAAATTGTCTCCCCTTTCCTGCCAAAACTGCCAATCAGAGGCAGAGACAGCATACACACTGGTCAGGCACAAGACCTCTCTCTGCACATGCTGACCAGCCTGCATGCTCTAATTGAGAGTCAGTACAATATCTTTGCTCTACCAGTATTAGCTGGAAGGGAAGGGGAGGTGATGTCTGTGTGATGAATTTGCAAATAGTCAACTTGACCACGACTTTACAAAATTAATATCCATTAATCGCCTAATATATACACACAAAATGTAGACTAAAATATAGCCCAGGCCCAAATTATCAAATCGCCTCCCTTGCTTTGAAAATGCTCAGTATTTATTACATAGAATTATCCATTGTTAGGCTGTTCTGAAACTCCTTGTATTTTCATGAAGAAGTACTTTAATCTCTTAACTTTTGCTAAAACACATTAAAAGTTCCGAATTGCACGTTTATTGACTGTTTTAGAATATAACTTTAACTTATTTATGAACTCGCCAGTAAATCACAAAAGTCATTGCAGCACCAAATTATTATGTTTTTACAATATCAATAAAAGATAGGATATAAAATTCTGCTGAGGAAAAAAAATGAAGCGCTTGAGGTATAAATGCATCAGTGATTGAGGTGTACATCATGCTAATGTTATGGTGTTCTGAGCCCCGTAATTTATGTGACCTTGTGTATGCCTTTAGTGTGTCTGGGTTTTAGCCTACAGCTAAACAACACCGAAGATCTAGGTCTATGATGACAACATTCAAGGACAATTTCCATTCACATAAAAGCTCTTCGACTAAATATTTTATTGTTATGCATTGTTTGGTTTAAAATGAGACATTTGTTAAAGAGAACCTGCACTACATTTCTGGTTTTTTTTTAAAGCAAACTGTGCTTTGTCCATTCAGAGAAAGACATGGGATTTGCAAAGATTCCATAGTCTGGCAGAATACACTTAAGCTAGCCATACATGGTTCAACTGACATCAAATCGATCATCAATTCGATCGAAGTTTTCGATCATTAAAACGTATGTCGATTGTAATTGAATCGAAGTACACACCACATTGAGTATGCAATCAAAGCCCGACTTCGATTGAATTTAATCGTTTTTAAACGTAGAGTAATCAAAAAGCGATTGTCACAGAGTGATCAAAAAGGGACCAATGATGGTCACAGAGGGATCAAAAACCCATAGGTCATATCTTTGCATTTTAATCCAGAACATTATAATTGTGGCAAAAGGACACTGGGGGACACACATTACATTAGGAGATGTATTCACAGAGATCACCATTTGCATGCTTGTGTGTCAGTGAACAGACACACAAGCCATTACATCGCCATTACAATCGCCATTACAATGCATGCTTGCATTGTTTAAATGACTTTTCCCTCCTCCCGGAAGTTACAGTATGCTAATTGATTGAATCGAATCTCAATTGGACAGGTCAAACAACAGTACAAAAAAAATGACACAATGTGGGGACAATCAATCAAAATTTTCCAACTGGTCTGATCAAATTTCGATCGAGCAAAATGACAATTAAAATCGAATTTCAAGGATCGTACCATGTGGACATGCTTCAATTTTCAATCGACCGACTAAAAAAATAGATCGAATTACATCGATTGTACAGTCAATCGAACCATGTGTGACTAGCTTTAGAGTCCCCATACACCTTTAGATTTCTCTGTCAGATTTCCTTTAGATCTCCTTTTGTTTTACCAAAACCATGTTATATGAGGGACTTTTTAAACCATCAAGTCTACCTGTGTTCTTTCGCAGAGGACCCTATACTTCATAGTTGTTGGTAGATCTAAAGGATATCTGACAGAGAGATCTAAAGGTGTATGGCCAGCTTTACTGTTCCTTTACCATCATTCCCTGGTGCCTGACTTCTGGGCATTAACTAGTAGAAACCCCACTCCATATAATTGAGCCAACAAAAGTTCCTAAAGGAGCAGTCTATAGCCCTGTGTAAGGGATCTTTACATTTGTGCATTTTCAAACCATGCCACAAATCAATTTGCCATGTAATTTGATGTCAGTGCATTTTGCTTGCATATTGCTTGCATTTCATCAAATTAATAACAAATACTAACACAAGCAAAAAGCATTACAAATTGCATACAAAACTGCTCAAAACGTGCAACTTAATGTAAATTGCGCTCTCTACATGTTTTGGTTAAAAGCGGACTGCTACATAGTGTGAAAGAACCCTAAACCACAGCTCATAACTTGCACAATACTTATTTTATATTTGATAGATGTTAAGCTAGACGGTCTGGTTCCTCCCCGACCATGGATCGAATGCCGTGCGCGCTCCCACATCCCTTAGGGATCGGGTCGTGCAGGAATCGGGTGCAGCAGCTAGCAGGATTGGGCCAAAATCAGCTGTCATGTTGGATCGCACATTGATCCGACATGACGGTAAATTTTGATCCAATCCCATTAGTTCGGCTGGGGACTGCAATGAGTCAGAAAGAATATTCCTTTTTTTTGCTTCCTACCCAAACTATATTTGGCACATCACTTTGTTTTAACTTTAATAATGAGGGTGCAAGATCTGAAGGTACCAGATCATAATCTATATCAATAGTATAGTGTCAACATGGCAATTTTAGCTGACTCACAAAAACACATACACACACAATATCATTCATACACATCACACACAAATCATAAACGTTCACACAACACACATGCATCACACATACACAACAATCATGCAGAGACATACATCATATACACACACTCATCATGCAGAGCCATGCATCATACACACACACCAGTTAAAGCAGAGACATGCATCATACATGAGCATTGTTTTTCATTATAGTTCAGCTCACCTCACACATACCTTTATATTTTATAAAGCAAACAAATCACAATATATTCCTTGAAAAGAATGATAGAAAGACCATAACACCATTTAATGGGACACTTCATGGTCAAGTACAAGTCCAGACTCATGTATAACAGCCAGGGCAAAAGTCAGCGGAAAAGGTTACACAAACAGTATGATCTGTCTGGAGCTGCAGTTCTGAATATATAAAAGACTGATGTTCATTAAATATATGGCTGCTCCAGGCATCTCTAGAGATAATCACACAGTCTAGAGGTTTATGAGGTTAATGAATGAGGGACATTCAGCTTACATAAGCAACAAAATGTCTTCTTGAAAATCCCTGCCACCAATAAAATATTATCTGTCCTTCATTATATGATTATAAAGGGTCCTCCATAATACCAGTACATTTCAATAATGGTTAATTGGTAAACATGCTAAATAAATTGTCTTTATCTGATTATTTAGGCCTGCTGTGTGCATTTAAAGGAGATAAAATATCCTACCTTCTGTCTGGCAATATTGGGATTCGCCAACCTTTCACCTGGCTCAGTTTGGAATCAGATAATTCAATCAGTAAAGGCAGCTTGGGGACCCATACAGTCATTTCTAGGGGTGCATTTAGGTGTTCATAAGTAAAAATAGCTTGGGCATTCATCGATCCTCTGCTCTCCTTTCCACTCACAAACACATAATCACAGCTGCTTGAAACCTATTAAAAGGAAAGAAAGAAGGAATAATGTTAAAGTAGGCCAGTAGACAGGTCATATTTTTTCGACACAAATCATCATTTGTACATGGGCACATTGTGAAGGCAATGCCCAATAGATCTGGGTAATCGACTATTCGCGGTTAGTCAGATATACTATAGACTGTATTCAAGATCTTAAATTCCTAAATCAATAATCGCTAAAATAAAAATGTGCAATCTCAATATTTGTGACCAACTCTAAAGGCCCCCATACACCCTTAGATTTCTCTGTCAGATTTCCTTTAGATCTCCTTTTGTTTTACCAAAACCATGTAATATGAGGCACTTTCTAAACCATCAAGACTACCTGTGTTCAATCGCAGAGGACCCTACATAGTTGTTGGAAGATCTAAAGGCTATCTGACAGAGAGATCTAAAGGTGTATGGCCAGCTTAAAAGAAACTATATAGCATGTTTCAGCAAAGTAGTCAGGACTGGACCATATGATCACTAAGTTGTGTATTTACATTAACATTCAGCATTACAGTGAAATAATGTGACACAGACTTAATCTCTAATCCTATATGTAAATAGGTGTTCATAGGAAAGTTGTTATTGCCAGATTGTAAAACGTGTCTTTAAATAAATTGGTTGATGTATTCAGAAAATGGGTGATGCCAGTGCTTATACAGCTTAGATCTCCCTCATGGCATAAAAAAACATATTTGGAGCATAAGACACACAGGTATTTTCCCATTGATTTAACTGTAAATAAGACGGACAGAAGACACCGGGCCATATCCAATGTGAATCTCATTCTAATGATTTGTGGCTTTAAAATGATCACCTTTATGTAATTACATTTTAATTTCTTAAATGATATCTATGCTGACTTTTGCATGAGAAAAATTAAACATAGGTCACTCTGCTGCCCTTTGAAGCTGTACTTCTCCTACTAATGGTAATTATGTGGCATACAAAAGCATTCAACTAACTGAAAGCTGGAAAATGTTCTGCCACTCATGGATTGGAGCCAATCATTACAAATTTTGAGGAAAGTAATGTGTGTGTGGAGTAGAGTTATGTTAGTTTAAGGCAGTGGTTCCCAAACTGGGTTAAGCGAAGGTGTTCCAAGGGGGCACAGGCCCTCATTCTTAACCTGTGTTTGAATAGGGAGGGGGGCTCCATAATGTTCCTAAATAGAAAAAGGGGGCCCTGCAAGGAAAGTTTGGGAACCACAGGTTTAAAGTAATATTTTCAAAAAGAAATTGAGATTTTAAGAGGAATAGTTGTATGAACCATATTTCTAATGTCCACCTTGAATCGGGCACAAAATCGGCCCGAAAATCAATCGAAATAATTTTAGATCGATTGCATGACTTTGGATAGGGGCTAGCTTTCTCAACCAAAGTAACTGCCAACACACAAAGGGTGCGCGGCTGATTCTTGGCACAACCGACCGTGCATGACGACGTCACCACACAGGTCGATTTGCAGAGAAATCGGCTGAAGAATCTAGACGTCTAGGGCCGGCTTAAATGACCACTCTTAAAGGAGAGGTCACTAGAAGCTTCAACATCTAATGACAAGATGATGTAAGGCAGAAACTAATGGTGATACTTCAGCATTAGTCAGTGAACCCTGCTTTTTGCCAATCAGGGGCACAGTTTTTATTTTGAACACCTTACAATGAAACTTCTAAAAAATACATTAAGAGAGCTCAGACAGAACATTTTGAAAGAACTAGGTAGACCACAAAAACACAATCTTTTTTTTTTCAATTCTTCACCAGCAGAAAGCACTTAACGAGGATCCAATTTTCAATTGCTGCCAATTGGTTAACAATCAAAAACAACTGCTGTGTAATGTTCCTTTGTTACTTTTCATACCGTGCAGTCATATTGAGTTGGTGGGAACTCGGTTGTTATTTTTACCGTGAAATCTATGTTTCAGAGCGACAAGATCAACACAATGGGAATTTGTTTTAGATAAACTAATATACCAATATATAAAGCCCTTTAACACCAAGAGACAGGTTCAGCCAGCAACAGGCAAAAGAGAGTCACAGACAAGAAGAACGGACATTGGAAATGCTACGTGCACTTTTTAAATGCAATTGTATTAAACTAATGATGATTTTAACAAAACTGTACAATAGCTGTGCAACTGTAATCAGCTTTTATAGATCTGTGCCACAGAATTTATATTAGAGATTTATTTCTCTAACTATTTCTCAGCTGCTACTGCTGATGTATTTTTATGTATAAGCTCCATCCACAAGCTTATACAGTATATACCTCAAACAAGCATGCAACTAGTGAAATCTGAAATGCTGGGAGGCAAAATTTAGAATAACAGCTTTGGGAACTCAATTTGTGTGTGTGTATGTCTATATATATATGTAGACATACACACACACACAAATTGAGTGTCATGAACTCAAGCATCCCCGTTCTTACTCAAGTTCAACTTGTTTCCATATTGGACTCATATGAAACTTGGACGTAGTGAGAGGATGTCCTGCAGGAATCAACTGTGGACTTTTGTGACACAGGTTCATGCAGCTCATCCCTTTGGACTATATATACACTGACCTAAAATATTTCACTTTAAACACTTTCAGTTTTGCTCTCATTTTGCATGGGCTGAACTCAAAGATCTGAAACATTTTCTACATACACAGAAGACCCATTACTCCCAAATATTGTTCACAAATCTGTGTGAAGCCTCCCATACACCTCACAATCTTACCATACAATTTTGTACAATCCACTTTTGTTCTACCAAAACCATGTAATATGAGGACCTTTCTAAACCTTCCAATCACAATGTATTCTATCAGGGAGGACCCGGCACTACATAGTTAGGCAGATCTAATGGAAATTATATGGAGTGATCTAAAGGTGCATGGGGGGCTTTAGTGAGCACTTCTCCTTTGCCGAGAAAATCCATCCAGAGCAAGAGCTCTGGTAGACATTCCTGCAGTCAGCAGGCCAATTGCACACTCCCTCAAAGGTTGCGACATCTGTGGCATTGTGATGTGTGATCAAACTGAAAATTTCTGGGGGTTTAAACGGTGTTGTACTGTGAGAGTTACATTTGACCCAAAGCCAGCTGGTGATCTGAGGATGGAGACAAGAACAGATAGGTCCATCTGCAGCAGAATCTACATGCAGGAAGCTGAAGCAGAGGACAGTGAGGGAGACCGTGAGGAAGAAGGACACACCATCTCCTGGTACTCATCCATGTAGCTCAATAAAAAAGTTATGTGCACCCCTGTATTGTTGGATGTGAGATTACATTATGTGACATGACAATACATTATGTGAGACATCGGAAACATGTATACATGTTTACAATGTCTCACATAATGTATTGTCATGTCACATAATGTAATCTCACATCCAACAATCCAACTTCTTCAGAAAGACCAATGTTTCCATAATATTGTCATTATTTTAGCCTATGGACCCATTTAGCCCCTAGCTTTCTCTGCCCTTCACATCCCTGTTACGTAAGCCCTATGCTTTACTTTTTATTCTGTCAGCTCCAGGCCTTTCTTTATCTACATTATAGCCAGTCCTCTAATGTGTCTATAAAATATGGTGGTAATGCAATATATTCGCAAGCAGAATGCATATAGTCTGCTCTCCAAGGCAGCTGTATGGCATAGCAGAATTCAATGAATGCAATGATAACTGGCAAAATCACATGGAAGAATTATATATTCTATTTGTGTAAGTTTATAAAAAAGTAATATCATCAAGTAATGTAATATTTTATGTAATATTTTCAGAAAACATCATGTGGAGTGTGTATGTAGTCTTAAGGTGCACCTTACCATAAAACAAACCTCTACTGGGCATTGAAGCTTAAAATGGAAATGATAAAACAGCAGTCAAAGCACCTAAGTCTATGTATATTTAAAAATAATGATTATAAAATATGGGTTCTCTGCTTTTAAATGAACATGTTATTTCTTGACATATTCTATTTGAGGTGTGAAGAAGTATGACCTAGATGATCTTTTCAGTATAATGGGATTTCTGATGGCTTTCTATGGGTTAAGGCATACTACGGAGCTTTGCTTAGCGTTATTAAACTCAACAGTTTTCTTAAGCCCGGAAAATTACCAGGTTGCCTGCTGTGTGCTATATTGAAAAACTGTCAAACTGCAAAGCAAAAGGATGTTCAGCATAACTGGGAGCCCAGAGTACCCTCCAAACCACTGTGTTTTTTTAAAATATTCTTTTATACAGAAGCCATTTCTGCTGCTTGCTTTCCATTTGAGATTCACAGTGTGAGCTAATACTAATGTGGTAGTTTGACCTTAAAGAAGACCTTGCTAATCTCTGTGATGAATTGACAGCTTACTTAAACGGGAGCAAAGTATTTTAAGTTCAGCCTCATATGCTTTAACTCTGCATACAGAGTGATCAAGGATCTAGATTGGGAAAGTTGTATGTATCCATGGATACCAATTATCATTAAGGACATGTTCTAATACAGCCCAAATGGAAGCGTCTTCATTCTAGAAATAGGAAGACAAGCGCTGCCTCTGCTGCTGGAAGATGAGACACTTAGCTGATATTGTGCCAATTGCAGATCACTGCAGCTAATCTGCTGCATGACCTCATATCTTTTAAAAAAAGACATACAGAAAGGACTGCAGTTGGTGCTATGATTTTATCATCATGCATTCTAATGAAGACTATGGGTTACAATATGAATAGACTGATGTATTACTAGGGCAAGTACTGCATTCTGAAACTTGCCATCCATGACATGCAATTAACACACACAGGCCTGCTCAACATTGTAATGATTTGTTTATTCTAAAATAATAATTATTACTGGTTTAACAGGATTAAAGTAGTTGTTCAAAGGATCATTAATTTACTTCTAAAATAAGCTAATTACTATGCCATAATCTCTCAGCAATTTTGTCAGACAAACAGAATCTATATTTACTTGTTCAATTTTGAATTGTAGTTGTGATTTGCCAAAGCATTATCCAATTTGTTCACTCAAGTCTATCAGTAAAGCTAGCCTAAAATATGTCCTGAGCCACACTCTGTGTTTATATTGTGTGTCATAGTAGCTGAAATTATAATATATAAATGTCAATAATTATCATTGGTGTTTATGGGTCTATTACAGTAAATGTATTTTTCGCTCCATAAAATGCGCTTTTTATCCCCCAAATCAATGGGAGGACATCTTATAGAATAAACATCCGGAAATATACTTTCTAGGCATTTGTGAAGAAACTAGCTTCTGAAATCTGCAGCCAGTGTTTCTCATTCTGATCACTCCATACTGATAGATGGCACTTAGAAGGAGGGAGGGGAGAAAGCATGGATTGATCAGAACGAGAGTTGAGAAAGAGACACAGGCTACAAGCTTTCAGCAGATGATATGCGTTCCTTTGCTCTGATCACACCCTGCTCTCCTCCCTCCTCCTAATTTAGTGCGGTTAGAGGGAGGGTCTGGGGAGGGCAGAGAGCGATCAGAATAAAGAGAGAAAGAGAAATATTCACACAGCCCCTGTATACAGCATGTATTTTATCTTCCTGTGCACCTTTTGATGTGCAACATATGGTAACACATCACTTTTGTAGTAGTTTTGTTGGTATTTTGCCAACTACTAGTGCTTAACATAACTATTACAGCTTGTGATGTAATAAGGCAAGAAGTGTGATTCCCTTATAAGGGGATCACTCTCATTTAGGTGCTGAAAATACAGTAATAGTCTGCAT
This sequence comes from Ptychadena robeensis, assembly GCA_036250615.1. NCBI lineage: Eukaryota > Metazoa > Chordata > Amphibia > Anura > Ptychadenidae > Ptychadena > Ptychadena robeensis. The sequence continues at coordinate 82,725,215 of CM070033.1, read as the reverse complement.
GACTTAGCTTTACTCTGTGTAGATACAGGGGATATAAAAAGTCTACTTCCCCCGGGTAAAATGTAAATGTACCACTCAATTGGTGCAAACAAACTGAAATCTTTAAGGTGGAGGGAAGAAATCAAAAACTAAAATAATGTGGTTGCATAAGTGTGCACACCCTCTTCTAACTTGGGATGTAGCTGTGTTCAGAATTAAGCAATGACATTCAAAATCATGGAAAATAGGAGTCAGCATATGTAATCATTGAAAGTGCCTCTGATTAACCCCAAATAAAATTCATCTGCCCTAGTTAGTCTTTTCTAAAAAATAATTAGTTGCATCCGACAGCAAAAGCCATGGTCCACAGAGAGCTTCCACAGCATCAAAGGGATCTCATTGTTAAAAGGTATCAGTCAGGAGAAGGATAAAAAAGAATTTCCAAGGCATTAGATACACCATGGAACACAGTGAAGGCAGCTATCATCAAGTGAAGAAAATATGGCACAACAATGACATTACCAAGAACTGGAATTCCCTCCAAAATTGATAAAAAGACGAGAAGAAAACAGGTCAGGGAGGATACCAAGAGGCCTACAGCAATATTCAAGAAGCTGCAGGAATATCTGTCAAGTAATGGCTATCTGGTACATGTGACAACAATCTCCCGTATTCTTCAAATTTTTGGGCTATGTGGTAGAGTGAAAAAAAACATCCAATATAAAAACCAATTTTCTGTCTTTCTGTACACCTGGCATATTCCTCCATTTCCCTTGCTGTTGGTAAGAGGGTAAGCTAGTTAGTCTTAAAGTATTAAAACACTTACTTCTACTTCATACTGACCGTAAGATTAGGTAAATGTTACCACTGCAGAGACAGATACCTTTCCTCTTATCCATTAAATGCTTTACTGAATATAACTTTTTGTGTCTTATTAGAGAGTTGAGAGTTTTTATATAAAGGAACAAGAAACAGAACAGAAACAGAACAACCCCAGTTGTGTTCCCCCCTCACCATACAGAAGATACTTTTCTGGCCCCCCCTTATGGGACAGGCCACTAACAGTTAATAATGGATATTGAGTTCAGTGCAGTCTTTTCTCTCTGAATCTCACCATGCTCACAGATTCAAAAGTTTAGAATTATAATGAGAAAATAAATTAAAAGATAAAAAAGAAAGGTAAAACAACACCAGCGTATCATCAAGAAGATTATCACATAAAGCCTTTCATGTTACAAGATGGCAAATCAAACATTAGAAGAAACTAATATATTGCAGACAACCAATCCTTAGGTGTGGTGGCCAATTTAGCTTTTAAGTAAACGTCTAGGGTCAGTTTAGGTGATATTTCTATTGTGCCAATATATTACAAAGTATATAGTCATCACTAATTGTCTCTCAGGAGGAGCGTAATCTATGTCCTTGCCATAGTCATATGTAACTAATACAGTCAGTGGTGGGCAACTGAGTTGATATTGAGGGCCACAAGTGCGGCCCTCGGCATCACTAAAGGTCCGCACATAACATCGATCCAGACACTCCCCTCATCGACATATCTCAGCAGGCGGTGGAGCAGATCCTGTCAGGCAGTCAAAACCCGACAGCGCCCCCCCCCTCCTCCTGCCCCTAGGTGCAGAGCTCATATGTAGACCTGGTTTTCCTGATCAACATTGACAATTTTACTGATGTAGCACCGCCAAAGTTGATTAGGAAAGCTGGGTCAGTGTGTGACCACTTCACAGGTGAAATTGCTATGCCCTATGTATTAACAGTTGGGGGCCGCATGTGGAGGACCAAGGGGGGCCACCAAACAACGCCCAAAGGGCCGCATGCGGCCCCGGGGCCTCAGGTTGGGCACCTAGGGTCTAGGTCATGTTAATACAGTCTAAGGACATATTTATTTTCCATTTGGGAATGCCAATTAACCTACTAGCATGCCTTGGGAGTTTGGGAGGATTAGGAGGAAAGGCAAGGGGTGAACATACAAACAGATAGTGCCCCTACTGAGAATCATACATGGGACTCCAGTGCTGTATTGCCAAAATGCTAACCACTGAGCCACTACCCTGTCTACCCCCCACACATACTAAATGTATGGAGGAGGTGCTTTGCACTTCTAAGAATGTGATTTTGTTTTCTATTTCTCTCTACTACCCTGGAACAATGCTGGCAGGGTGGGAAGCATGGGACGTTCACTCACTAGGCTTCAGGCAGGATTATTTCTTTTGCACTTATTGAGCAAAAAAACACTTTCACATACATATTCAAGGCTGATATCTAGGCTTGATAATGAATGAGGGCTGTTTGTCATAGAATCATGATTTGATGCTGAAATATGCTTATATAAATGCTATAAATTACACAGTGGCAGTGAGCAGCCTTGTATTCCTCACCTTGATGATGTCCTCATTGCTAGATTTGCATGATACAAATGTTGAAATATCTGTGATGACTCCAGACGTTTCAATGGCTAGAACCTTCACAGGGATTGCAACAGTTCGGCCTGTCAGAATAGCCGTGTTGATTATCTCTGTGTCCTGGAAATAGAAAAAAAAATCATGTATGAATTATTGCTAATCCGATCCTGTCTGTGGTCAGTCCTATGAAATGGATACTGAAATGAAAATAAATGAATAAAAAATGGATGCTCACCTAAAGATGAGAAAAAAGAGAAAAGTTAAATAACACAGAAATATGGGATGAAAGAGGAAATCTTACCATTGCCAGAGGCACAATAGCTCGGATATCTTTCTGTATTACTGTTAACTCTGTTACTGCTTTATCCATTTCAGGAGGGGGTTTTCGACCTTGATACTCTAGATGCCACATTATCCGCCTTATGACAGTTTGACTAGTAAAATTCTCCATCTCAAAGTCCAACTGCATTATTGAGTAAGGGGTTTCTTCATTCCTGGAGAGAGTTCAAAAATAAAATATTTTCTGAGGTCAATGGAAATCAGAGGTCTGTTTTCAACGTCATGCTTAGATCTTTTTACTACCATCCTTTTCATCATCATCCATTTCCTGTGAAGCATAGAAATTATAAAACCTATTATCACCTATTTACAACTAGATAGACAGACTACACTAATGGGATGTAATGGTGACTGGAAAATTTCAACGCATCTATTAAAATGTATGCATATCATTTTTGGAGGGGAAGCAACTCTATTAAGGTTGACTGTTGTCAAGCACCTCTGTTGAAGACCATAACACAGTTGAAATGTCAACATTATTGAATATTGTAACAAATAAAAAATTCATAGAAGCACAGATAAACATGGAGTAGAAATAGAAAAGATCCATATATCATGCTATAAAAGTCCATATGAATTAACATGCCACGTATTTGGGACACCAGTCAGATTATGGTGATGCTAAAATTAGGATATTATATGCATCAGATCAAATGTGTAAGCACATTCTTACAATGTGTCTAAAACTACTTAAGCTGGACATAGACGGGCCAAATCCTGCCCGACCCGTCCCTGCCTATCGGATGCGACTAACTTGCATGATTGGACTAAAATCTGCAGTCATGTTGGATCGCACAGTGATCCGACATGACGGATAATTTTGATCCAAGCCCGTCCCCAGCCGAAGTAATGGGCGGCACCACAAAAGGTGCCGGCCGTTTCTCGGATGATGATGAAATGGATGATGACGTCAGCACGCCCACTAGGTCGGGTCAGGGATCGACGGGAAATTGTCCCATCTATTCCCAGCTTTAAAGAGAATGCTAGAACCTTGTACAACTTTGACCTTTTACTAAATTGTGATTAGGTCAGAAGTCAGGATTCCCCACCATCTGTGATGTAGACTCATAAGGAACTATTATAGTGTTTGTCTTTAGTAAGTAAACCAACAATTTTGTAACAATGGGGTTGACTCCCTCTCCGGCCTCAATGAAATCACTTCCATGGATAATCACCAGGTGCATGGATAGCCAAACCCTGTCTCCCAAGTTCATTAGTTATCCTTCCAAAGCGAAAAAAGGTGAATGTCCCTCACTCTTGGTAAAAGTTTTATCCAAAATCTTTATTTTCCATACGTTTAAATCACAACACATATGATTGGCACAATCACCCCTGGGGGTCTTCTCATTCTCTGACACGTTTCATCCCAGGACTTATTCGTAGAGAGTTCTCTATGAATAAGTCCCGACATGTATATATATATGGGATGAAACGCGTCAGAGAATTAAAAGACGCCCAGGGGTGATTGTGCCAATCATATGTATTACGATTTTAACGTATGGAAAATAAAGATTTTGGATAAAACTTTTACCAAGAGGACCTTCGCCTTTTTCGCTTTGGAAGGGTAAACAAACAATTGCTTGTCAAAATCATCTGCTAGGTTCTCATCTCCAACTTTTATGAAATTTTTATTCTTTTCATTCATTCATATTACAATCTGCACCCTGGCAGAGTTAGAACTTGCCATAAGATTGAATACAAATGAAAGAAGATTTCAGCAAATGAATGTGGAAGGAAGATCAGGGAGATGAGGCAGTGTAAGACTGGCAGAAGGAAGTACTGCATTTTTAACATTATATTTTCATAATATATATTATATTATTATATTATTTTCCAACATAAAACATGTAAAGACCAGGTAATTCCCATCCAACCATTAACTACATGGAAAAACTTCTGTCTTCTGCATAAACAGTCTAAGCTAACCTTGACCTATGTCCATCCACAGGGACCATTATGTGGATGAAGTTCTTGTAGATTCAGAATAATTTTAATCATAAACATGCTGGGCATAAGTCCATTTCATTTGAATTGAGACATCTTGTCTGTCATCAGCTGCTTTTCCTCATTTTGTCTTTCTGAAAAATCCAGTTTACCACCATTGAGGCTTGTTAAGCGGTGGGGTGGAGTGAATGCCATGTGTGTCAAACTTTCTTCCCTCCTGCTGAATGAAGGCAAATCTCCAAATGCAATGTGTATTGTACTCTGCTGATTCCTTTCTGACAGAACAGAAGCTGGCGGTGTGCTTAACGAGAGACATAGCAGCAAGGTTTTTTTTTACAAAGCAGAGAGGATGAGGAAAGAATAGGAATGGGGAGGAGAAGAGAGCACAGAGAAGACATACATTGGCATTGTCATTCTTTTTATTTTTTCTATTCTTTTTTAATTGCGGAACACATCCTGGCAACACTGCATCGTTCCGATAAGAGTTGTAGCGTAAGAAGAAAATGATCAGGCTGTTCCATGCACAAGGCCGTTGCTTTCCATCACTTTTCTCTTAGGGGAACAATGCCTGTATGAGTTTATAAAATAATGTTGGCCCAGCTTGTCAGTAGCATATAAGCTCTAGTTGCCGTGCCTTAATGGCTACATGAGCACACTTGGGATGTAGTCACAATGCTGTGAAAATCATCCGCAGCAAGATGCTTTTCACAGCACTCAAGAGGAACAGTACCAAAACTGCAGATTGTAAAGTGTTTCCGTAGCACACTCTAGAGCCAAAGACACAGTTCATCGGTGCCATTTAAACTTCTGTAATACTTCAGGGAAATGCAAGCAGCCTTGCTGATGAAGGTGCCAGATCTTGTGACCTGCACAAAAAGTACACCAGGATACAGATTTTTTAGGGGCCTAAAATAAAACGTAGGCAGTAAGATATCAAAAAGTGTTTAGAGAGTCCATGCATTGGGGAAGAGCAGCCCCCCATATTTCTTAACACTTGTGTCAGTTTGGGAGTATAATTTTTTTTTCCTCTGCTAGTATAGCAACAGCACGTGGTGGGGCCTATCAGAAGAAGCTGCAGCTCTGTGTCAGAATAACCCTATATTTTAGTTTTTTCTTGGAAAACATATAGAAATCAAATATATTGAGGTTTCTTGAACACACAAAATAATGTGTGTACTTTTGATTGATATTTGACAACATATGTGATTATTAGTGATCACGTGGAAAAAAAAGTTTGACCCCTCACCCTACAGTCAGGTGAGACAGTACAGCCAACAACATATTTGTCCATCCTGGAGGACACCCCCCCCCCTAAAAAGGAAGCAGCCCGGCACTATTTCACATTTATCCTGTGTCTAGATAGATAGGGAGAGCAGCTGCTGATTGAGGGATGGCTTAGCTTCTTTGCTATTATACTCCATCCAGTAATCTGTAGCTATAGCTCAAGTGTTCTGTTACATGTAGTTCATCATTGCTGCACCACAAAAGTCCTTTTCTGGGGGCAGGGTATACTGTATTATGGGACCTGTACGCTGTGTTATAATCCTCAGCTGAGCTGTGCTGGTAGTTGTAGTTCACCATCACAAACTAAATTGCACAGAGATCTGACTAAATTGTGTGCTATAGAAGCTACTGTCAGGCTGGCAGCCCACCCCAGCTAAGTTTTTTCAAAATCTGTAATCTAGATGGGATTTCCAGACATTAGATATGAAAAAAACACGATTTGAAAAAATCCATATTTTTTGGAGGAAGTTTAGCCTTTGATTCCCCTCTGGCACGAGACTGTCCAGGTGACACTTTTTGACACTTTTTATTAGTATTGTGGCTACAAATATGACCTTAAAGTCAATAGAGGTTCGATGTGAACATGCGAACTGTGGGTATTTGCAGAAGTTCAATTCGCCTGTTCACGAACAGCATACATATTGGAAAAAGTTATGTCAACATTTGTCTAATTTGACCATTCTGCAAATTGACATTTCAAACTTTAATTATGAAGCCCCTGAACCTGCTATTGTAACAAAAACTGCTGTGGTATTTAGAAGGATCTCTGGAATGACGGAAAAGGAAATGTGTTCTTTTTAAAATATATTCCCTAACATTTTGCATTCTCTGGCAACTTAAACATGTCATAGTCACCAGCTTTCATTGGTGAGTTAGGAGGCCCTATCACGTTCAAGTTATGAACTTATACGACAATATATTTATATATACTGCAGTATTTCCTGAAAATTCCTCAAAAGTTGATGCATGTTTCCACAGATCCACCTATTCATGTGAGCCCCTAGGCCAGTGGTTCCCAAACTTTCCTTGCAGAGCCCCCCTCTTCTATTAAGGAACATTATCGAGTCCCCCTCCCCATTCAAACACAGGTTCAGAATGAGGGCTGGCACCCCCCCCCCCCCTCCGGAATACCTTCACGCTCCCCAGTTCGGGAACCATTGCCCTAGGTAGTGATATGGTCAATAACAACATTAATACCACCCAGCAGTCTATCCATTCTACTTTTTCTAATGTGGTATGAGCTCGCCAGGTAAGATACCCTGAGTATAGCTCAGGTGAGTTATGTTTGTAAACCAAGTTACACGGAGCTACACTCTGATTATGGGCAGGGAGGCTTTTTTTGTTAAAATATTATTTAAAATATTGTTAAAAAGGAAAATGCATGTTTTCTCACACATTTTGCAACAAAAAACTTTTGCTCAACTCCACTAAAGACTCAACACCATAACTTCATCCACGTGTCCTTCACTGTATTTCTCTGATGTACTGAGAGTATAAGTATATAAGACATAGCTTGCTGAAGAGAGCAATAGTAGCACAGTTATTTCTCTTCTGACATTCTTCATTAGCAGAATGCAAAGAGCAGATTTGTATCAAAGTGTAGATCTTTATCAAAGATGTACAGCAATGATGTATGCAAAGAAGACACGATGTTGTGTCACTGCAAGACGTATTAAAGTAAACTCTTCATCAATAAGCTGCTCATTGCACCAGTTAATGCACACTTCTTATGTAACTTCGTCTTAACTACGTCTTAAATGATGAGTGAACTAAAAGAAAAATATTCCAGGTCCGTGTAAGAAATGTTCAATCTGTTTCTCCTAGATTCTCCCTGAGAATTTCAGACTGAAGCCCGCAGAGAAGGAATTATAGAAGGCAGTGACAGCTGAACTATGTTACTGTATCTTAGAGGAAAAATGTGAGCATGCTATGTTCTTGACAGTCTCTCTTTAATCTATATCTTTATACTAAGAACTGGGTTTTCACAAGAGCATATAACCTCATAATGTTGCCAGCAAAGACAATTTACAGCTGTAGCACTAATATAAAGCAATCTTTATATATTCCAGGTGCAATCCAATCAAACATGAAAATGCCTCATTTAAACTGACACAAAAGGACAAAGTCTACCATCTGAATTACAGTTATTATCATCCTGATGTTTATCTTGTATCGCAAGCAGCATTTCTGTATTTGCCACCTATTCTTGATTTTTTTCTTAAATCTGAGCTTAAAGATTCACAGTTCAATGATGAGACAGTTCAGAGAGCTTTTCATACTACATACCGTAGCTGTTTGTGCACGATTCTGCTGAGAGTCAGTACAATGGTCTCTTGTATAACAAAAGGCTCCATCTTGTCTTCGTGATCACCAGTAGTGGTTTTACTGAGATGTCATTGTTATAGCTGTTGGAACTTACAGTTGAGTCTACCTACCTAGAATGTAGTTTGTAGAGAATAATCTTTTTTCTTTATTTGTGAACCTGGTTCTTTAATGTTTTTGCAGTGTGTATCTGTCTTTATGAGATGTATGTTCTTTTATTAGGGTGGTTTTGATACTGTCTCCATAAATATGCTCTTCTTTCATAAGTGTGTTTCTTATACAGTGCTGCTTGAAAGTATGTGAACCCTCCAGACATGGTCACTGTTTGTGCAA
>CM070033.1:82648748-82676623 GCA_036250615.1 Ptychadena robeensis | reverse complement strand
TGTTACTTATAGGATGCTTTTTTTCACCTTTTCTCAGAAAAATTGAAACCATATAGGACACCCCACGAGATAGAGATCTTGCATGGAGACAAGAGACGAGGTCTGAAAAAATTGATGGTATTTTTGCTCCTTCCATTTCGAAACAATCGCACCAAAAGTTTGTTCACCTTCTCTCCCAGCTTATTGTAATGGTTTTTGTAAGTATTCCAGCCTTGTGCAGGTCTACAATTTTGTCTATGACATCCTTGGACAGTCTTTGGTTATTTCCCATTGTTGAGGAGTTTGGAAGTCTGCTTGATTGATTGATTTGTAGACAAGGTGTCTTTTAATACAGGTGACTAGTTAAGACAGGTGTCCTTAATGAGGGTGACTAATGAGTAGAATAGTAGAAGTGTTCTAAACCACTCTGTGGGAGCCAGAACTCCTTAATGGTTGGTAGGGGTTCAAATACTTATTTCACTCAAGAAATGCAAATCAGTGCTATCTTTTATTTAAAGTTCTACTTTTGATTTCCTTTTTGATGGCTATCATGCCACTGTTACAATTAAACCTACCATTGAAAGGATTCTTTTTGACTGTTCTGAGACTTTTCATTTCTTTGTTTGGACAAACTTACAAAATCAGTGAGGGGTCAAATAATTATTTCCTCCACTGTATAACAGCGGTGGCCAACTGAGTTTATATGGAGGGCCACAAGTGCGGCCCTCGGCATCATTAAAGGGTCGCACATAGCATTTTCAACCTATACTGACTTGTATAAGCATTTTTAATGACACCAAGAGATGACAAGTAGAGATGGTCGAATTTTTCGACTTGCTAATTTTGTGAGCTGATTGCAAAGCCCCTGAACATGGTATTATCACCAAAACTGCTGGAGATGTAGAGAAGGGTTGGAGGAACATTTGAAAAAAAAAGTTTTGCTCTAGCACATGTAGTTTGTGCATAAATTAATGTTCAAAGTTAAAGTCGAAATTCCGATTTTCAAAATTTTGACTTTGAACTTAATTTGTGAAAAAACTATTTGTGTTAGAGACACATTTTCTTTTTTGTTGTATACCCCAACTCTGCTCTACGTCTCCAGCAAGTTTGATACCATGTTCAGGGGCTTTGCAATTAACTCCAAACTGTCGAAATGGTCGAATTTCTGAAAAAGAATTCGACCATCTCTAATGACAAGAGATGACAATGACAAGAGATGACACCAGGCAGAGCTAGAAGACATTATTTTCTATTTTTAAATAACAAAACTTGTTTTAAATGATACTTCAATCATTAGGGATGGTAGTATGGTGATGCACATTTTGTGTCATATACTTGGTCAAAGGTTATGTGCCGCAATATATACTATACAATCATCCCCGTTCATTGGTGGAGGAGGAGAGGTGAGGGACTTGCTCTGATTGCCTTCTGCGTACGCCAATCACGTAAGTTTATTGCCTCTCCTCCCTTTTTGTACTCTAAGAAGATCCCTAACACGGACATGTCAGCGGGGGATTGGCAGACAGGTGACTCCACATGCCCTATGCATTAACAGTTAAGTTTTGGTGGCCGCAGGTGGAAGACTGAGGGGGGGCCGCCAAAAACGCCCAAAGGGCCGCATGCTGCCCCCCGGCCCACAGGTTGGGCACCTGGAATATATCATAATTATAATATATAAAAAGTTGTATCCCCATTACACAGAATTCAAAATAGAACCCACATATTCTGGCTGGGTATAAAGAAGGGATGATTGATGTCAATGTGGGGAAAGTAGTCATGTAGTACCAGTGTGGGGATGATGATAAATATTGGTGTCAGGCACCATTCAGTGTTCTGTAGCTATTCTTTTCTATGCTGCATTGCATTTGGTAGTAACCATTATAACATGCATGATAGTATTGGGGGATATTACTACACTGAAGTCAATAAATTCTGCCATATGCTAAAAAATAAAACAGGAAAGCAGCATAATCCCCTTTTATGGAGAACAACTGTAAACTTTCAAAAAAGTATTCAATATGCATAGCATAATTTAAAAGACAAAAACATACTTTGGGGGATGAAAATTTACATAGGATACAAGTAACATGCCTTAAAAACCCCGGGGTTGGGGGGGGCTGGGAGAAGCGCCTAAATATTTAACACAATGAAGCTAAAAAGCTAAATTGCTATAGCAAATGCCAACTTTCAGAAGTGGATCTAGCTTTAATAGCTATGTGTACTAACTGTGGTACATTTCTGAATCAACGTTAAAAATGGGCACGCACCTCTGCTCAAATGCATTTGTAGCCCATTTTGGAGCTGGCTCAGATCCATGATTCAATAATCTAATATTATATAGAGTAGCACACTATTTCTAGATGAAGTGAATATGTAATATCCAACTATCATATCACTGATCTCTTTATAACTCAATTGGTTAAAAGATTTTAGCAGCAAAGCTGTGAAGCTTTTCTTGGCAATGCAATGGATAATCATTGTCTCGTTGCCTAACTCTTTTACAGAGAACCCTGCTAGCTGCAGGATAAGAAAGGCTTCTGTGCAGCTTCTGAAAGTATTTTTTTTTTATCTTATTCAAAAAATTTATATTTCCCAAACATTTTCTAAGTTACAGAAAAAAAGCATTTCAGAACACTAGTTTATACCTGATTGTCATTATTAAGAGATAAGGTTATCAAAAACATTTATTTAAGGGGTATGTAGAGTTGTCTAAAAGGGAAATCTATATATTAAAATTAAGTTAAAATGTTGAAACTTTTACATATAAACTGTTTGATATAAAAACAATTTCTATTTGTACTTTCAGTTGAGTGTCCATAGTCAATAGCTTATAGTTACATGAAATACCTCACATTAACACACATTTAAAACATTTACTAGGAAATACTGTAGCAGGGTGCTAGGAAAGTGTTTGAAATGTATGCCCTATCCTCTTGGGAGTTAAACAGTTGCTGTTTTTTGTTACTGTCTGCTTCTGGAAGATTTTAGCACCTGCTAGAAAATTCACTGTATGTGATGCGCCAGCCCATGAATAAGTAGCCAAGCGAGTTTATGAAAGTTAGCCTGTTTTTTTTTCTGTGAGAGATGTGCTGAGCTATAGGTCAAGCAGTCGTCTGAGGGACAGGCCTGAGCCTGAGAACCACCAAGGTAATCTGAGTGATTGTCTTCCCCTATCCCACCCCAGGGTTGGGGTATCTCCTTGGGTGAAACCTGCAGACACCTGCTTAACCCCTGCCTGATCACGCACCCAATATAATACAACTTGTCTAAGAGCCCTAATACACCTTTAGATTTTTCTGTAATATTTCCTTTAAATCTCCTTTTGTTTTACCAAAACCATGTTATATGAGGGGCTTTCTAAACCATCAAGTCTACCTGTGTTCAATTGCAGAGCACCTGGCACTACATAGTTGTTGGTAGATCTAAAATATATCTGACAGAGAGTTCTAAAGGTGTATGGCCATGTAGAACCTTAACACCTTGCGTATGGATTACATAGACCAAAGTAAATTTACAGAGAAAATGTGTGCAATGTATATGTCATTGTGAGCAAAAATAAGATCTAAAGAAGCTACTTGCATAAAATGGGGAACTCAGTCAGTATAGCGACCTCATATGGCAGTTTCTTAGATGTAGCATTCTGTGAAGACAGCAACTTGGATATTTTGTGATTAGACAATCAAATGCGCTAGCCTCTGGGAAAATGATAGTTTAATAAGCCATCCTTCGGGAGAATGCCAGTTTAAAGGTGGCTGTAAACACTTCAACTTTTGCTTGAACAATGAATCTGCAATTTAAATATCAACTGTCAATCCAACATTGATTACACCACCACAATGTGTGATCGATGGAAAAACCAATGGATTTCTTTCCTACACCCTTTGCATATGCCCAATAGTACCATCAGATACAAATTGATCCAAATAACTAGAAAACCCATTAGATACTTGAACTATCGACTGAAATTTGCCAACATGACCAATCATGTTTGATTTTGATCCCTTTTTGACAATCAATTTAGGAAAAAAAGGAATCAATTTCAAAAAGACAATTGAATTGAAATATTGAATAATTATACTCATATTATGTAAATCATTTTGACCAAAGTCTTCAGATAAGGGCAGGAAACCAAACATTTTCCATGAACAAGGCAGCAAAAAGCTGCACAGATTCTGGTAGTAAGACTACCTTATACATTTATACATCTAACAAAAGAAAAGCCTAAAAAAGCATGCTATGAGATAAGAGCTAAAATTTTATAATAAAAAATAGTCTCTAAAGTCAGAGTGGTCTAACAAAGGAAGCATTTTCTTTATGCAGGACAGCTATTTTTTCTATTTCACATGCCTACATACACAAGGACTCCTTGCTGAATTAGCAGAATCTACAAGCAGCTTAAATGTTCAATATGACACAATAGCAAAATGCAGTATAGATGTGTAGTCTTTGTGTAAGAAGACAATGGCTTCCCATACCCTCTCATAATATCTGCATTAGAAATTCAAACTGAAGTGAACAACAGAGATTGTCTAGCCAAAAACTATATACAACAAAACTTGAGGAGGAAGACAAAGGAAGAGACCAATGGCAAAATAAATAAATTTTAAAAATATTCATTAATAAGGAACAGTCTGAAATCAGGGCAACTTACAAAATAAGTCTCTGAGATCACAATAGTATACCAAACTGACGGCATAGCAATTTAGAAAGATATAATCTGAACAAAACAACTGTACCTAGGAGCATATTAGCCTGTAGGGACAATTTTGTAAATATGGCAGTGTTAGGGTCCCCACACACGTAACAAGCCACAGCCTATTTTGCTGTCGAACTATGTGCATGCGCGCTTGCAGCCATCAGTCAGCGGCAAAATCGGCCAGAGAACGGACATGTTCATGATACTGTGAGCGATGGAGAGCAGCGTGATGAAATCACGTTGCTCTCCACAGCTCATCTGTTGGTCCCCGCTCATTACTTTAGCCTAGAGTCTCATTGTGAATGTATCTATAGAAAGACTTTACACTTTTACTTTCTATGCAGGTGGTTATACAGAAAGCACATGTAAATCTACTCAAAATAAAAGTACAACAAAAGACAGGAAACTCTTGAAGTGGTCATTGAAATAGGAATGCCACCAACCACCACCACACCTACCATAGTTACATTGAGCCTTGTGAAAATAAGAACTTCTTTTAATATCAAGGCCACACATAAACAGCCAAGAGTGTTGGCTATATTCAGCCACTTAAAGGAATTTATAGTGTAACTGGAAGTGCTGATAATTATTCATCAGCTGTTATAATAGTTTTACCCAGAAACTGGAAAGTGCACTTAAAATCCTAGCTAATTGTTTATCTAGACTTTTTCATGTAGAGGGAAAAACAAACAACAGCCAAAAACATGTCATGCTGAATACGACTTGTATAATATACATTTTCTTCATTTGCAAGACTACCAGTACACTCATTAGGTAGTCAAAGGATTTCTAACTAGGGAAATGAGACAAAATCTTTGGATGTGAGTCAGTAAACTGGAACACTTTGCAAAATTACCATACCCTGAATCATTTCACTTTGCAAATATTTGAGCTCAGTATCAACAAAAAAGCAAATATACTCTGTTAATAATACACAGCTTGAGAATATTCTGAAGTATACCTCTATGCTTATTGCTTTCATTAAAACAAATAGTGCAAATGGGGAACAGTGTTTAGTTATAGGATTCATGATGAAAAAAAGTAATTATATTTTATATATCATATTTAATGAGTATCTGTGTTGTGAATGATTCCTGACCAACAGGTCTCTGGACATGACATTATTCTCTATTAGAGATGGTCAAATTGTTTCTAACTGGTTGACCTTGTACAGCTGAAATTGTTGAAGAAGGGTTACTTGTTGAGAAGGTTTGTGGAACTATTAGAAATAGTTCTAGTTTATGACATTTTTGCATTCATTTAGTTTAAAGTTAAGTGGACATTTCAACTTTTCATCTTGACTTTTGGTGATGATGCCATGTTCATAGGATTTCACAATTCACTACCAAAGTCTACTAGTCAAAAACATCCATGTACCTCTACTGCCTTTGAATGTTAATTTAGAATACAGAGCAGGGTCTATGTTCCATGAGACTTCCAGTGACCATTCAAGCATGTAGGGGCTTAACTTACCACATGTGGTTAATGTACCACATTATTTTATGGTTATATTTTTCCCCTCCACCTAAAAGATTTCAGTTTGTTTTTCATTTGAGTGGTACAGTTTATAGGTCGCATTAAAGGTGGAAAAAGTTCTGAAATGATTCATCTTTGTCTCATTTTTGTACAGCACAGGAACCTGACATTTTACGAGGGGTGTTTAGACTTTTTATATCCACTGTAGATCTTGTCATGTTAAACTTCTATTTAGCTGCTATTCAACATACAGTTAGCAGGTGAAATAATTTAAATGAATGTCTTGCACTAGTCCCATTGTGATTCTGTTTTCCTTATTACCTGTGGTGCCAATAAACTACATGGAACCTCCAGTTTTGGAAGCCCAAAGAGGGAGAGGTTTTTTAACAATTATACACTGTATGCAACACATGAAATGTATTTTTGCTGTAATAAGGTTGTTTTTTAAAAAGAAACTTAAGCAAATCTTCTGTTTTAACCTCAATTATCCATTTGAACATTATATTAGGGAGATGGAATTAGATAGTAAGACCTCCTACACTGTCTGCCTAAGGTCATTGAATGCCAATTTTGGACTGGGGTAGCCAACTGGAAAGTTCTTTTTAGAAGTTACAAAAACTCACCAGAAAAAACATACAAATATTTCAAAACTATTCAAGGAAGTATGTTTAAATTAATTACCAGGGTTTCTACACTTACACATAAACCAATTATTTCATTCCTTGTACAATATCAGTTTGCATGTCAATACGTATATTTAACCATTGTTATGGTAGAACATTCTACTGAAATAACTGTTATACAACAGCATACAAAGACAAAGTGGTTCTAGAAGGGGTAATATGAAAAAAAATTAAGTGCTTTATGCTTAGTATTATGGGTTTAGTGAAAAATTAACTGTATGATAAGTTGAACAAAAACAGAGACACTTACCTTCATTACGTCTGGAATCCCAGGATAGAATATCACAGACTCTTTTTCAAATAGCAGTATGGCTGTAGAGTTTAGCTTTGTGCAGGCAAAAATTAGGCATCTGTATCTTTTTATCAAGGCCATTTCACTTTTATCCGCTTAATTAACCTCTATCCATGTCTCTGTTCACTGCACAAGGCTAATATGAAGAAGATCAATACAGATATCTTGGCAATGGCTGCCCTATTAACTGGCTCACTGTTAGAGAGAAGTGAAGATACAAGGGCCAATGAAAGTAGCGATCCTGCAGCTAGGACTCCCGAGAAAAGTATAGATATAGTGATACAGTAAAAAAAATCTTGGCTTTTACTTTCAGAAACAGTAGTCTTTTTCTGAAACATTTGTTATAATAGTAGAATGTCTCCACTTAGGCAATGTTATATGTCTCATTGGGCCAATTTTGAAAACATTTTACTCCACAGTATAAGCAGGTACAGAGGTCAACAAAGGCTATGTCCCCACTTGAGCAATTCTAATCGTGGGCGAAGATTGCTCGTGATTTTTTGCGACCGCGATCAGGTGCCATCAGAAGTGTTTTTGTCCGCAAATTTCGGCCGCGTCAGATCGCTCCTGATCGTGCCCAAAGAGAAATAATGGGGATGCGTTAAAAAATTGAGTCTCAATTCATTGAGATGCAATTTTTTAACAAGTCCATTCATGTCTATGGGCAAGATCAGGTGCAAACGCTCGTGCCAGCTTAGATCGCAGGCAGAATGGCACCCACGCCTGATCACGTCTGATCACGGCAGTGGGGATGACACCGTTCAAATGAAACATCTCACATACATTAGTGTGAGCCTATGGGTCTGATTTGGGACCATGGTAACATATTTAGCTCTGCATCATGGTGTGACTGAGCAGCAGATGTCTGCCTATCCTTTTCACCTCAGCTGCAAGGCCAACTCAAAGCTAAACTATGGTAAAAGCTCCTGTACGAAAGGCTAAAGAAGTGGCGGATTTATTTACAAAAATTTTCTTTCAAAATTGCTTTAATTAAAAACTACGGTTGTGTTTACAACTTTCTAACTAGTTAAAGGAGGCCATAGATTTGTGGCAGATCAACTGCAAAATCGGCTGCAAATCTAACACGCCCACCTTATACCAGGCCAGAAATTGGCCCAGAAATCGATCTATTAAATTATGGACATGTCTATAACTTTTAGATCTATCTCACAAATGCTGGCACACAAAGGGTGCGTGGCCGATTCTTGCCACAGTTGTCTGTGATGATGTCATCACGCGTGGTCGATCTGCCGAGAATTCGGACCGGCTAGGACCAGCTTAACAAGTATTATCCCTTGAAAGTGACAGTGGTGCTGAACTTAATTTATGCAAAAACTATTTGTGTTAGAGAAATACTTTCTTTTTTTGTAGTACACCCTGGACCCTCTTCTACATCTCCAGCTACTTTGATGATGATAATACCATTGCAATTAACTCAAAGGTAAACTTTTTTTTTTTAAATCTCTACTAATGAGTTTACATCTGCTTCTTACTTCTAACTTACTATGCAACTTGAGTACAGAGAATATACCTCAAACTGCTTTTTTTATTAAATATGGAAAGTAACCAAAAACTGTGCTAAGTAATTGTTCTCTCGTGTTACTCTCTTCTCCTGCTACACCTGCTTTTCTTCTGTGATCACGGAAATAGCCGGAGAGATCGGCTATTTCCGGACACACTCGGGTCCAGCCGGAGGTGGATCCAGCTTCAGGAACGCTCCCGTTTCTGCTAGCTGGATCCACCTTTGAACTGGATCAGATAAAGACATTTATCTGATGCAGTTCAAAAGTAAAAAATAAAATATTTAAAAAAATTGTCTTTAAGCCCGGGTCCCGCCTCTGGAACCCGGAAGAAGCCGGCGTCGCTGGAGACGGCAGCCCGATCAGGTGAGCTCCTGCGCCGTGCCTGAAGCCAGTTTGGGTTAATCCATAGTTGCAGTGTCCTTTTGCCCGAACTGGCTTTGGGCGTATTGCTAGAGAGGTTAAAGAATGTCTGCAGATCGGTATTGGGGCATCATCACAGAAAAGACTGAATATTATGGAAGAAGCTGGAAAATTTGTACAACATCAAAAACACCTAGAGAAGAAAAAGAAGACATGGTAGAAGATAATTCTGCCGGGATCACCACAAGGTAAAGTAAAAAAAATTACATGACCAGGGTATACAGGATAGCTGTCCCTTCTATCCGAATTGTTCTAAAGCATTCACTCCCCAAAAAACCTAACTAGACTCCATCAGACTGGGTTTTAAATGGTCCGGCAGCCTTTTATTACCAACATAACTAACCACCTTACAGAACTAGTTCCCTGGCACTCCGACACCATTAACAAAGGGTGAGACTCTGTACATACGATGGTCTTTTCCAATGACTTTTTCCATCACCAGACTGCCAAAAAGCCCTTACAACCCTTCCACTTCCGTGACAAGTTTTAAAACTTGAAAACAAAGTAATTATTCAAAGTTTTATAAACAAAAGAAAAATTGAGGGAGGGTGGGAAATTCATCTCACACTATCCTCTGACTGAAGTGTAGTGAATTCTCCTCCTACACTAAACTAGTGAAGGACCCTGCTAAGCAACTGACCCAACCAATCCGATAGAGCTGGAACAAGATAGCTTAATAACATAGCATAAGATACCATAATAACATAGCTAAGCATGTTTATAAGATTTGCTAACCCTTAGTATGCCAGCTCATTCTAACCCAGTCCTGTAGTCCATCTGTGTATTTAATACTTAAATAGTTTTTTATAGACTGACCCTATGGATAAAACAATGACACATTGTTGTACATTGCACAGCACTAATGAGTTTGCACATATTCTGCACCACAATGAAAGTTGTAGCTGAATACATGAAACAGAAATCAAGAATACTAATAGATTTGATAGATTTGACTATTTCTGTACCAGCTCTACTCTGATGACTGGCTCATAACATAGGACAAGCATTTAAAAGCAATTATCGCTGTAAAAATAGACCTGTCAGTTCAATAGACTTGTAAATCTGCTGATTATTGAGTAAATTCAAATTACAGATTTATCATTCCTGACATCTGAAGTCAGAGTCCATTGGCACTATAAAAGAACCCTTGTAATATGCTATAAAATACGTTTACTTGGATTAAAGTGAACCTTAAGTGACAAAGAAGCTAGTACAGCCCCATGATGGCTGTATATGGGATTTATATCTGATGGCAAGATTTGGTAACCTATATAAAACATTAGTTTGATTTGATTGAAATAATAAATTTTAACTGCTATCTTCATGTGTATGAATAAAATTCTAAAGCTTTTAATAGATTCTACACCTATAGCCAGGGGTGCACAGAAGTGGTACTCTGGTACTCAAAAAGGGCCAAAAACTACCTATGTGTACCTGCATTATTGTTACAAAGCTCATATACATACTAACAACTTGGAGGCACTCCGTGTCTGGGCGGCCGCAGCTATCAGGTGTACCCAAGGAGTCTGGCTATCAGCCATAGAGGGGAGAGATCGGCAGCACAATTGCCATCCCTCCCACATTAAATAGCTGTACAAACAACTTCACTTTATCATGTATACACTACTGTAACAGTTATCATCACTGTAATAATTTTGTAGATTGGCAAAATTCTTTCAGTTTTTATTGGTAAATGTATACACTTTATGTCACTTGGATAACCTTAGGGAAACAATAATAACTATGAATGGTGGCAGTTAGGGGTGTGAAATTGGTAATATAAATTACTAATCCAAAATAAAAGTGTGGTCTTCTAAGGGTGTTGGAGATCTGGGGGATGAAAGTCACATTAGGCATATTTAAGGCTAAAACCTGACAAGAGAAAAGGAATGTTAGTAACTAACCCAGAAGATCTCAGGTTGCACTACTAAGGTGTGAGATCTGGGGGTTCAAACCATGTTGTACTGTGAGAGCTACATTTGACCCAAAGCCAGCTGGTGACCTGTGGATGGAGACAGCTAATCAGAGAATCAATCAAAAACAGAGAGGTCCATCTGCAGCAGAATCTACCATGTAGGAAGCAGGGGACAGTGAGGGAGACAGTGAGGAAGCCGTCACTACATATGAGGTGAGTACCAAACACCATCTCCTGGTAATCATCTGAGGAGCTCACTAAAAAAGTTATGTGCACACCTGCATGCACGGTTGATTTAGCAGAAGATTGACCACAGACGGTCGTTCTGAAAATTGTCCGCGTACCCTTTGCGTTTCGGCATATACTTAAGTGGGAAAGTAATGTGATTGACCAAAGAAAAACAGACATGTGGCTTTGCTTTCTGCCCTAATTTCGGGCAACCGTGGATCGAACCGTCTATGGCTTGCTTAAGACACAGGATTTACAGCGTTATTTATTTCTTTGCCAGATAACACAAAAGCAAGCAAAAGCTGTTTTGTCTTAAACTTTTTCTAAACTGTCTTTCTCTAAACTGTCTCTACTTTCTCTAATTTAAAGTCAGTCGAGCACCTTTTGAATTTAGCATTGAGTTGTTCAATTAATTGTGTTAGGATAAGGCTTGTGCTATTGAGCACTGTGTACAAATAAATCTTGCAAACCAGGTAAAAAGAAACTAGAGATCAATCTTCTGGTCAAAATTTAAAGACATTCATGTGTTATATTTTATCTTTAACTCTATCTTTTAATAGCACACATATTGCATATTGAATGCATAACATAATCATATAAAAATATATGTATTTATTATTATATTATTAAAATAAGTTGGAAGAGAAAACCTTAACATGTTTAATGCACAGATCTTTTTCTGAGCTATCTCTTGGAAACAATAAACATATTTCACATACAATTTTACTGCCTTTCTTATATAAACCGCATAGTTTAAAGTGAAAAGATACATTTTTATTAGGATAAGGCAGAATAGAGTGAATAGCTTGGCTTCATTGATGCAGCACTGTAAGAGTTATCTATATAACTATCCCTATACTCCCTGAACACTGCACTCGTCCTTCCAGTGGTGCATACAGCTCTCTGTCAAATTTATTAGGCATGTAACCTTTCAATGTGCTCCACGCTGTGACTCTTTATCAACTGACATGCCAATAGCAATGGTACCAAAGAAAATATATACCATGCAGTGACAGTGATGAGAACAGATACACCTGTCTAATGTAGAAAAGATTGCAGTATATCTGGATGCTACACAGCACATAATTACACTGCACATAGCCAGATTATTGATTATTAAGAATAATCAGACCTGAATGAGAAATTGATTTCAAGGGTTTAGAAAATAAAGTTGACATCATACTGATTGTAGTTGTACAACTGGACCTGTCTACTTAACTTATAAATGCAACATTGGTCTGAAATATGTCATACAATAGGGATAAGAGATTATTATTAGTAACATATAACTATTTTTTTCGGGGGGAGGGGGGGGGGGGGGGGGGAGTGTTAACACATAAACAATGCTTAACATTTTTTTAATACTTTTGTTCTATGTTTTTTCTCCTTCCCCCTGTGCCAGAACTGCCCCAAATTTCTCCAAGCTCCTTCTTAGTGACTACATGTACAGGGCTACAAACATTGGAGATTCAATAGCTAAGGTAGCCACCGCAGCATAGTGAGTGGCTGGTGCACATATCAAGGCTGCTTTATAAACAAGATTGGTAAGTCACAAAAGCTATACAAGTGCTAGTGTCTTACATGATTATATATTTTATATGAGGATTTAATAAACCTTTATAGGTCAACTCCAGAAACAAATATAAATTATGACCATTTCAATGGCGTCCTTCCTTCACTGCAAACTTCCTTTTTTATTTTGCCTTGGGGGGATTAGAAAAGGCAACCAGATATGACAGTTCAATCCATAAAACCGACTATAATATTGCTGAATTGTATTGTATATTATCCCAAAAGACATTACAGTGTTATTACAGCAAAACGAATGTCACATTCACATTGAGATTCTTTCAATCCTTACCTGGGTCTGAATAAACCTTAGATAAGTGATAACACCCTATGATAACATGATAACACAACGCTACAGCAAAACCAACCATATTATACATTATTTATCACTGCATTGATTAATGAATATGCAACTAGGAAAGAGTTTTCTCAGTGGACATAGATAAGAGACATAGAGAATATGTTATAGGCAATTTTGATTTTTCTATACACTTGAAATGATTGCCAGGTGGCACTAACTGCTAATTTGATATTAGGGTCAATATGTGTGTTAGAAATGTTTCTAACTTATAGATTTAGTAACGCGTTTTACATAAGTCATGCCACTAGAGTTGGGTCAAGGCTGATTATAAGGGATGGGGTAGGCAGCTTAGGCACTTAAGAGGAGTAATTGGGGGTGGGGTTGAGAGTAGGACCTTTAATCCATTAAATAGAAGTGGTCCATGACTTATGGAGAAGAAGCTGTACTTTTGTGATAAGGGACTTTCTCCAGACACAACATGGCTTCAAATGAGTTGATTTAGTAGCGGGAAATATAAGCACTTCACTTATTTTTTTATCATTTTTGTTTATATAGCACCAACAACACAGCGCTGTACACTAAATAAGAGGTGCAATGCAACACAAGCTAACACACAGGTACAGACTATGACACGGGAGGAGAAAAGGAACCTGCCCAACTTGGGTTACAATCTAGGTATGATTTATTTAGTAATGAATTCAACTTGTATTCACTGTAAACCCCAATCGTTAGTGTCCTTTCACACTACACACACTGCGGTGCTTTCTATTTGTTGGAACGGATGCGCTAGCAGTAATGCCACCCGTCCATTAAAAGCATCCATTACCCACGAAAACACAATGTTTTGCTATGCGCTGGCAAACTGCATGCAGCAAGGCGTTTATGGTAACACAGGGCATTGTGTGTTACCATAAACACAGAGACAGTGTTTCCTATGGAAACCTGTGTACCTTGAATTAACGCTAGCCATGCTGCATTGTGCTACTGTACCTCACAGCAACTACAGCGTGGCAAGTGTGAAAGGGCCCTGGAAATAAAATGATACAACCAGTTTATGTTCCTAAGGGATTAGAAATTGGAGATTTCCTTTAAATATACCATGTACTATTCAAAAATAATGCCTGTTGGAGCATGCTGGCAGAGAAAGCATCACACTTTGCTCTAGAAAACACTCATAGAAAAGACTCCAATAGAATAAGCCCAACCAATTCCTATAGATCAAACAAAAACACAAAAAGAGAATTTGGAAAATCCGAAATATCTACAGCCAATAATCTCAGCAGTCTACCAGGGATTCCGACTGCTCTGCCTGCCTGATGTGCAGATCACCCCAAAAAAAAGAATGAACACATCTGTACGTGAAATATTACATAACAAATAAATAATATATCAAAATGTATTTTGCAGACGTGTGTTCACTGAAAATACCCGGTGGATTGTGCTAATTTGCAGGCTGTTCAGTAGACTGATATGCAGTGACACAGCTAACATCGAGGTTTCCAAATCTGCATCAGGTTTTCCGGTGCTAATGCAGGCTTGCCTGTGGGCAAATAGCCTAGTCACACACTAGACTTGTAAATGAGTCCAGAAACAATTCAGAGATTTAAGAGATCTAAGATGTCTTTGCTGACAGATAATACAAGTATTTCTCCTAAGGCATGGATTGGAGAAATATATAAACTAGGATGGATTTCATACAGGGGAGGACTAGACCAGGAACGGGGAGGCCAGATTTTTTTTTTAAACCCTTACCAATGACAGCCAAATATATATACTGTGAATATATTAAATATGCACTGCCATTTGTATTATTTTATTAAAAACTACTTGTTTCCTTAATATAACAGAAATAATAATAAAAATTCAACTTTCCATTCTGGCACTGTTAAATATATAAGATTGCATTTAACGATTTAATTCAAAATTCTGTCCATGTTACATAAAATTCCACTGCCAAATTATTTAAGCAAAATCTCTCTAAGTGTCTTATCTCTTGCCCTTGAGTTAACTTTGATGACTCAAAAGTAATTTGCTAGAGAAATATATGAACGAGTCATGACTCCTTACAAGATGGAGGCAGCAAAAGAGAATTCACTATTTGCCTACAGATTTCTGCAAGGACAACGTATCAGTGAAGCTAAGAATTTCAAATTTAATTGGATATATATAATGTCTTACATAAGATGTAAGCCCATAACATAAGCCGTTCAAGGTATTTTCAGTCAATATCAATGAACAAGCATTTTGTAGATATGGCTTTTGGTTATTAGTAGTTTCATTGTTATGTATATCTTTATTTATAAATTGCCCAAGTGCTCTGAAATAACAGCTGTAACTAGAGTTATGTGATCAGGTATAATTAATTGTATGTTATTTGCTACAAGTGTATATCTTTTGCACAAGATTCAGACTGGCTTTTACCCAGTTCATCAAAACACACTCTATGTGCTGGATACAGAAATAAATATTCCTGAAGACTTATCTTCTCTCTCATATTTCCTCAACAATACTTTCTCTTCCATGCAGACTTGCTGACCCAACGCCTGAATTGAAACTGATAGCAGCCTTTTATTGCAGAGGCAGAGCAGTCTGTGGCCACAGGGAACAACGGACCACCGCTGATTACATATTTCTACACAGTAATACAGTTTATATTTTAACAGCATGTCATATGGATGATTGGAACAATTTAATCTTGTCTTTGATATTGCTTTTATTATATTTATTTAAAAACACAAAAGACTTCAAGAAGTCAGAGAGGACACTTACCATTCTAATGAATGGGACAGTGTCCACTCCATAGCTGTCAATTTCACCAGCCTGGAATTTGTGATGTGACTTCAATTTGCGTTTCAGACACCGGAATTAAAGGCCCCTGCCTCCTATTTAGTTCCTTCGAAGCATCTACCAGCCCCAAACGGCTCTGGTGAGGGCTCGCTCCCTAGATAGTAGGCTTTTAGTGTGCCAACACCCCTGTGATATACAGAAGGTCAGAACATATGTGGGGGCAGAAAAATGGGGCTTTTTAGGCACATAAATGTCTCAGAAGACTTTTTAAGATAAAGTCTTCTGAGACATTTATGTGCCTAAAAAGCCCCATTTTTCTGCCCCCACATATGTTCCTATTTAGTTCCTGCCTAACTTAGGAGGGCGAGGATGTTACTATCCCTAGTAATGTTCCACCTCGCACATCATCTGCACAAGCGGGGTAGAAACTTAGGAGGGAGAGTAAAGCCCCCTTCCTCCTACCTCTACCTGATTTTAGAATCCCGAAAGAAATCTAGGATTTTGTGAAATTGGGATAAAAAAACTTGATTTCCCAGCCAAAATGGGAAGGTTGACAGGTATGGAGTCCACTCTTTGTATTCTGAGCAGCACACCCGCAGTGCTGATATGAAGCTGAGGGTTGCTGCGTCTTCAAAGCAGCACCGTGCATTGCTACCAGAGATACCTCTATTAAAGGTCAATCTAGATGTCTCAAAGACATGGAAAAACAGTGTCCGAATTGCTGATTTTCCACTCCTTTCTTCTGCTGCATCAATAGGCCTAAGGTGTGAGCAAACTGCCTGCAAGTCACGAGGAATAGGCCCGGCAATTGTGCTGGCGCGTGCCTTAGTTCCTGCAGTGGATCACGCCCTACTCTCCCCCTTCCTCCTACTAAGTCTTGTCTAAAAGGGGTGGGGAGATCCAGGAGTAATCAGAGCAAGTCATGGCTGAGAAACACCGGCTGCAGCTTTCTGCTGCTAGTTTTTCTCTGTGAATGCCCAGACAGTATACTGTCAGGACATTCACTCTAAGGGCTTGTTTCCACTAGAAGCGGAAGCCCGCGGTGCGGCTACATCCGCGCCCATTCATTTCAATGGCGCTGGTCCCCTGTCCGCGGAATCGCGCGGACGGCCGCCTAAAAACTCGGTCGACCGAGTTTTTAGGCGGCCGTCCGCGCGATTCCGCGGCCGCCCAGTACTGACCGCGGCCATAGGGATGAATGGCCGCCGCTAAAAACTGCATGAGATGCTGTTCCTAGCGGCGGCGGTCCTTAGCGGCGGCAGCCGCGCCGCAGGCTTCCGCTCAAGTGGAAACTAAGCCTAAAAGACGCACAGGCACATTTGACCCCATTTTGGGGGGCAGTATGTCATATCGAGGAAAATTATTTTAGGCTGAATTCATCCACAGAGGTTTTAGCTACTGGATTCCATAAGAGATTTTTTTAACATTTTTGTTTGGAATTTGTAAATGCAATACAAATGGCCAGGCTATACAAATGTATATTTATAGCCTGGCCACAGTTTGCATGATGAACACGTGGCTTGATTTTCAGTTTAATAAATGCTTTCATGTATTTATGACACTTTTTTTTATTCTTATTTTTTTTTATTCTATAGCTATAGCTGAAATGAAGAGGTTTGTTAAGAGGTGTATAGAGGTATAGCTACAAGCAAGCAGTGATGAATAGGATGATTTTTTTCCTTTGTGTTATGCTCTATCATAACTTCTATATTCCACATTCAGTAGAAGGTGCTGTGCTTGCACTTTTGGTCTGTCTTTGTTTATTAACTCTGGAGGTAAATTCGTCTCAGTGAAAAACTAGGTAATTGTTAGTAATCATTTATCGTCTGTCGATGTCAACTATATACAATAAAATGTGCATTTTGCACTTCGTTTTTATTGTGCAATAAAAGTTTATGCAAAGAAAGCAATTGCAATAAATTAATGGAGCACATCTCTTGGAGCATGCAAATTAACAACAAGTTTTAGGGAAGTAAATTAATTTCCTCCTAAAGTTTGTCAAGAAAACACACAAAGCATAATTTTTTTTATTGTAGGGATCGAAAAAAATGCCACAATGTGGCTGATTCAAAAGGTCATTATGCTTTTATTAGGAATGTATATTGCTGTGTCATAGAGCTAGTTATGAGATATTAGTTGTTAGAGTTTTTTTTAATAACATATATTTTATACATGTTATAGTGACTATAGTTCTGCAACATAGACAAACTGGATTAGTTATCATTACTGTTTGTTGTAATTATTATTTAGGGAATAACACAGATGTGCTCTTTAACAAGCCCTAGGGAGACAGTGGAGCCAAAATATACAGGCGTGAACAATATGCTTACATTCATTAAGACTCCTTCCTTCACACCAGTAAGAGGACATTTAGTACATTAAAAGTAAACCTCTTATTTGTACAAAGTCAAAACAGTTTGCAAAATGTACCCTACTTTGTTTTTCTACATCAGCAGGACAGAGAAAATAAAAAAGCATCAGTGTAACTAACCATGAAGAAGATGGTTGAGCAATTTTCTTCAGCCAATAATAAAGTAATTAAAAATTAAAGAAAGGAGGATGCCAAGGAACATGAGTCTTCAAAGTGTTGTAAAGTGTGACAAACAGCCCAGAAAGCGTAGCCCATGGCTCATTATTAACTTGAAGTATCAGATTCAAGTAACATTACCGTTTATGAAAAATCAGGATTTAGAAATTTACTTAGGGTCACCATATCTTCCAATTACACATTCCAATGAAGTTCCTCCCAAAACATGCAATATTTTTGAAGCTATCAAAAAATCTGTATTTAATACACTACACCTTGCACTACACTACACATTGTTGGCAGACAATAAGGTGGGCTTTAGTGTAAAGCTAGCCATACATGCATCAAATTTTGCTTGATCTGTCTTTGATTGGATCAGCTTGTGGGATTCAAATATTGTCTGTAAGTCTAACATTGCTTGATCTTACCAGCACATAGTGTGATTGATTCAAAACTGACTGATTTCTTGCCTAAGCCCTGTGTGCATGCTCCATAGTGCAATCAGGTACAAAATCGATTACAGAGAAAACTCATCAGAAACTTGTACAATAGATTGGATGGGATTAATTGATTTACAGAATATTGGTGTTTTCATTGTTTATATAAGGCATATAAATTTTAGTTCATTGTCCAATACAATAAAGATGCAGGTATTATGCACTGCCTGGCCCAAAAAAAAGTCGTGGTGGCCAATCGATGTGTAAAAATTATGTCTCATGCTCCCTGAACCACTCTCTCACAATTTGAGCCCGATGAATCTTGGCATTGTCATCTTCGAATATGCCTGTGCCATCAGGGACGAAAAAATCCATTGATGGAATAACCTGGTCATCCAGTATATTCAGGTAGTCAGCTGACCTCATTCTTGGAGCACATACTGTTGCTAAACCAAGACCTGACCAACTGCAGCAACCCCTGATTTATCCAATAGGAGGCTCATACGTATGTGCTTAATTAAATCTAGGTGGCGACTTTTTTCTTGGCAGGCAGTGTATATGAGAAAAACCAACAATTTGTCATTGTGTAGAGTGGTGTTGAATATGACAGCAAAGGCTACCTACTAGCCACAACCATGTTGTTGACCATGATATGTAATTAGCGATTGTCAAACATTTATTACACACCCAAAACTACCATGTAATGCCTTCATAAGACTAAATTCTGCTGACCATGTCTAGAATACCACTGTAATTGTTCAGGAAGAATATGTATGCATTTAGGAATACTTTTAAATGTGGATTCCAATGTGCATAATGAAAGAATGTGAAAGTGCAGATAACAGCCTATTTAGTTTAGGAAGGGTCTTTTCTTTCCTAAATATCTGGTCAGACATAATAATACCTTCATCCTTGCTATAACAGTCCAACATTGCACTTCTAAAATGCTTACAAAATCTGAGTATAGTCCCAAGTGTTAAACATATCACAGAAGGGATGAAAGGTTTATCCAGCACAGACTTCTCAAAATGAGCTCTCTGGCCTTGCTAACCTCTCGCTCTCTAGCTGCGCATGTCTGAGCTGTTCGCTGCTAATTAGCTTTTTTCTAACAAGAAATATAAAGAGTCGGAGCCAGCATGGGGGTACATGGTTAGAAAAAAAAATAACACTAATGAAAAGATTTCTCCTCATTCCCTCTGGCAAATATGTAGCTGCTTAGAACTCATTTATGTGAGGAACAAAAAAAAAATCAAGTTTAAATTTAAAAATGGGGAGATGGGAGCCATTCAGTACACAGAAGAAGCAGCACAAAGCCAAGAATTGAGGGGGAAGAAAACCCCTGCTGTGGTCTTTGTGAAGGAACATAGTAGCATTCCTCCAAAATATTTCAGGGGTCTTCTCAAGGTCAAAAACATATCTATACACAATCAGTCCACTTCCTTCCATCCTTGATACATGGTAAGAACAGAAGAATCTGTTTATTACAGTCAATTGAAGTCATTCTAACACGTCCGTTTCGCATCAGTAAGTGATTCATTACAGCACAGGTGTTCATTAGTAAAGAGTTTCTGATAAAGAAAATGCCAACACCACAAATCACTGGTGAGATAGTGAAGAGCAACACTTCTCATGTACATTTTTTTTGCAACATCACACAAAAGTTTTCGCTATCTGAAAGTATTTGCCTAAATACTGAAAGTTAAAAGTGAACAAAAATGACTGAGAACCCATTTATATATTTGTATTGTAAAAAAGCACAGAGTAACATATACAATGTGAGCTGCCCCCGTTGGGGTGTCCACACATACTATCGCTAGGTTGTTGGGGCAGCTTGCTTTTGTTGATGTGGTAACACAATGAAGGCATGTTAACACACAAATAACACAAAATGATTGTATCATTTTTATGGGATTCCAAGTAGGGTTTAACTTAAGCTGGAAATACACCTTTAGATGTAATGCTGGTCCCTCCATTTTTTTCGATTGCAATTCACTAAGACCTTAAGGCATGAAATAAATAATAAAGACATTTAAGTAAAAGGCATGAAATGCCCCAAACTGTAAACATTGTTTTAAAGGAAAGGAGTAATAAACACATCAGGGATGGCCTCAGTGTTCGCATGGCGGACAGTCCTCAGCAAACCCTACAAGTTCCATTTTCTTCTCGTCTTCGAGCATTACAGGTGTTTGACTTGTCCCTGAAGTATTCCTCCGCCGGCCGATCAGCTACGTAGCGATCTAAAAAAGATCTGGCCTGCGGAAGAAAAAGAAAAGTCCGATCCACCTGTTCGCCAATGCCCATCATTAATAACCATAGATCTTTGAACTTGCAGAACAACATAATGGAGTTCTTGTAGGTTGGACAGTCAAAATTCTCCCTCAATAAAGTGTTTTGTATTTTTAAAGAATTAAATACTTAACTCTATTCTAGATCACTTAAATCATTATGTAGATTACGTTTACAATCCCATTAAATAAGCCTAGTAATAGATTCATAAGCATAAAAAACATAGAGCTACAATACTTATTTGTGTGTTTTCTTGTTTTATGTTATTTATTGTTACATGTTAACAATGAATGAAATATGACTACTACATGTATGTTAAAATCCAGGACAAGCTTAAAATAAGGTTTCATTTGTAAGTGAAGTGGTGACTTCATGGACAATGAAGTGGTGACTTCATTGAAGAAAGTGAATGCTAGACAGTAAATGGGAAATGCAGAGAGCCCTTCAGCTGAAGGCCATCTCCTGAGCAACGCTTCAGTGGAGTACACTGCAACAAAACTTTCCTATGCCCCCAACGATGAGCACTATATCAGATAAAGAAATGCAATGCTTTGTTGTCATGACAACATGGATAATTCTACCTAAGAAAACAGATTGGACCAGCCAAAAGTGAGATTAAAGTGTATTCATAGGAAACATTTTTTTTTTATAGTTGGAAAGTAATAAGCTCCATTAGAAATATTTCTCCACAATCTGTTTGGTAAAGATGGTGCCCCCAGAACAGGTGAAAGTAATCCCTCAGAAGCACAAATAGTGAACAACTGTTATGTTACATAATCATATTTTTTGCCATCTACAATTTTGCATTGCCAATTTCTAGAATTATGACTATGAACTATGTATTGGTTTTAGTAAACTGAATGTTCTGGTTTAATTGCACACTCAATACCTGTGCTGCAGAACATTGTATACACTATGATGTGAGAAGCTTGGAAGCTATAGATCATCATTATATGATAAGGTCAGGTAAATCATAACACCTAGCTAAGTTCCCCCCAGGGGCAATTGGCTGCCTTCAGCTATGAGAGTGACTTTTAATCATAGCAATGCACTCATTCTTTTTCATTAGGTCACCAAGTGTCTGTTCATTCATAAATGGCATCTAGTCTTGGATAGAGTCTTACGTAGGTCTAGCCATTATTAAACTTATGTGTATTCATTTAACATAGATCATAGAATGTTTTTCTAGTAGAACGTTTTTTTTCATGATATAATGAATTCCAAGTAAGAGGTGAATGTATCATGTGTACTATTGAACTTAGTCATGATCTGGTAGCACATTTACTAAATGCATGGCGTTTAGGTGTTCCAAGGCGGTTAGAACACAGATAGATTTTTGTGTGATAAAAGAAATGCAGAACAATGTAATTATGTGTGTTATTAAAATAGAGGTGATTGGTAACCTCATCCATGTGCCATACCTCGATTTACTTTATAATTGAACAGACCCCACCCATAGCAATTGCTTGGGCTATAAGCTAAAGGGGCTTTGAAGGCACATACAATTAATCCAAAAGTCTAATAAGCATAAAAAGGTCTTTATTCACATATAAGGACCTAACAATCTCATTATCATAGACCGAGTATCGATGTACATAAAACAGCACGTATACATAAAAAATCCCCACATGTGTATCTTTTCCAGATGTTAATATGAAAACACCAATGTGTCCATGTTTTGGTGTAGTGGAAATCATAAAAGTAGTAAATTGTTCATCGTATTTTCTCCTGTATGTTTGCCCTCATGGCCTTCCTCAGGGAGACTATACTCTATAGAACATACAATGATATAACGCAAATAATTCATATTAACAATCCTCTCCTATTCTTTTCATCATACTTGTTCATATTCATGAATGAAATGAGTTTAAGAGGATTGTTAATATGATCTATTATATCATTGCATTTTCCAGTCATTATTACCTTCATTGCGTAAATTGGCACTTGTACATGTGCATATTGTGAACGCAATGCACAGTAGTTTCACGTCTGATGTAAAGAATCTTGAATATTTGCAATTATGAAGATGTAGCACTATATTCAAGAATTCTTGAAAAAAAAATAGCGTTTCGAATATTTGCGATCAACACAATACGTGATAACCAATTATAATTGGTGGAACATTTATTACTGCTTCTATAAGTGGTATGCTTCTATATAATGGTATGACAGGAAAAAAAGTTGAATTCTTATATATTATTATTATATACTTAAGTATAAGTTGACCAGAATAAAAGCCAAGGTACCTATTTTTTTCTAAAAAAGATGGGAAAACTTATTGACTCAAGCATAAGCTGAGAGTGGGAAATGTAAAGTCAGATAGTGAATAGATAGAGAAAGCACCTAGGAATTAATCAACAACAAGGTGACTCTTAGTGCCATACCCTCAATAAAGTTAAGAGAACACCGGTTTATTGTTATTACAGGAAGGGTCACTTCTTATGATTCAAACATGAAAATAAGTTTCCATTTAAAAAGCCTTTTATTATTATTAATATTATTATTATTAGTACTATTATTTATATTATTATTGGGAGCAATACATAGAATGGAAATGGAAACCTCTTTTGATGTTTGAATCATAAGTAGTGGAGTTTTCTAATTGAAATGCCACCATCTCCAGTAAAAATTAACAAATAGTCCACTAGATGTCACTGCTGTCCTGTTTGTTTACATTCCACCAGCCGATCTCAGGAATTCTGCTGATAGAATATTGAATAATTATCGGACCATTTACAAGGCTGCTGGTGCCTGCGAATACCTGGACAAGTAAATGGGACCCTGCCTCTAACCCTGAATCGAGTATAAGGTGAGGGGGTTTTTTCAGCATAATTTTGGGGCTAAAATCTCAAGCATATACTCAAGCATATGCAGGTATATGACAAGTATTCTGTCAGAAAATTATAAGCACTTGCAAACGATTACACATTAATCACATTGTCTTTAAATGCAATACCATCAAGCAGTCACAATAAACACTGTGTTCGCCATTAGATGTGATATTAATAGTTTTGTACACATTCACATCATGAGGCTTACTCAGATAATTCATTTTGGTCATGATTGTTGAAAGATGTAGTGTTAATGCAGATTACATTATTTACTAATTCATATCAGACTGACGAGATCATTGAACACCCAGTTGCTAGTAAGACGTTTTGAAGTGAATGTTAAGACACCTCCTGCTTGTCTGTACAATCTGTACAGTGATCTTTCATTGCTACTGTTACCTGAAACAACCACTAAAACAAGTTTTGACAATTATTGAGTAGCTGTTCCCAGCTCTAAGCTTAACAACGTTAATGTTTGGGGACTACTGTTATACTTGACAAGGCATCACATGAACCAACTGATAGCATTCCTATAAACACAACTCTTAATCAGAATGGACTCCAAGAAAAAATTACTTGAATAACATAAACTTTGGAAAGCCTATTTTAATATGCCATATCTAACACATTATCACACCATTTCAATATCAAGAAACGAAACCAATGCTTTGTGTATTTTCGATATGTTATAACTATATGCTGGCTTGGCAAACAAGAAAGAACCATAAATGGTAATGGTGGCTTTTATGAGCATAATATATTCTGGATACAAATACTGATGTAGTGTGCTAGCAAAATCTAATTTATGAATACCTTAAATGACCCATGAATATGTAGAGATGATCTGTGTCATTGGACATTGTGTCATCGCAATATACTGCATCATAAAACTACGAATTACCCTTGATTTTCTTGAAGCAACCATGTACCATAAAAAATTATTATGGATTCCAAGTGTAGGCACAGGCGGTGACAACTAAAACAAAACAAATTACACTGCAAACATTCCAAGCCGATTTCCTGTAAAACAAAAATGCATGAGAGACTGTGTTTAAAAATATGATATAAATATTTGACTCTCATCTTTAAATATAGACCAGTGGTGGCCAACTGAGTTCATATAGAGGGCTACAAGTGAGGCCCTCAGCATCACTTAAGGGTCGCACATAACAATTTAAATCTATACTGACTTGTAGAAGCATTTTATAATGAAGACATTATTTTTCATTTTTACATAAATGTAAATGATTACATAACACATTTTAAATGATACTTCAAGCATTAGAGAACATTGTAGTGTGGTAATGCACATTTTGTCTTATAACTTGTCAAAGGTTATGTGCCGCAATATATATTATACAATCCCCTTGTTCATTGGTGGAATAGTGTGACCATAGACACTCTCCTGTCTGCAGATACCCAGGCAACACTAGCGGAGAAGAGGAGGAGAGGGGAGGGACTTTCACAGGAGCCATCTGGTTTGCTGATTGGCTTTTACATATTCCTTAATCACTTAAATGTATTGCATTTCCTCCACTTTCCATTCTAAGAATATCCCGTATGGGGACCTGTCAGTGAGAGAGCGGCGGACAGGTGAGTTCATATGCATTAACAGTTTCATATGCATTAACAGGTTTTGGGGGCCACAAGAGGAGGACTGAAGGGGGCCACCAAAGAATGCCCAAAGGGCCGCATGTGGCCCCCAGGCCACAGGTTGGGTACCTGGGATATAGACCATAGAAAAAGGAAAGGGAGATATTTGGAGAGGGGGTCATGCTATTCATCTTCACAACACCTTTCCTGAATGGTGAGGTCTGACAAGGAGCCTGGTATTGCTTGGAGGGCCCCCTCCCCCCCCCCTTTTTCCGGCCTTGCCAGGCTATGTCATAAATGGGGTCAGGTAAGGTCTGAAGGAGGGGCCAAGCTGCTTATAATCTCCCCTATGCATATGCAGCATCATATGCATGTGCATCCCCTATTCTGCACAAGTCTTTATTCTCTGCTTTTGCAGAATTGCATGTATAGGCATTTTTAAATGTGCAATTGTAGGAAAGCATTGTGAAAAATCCTGAAAATGCCCAAATCTTCCCATGTGATCCTAGCCTAACAGTGTCTATAGCTGGAAGGTTAGTATAGAATAGAACTTAAAATGGATCCAAACACATACTAGAAGACATTTAGGTTGCTGACAGCTAAATGTGAAAAATGGCCATATTATTATATTTTTGTACTATTAGAAAATACAATTTTAACCTCAATCTGTAAAGCTGGTAATCTCCTGCCTCTTTCAAGCACTTCTTATTCCATGTACTTGGACCAGCATCAGCTACCAAAGATATCTTTGCTTTGGATTGCCTTCTCAATAGAGACCACAAAAGCCACATCTCCGCATTATGTCAGCACAGCCCTGGTCTGAAAACACCTTAACAAGGACCCTCATGGAAAAATAACCATAGTTTGGGTAGGTTTTCTCGTGCATATTAGTCAGTATTCTTTAGAATATGTTTAGCAATAACAGATTTAACAATCACTTAAGCCCCCCATACACCTTAAGATCAATCCATACAATCGCCATTAGATCTACCAACATCTGTGTAGTATAATGGCCTCCCTGATAGAATACATAGTGATTGGAATGATTAAAACTGTCCTCATATTACATGGTTTTGGTAGAAGAAAATGTGATTGTACACAAATTGTATGGAAAGACTGTAAAGTGTATGGGGGGCTTTAGGCAGCATTCACACATTCACATACTCGTTGGCAGTAGACAGCAGCCCGGAAAGCTTCTGCCCATCCCTGTGTTCAGACCCCTCAGGAGGCATTAAGAAAAACTCCATGTTATCAATCTGACAGCCGAAAAGGGACCGGGGGTAGCCAAATGTAAATATGCTCAAATAAGGTAGCTGGAAACCAATTTTAATTACACTCAGCAGGGGAGGGGAGGAGTGCAAGAGATACTCACTCAATACAAAAGTACTGGGGTCATTAGGTTTGTAGTTTAGCAATCTGTTGTACTGATGCTAGACTTTGGACAAAGATGATCAATGATGAAAGTCCTCTTTTGATAATTATCAAAAATTCGGAAAAGACTGTACACAGGCAGGGAGCACTTGTGGCACTGCACATTCTGTTTTGAAAAACGTACATTACCGCATGCGTCCAAAACAAATGCATAAACACCATCAGAGGGCATGCAAAGTGCACAAGGATGCAATCAAAACGCCCCCATAACATGCTTGATTTTTGACACGCGTTTTGAAAAAAAAAACACATTGAAGTCTTGGCCTGAGACATATTTAAAAACCAGTAAATCTTGAATTCACCACAAATATTGGTTATTTTTAAATATTCCAAAATATTTCAAGCTTTCCTTTTGTAATGAGTGATTGATTCCCTCCCCATGTGTGTATCATCTATACTTCCCACTGACACTATTATCAATAGCGAAAATAGGCAAATCATAGCACCTCGAGTAACATGGTAGAGAACTATAAACACACATTATGCTCATTTACCATCTCAAGGGTGTGCTAATGAACAAGCTTGTATACAAAGGCATGAACTATCTTACAGCACAGCTGCAGTCACTATCTGCACAGACACAAGTTATACCCCCAATTGCGAGAGAAAAATTACATCTGTATGTACACAATGCTTTACGCATGTCATTGGGATACAACACAAGATTCAAGTATTTAATACTGTAATCATACTATTAAATATAATAATATACTAGACTGTGTTACATTACCTAATCACACATATACATAGTTTATTCATTTATAGTAACTTGCAAAGCAAAAAGGGAAAGAAAATCAGTAATCTATTTAAGCCCTAACAGTTGTTTTAAACATTATTTACTTATAACATACAGTGCTGCTTGAAAGTATGTGAACCCCTCAAGTGGTGTAGATGTTTCTGT
>CM070033.1:82603917-82641641 GCA_036250615.1 Ptychadena robeensis | reverse complement strand
CCCCCCCCCCCCCCCATAAAAAATGTACATATTCGAACCATAAGATCCGGGATACTTTTCCATAAATTTTTATGGTAAAAAAGTGTGTCTTATAATCTGAAAATATGGTAGATCACCTAATGTTTTGTGTATTTTTGCCGATAAATTCCTTTATTGTTTTAGTTTTGGATATCAAGGATAAAGGAAACACTCCTGTCATATTTTACTGTTATCTGGTGCTCTATTCAGCAGCTGGGGAAATGACCTATCATGGGTGCCTTTAAACTTGTACAGGCGCTCGGGGTTGATTAGATAACAACCCCATGTTAGGTCTATGGGGCTAAAGCTCCAAAACTGACCGGTGGATGCCTAATATCGCTGTGTTAACGCGTCGTTCTTTGAACAACAGTCTAAATTGAGCCTTTAAGTTGTGCAAAATTATTATCACCCCCTGTAGTGTGTCCATCACTCCACTGTAAGCATTATATGTCACTTTTGGTCTATAGGGGACAATTAAAGAAGTGTATTAACATTATCCAGTTAACCCATTGGTGGGCCCTGACTACACCACAGCTCCTTGTCTTGGCTTTGTCTGGCTACTTGGAGCAGTATTAGGGTGTGTTCTTATTCTCAACAATAAAGAGCTTATGGCTCTGCATTATACAATGAGGAAATGGCCACCAACTGGAGAATGGAAAAACAAGCCAGTTTGAGAAGCAAGGTAACCACTAAGTAAATAAGCATTTAAGTGTGCAGTAGACCCACTGCAAATCTAAAAACCTCTTCTGCAGTTGCATTCTGCAAAAAAAAAATGCTTCAGTCAGAGTTTAACTTTAGGCCCTGGTCACCTATTTGTGCATCCAACATCCATCTTACATGTGAACATTACTAGTGTTGATTGTGAATATCGATATTTCGAGAATTCACAAAGATCTCAATTATAGTGCTATATCTTCGTTATCAAGAATATTCAAGATTTTTACACTAGTAAGGTTGATGTTGATGTTGATTGTATTGCGAAAATCATTTTTAGAATTGTTGAATTTATACATTTACAATATTGGCCAAAATATTGTTTTGTGAATATTGATATTGTGCAAATATGAGTTTTGCCATTGCTGCTCATCACTAAACATTACATCCAATGGGCTTTTCCCAATGAAAATTTACATACATAAAATGTGTAGGTGTGAACCCAGTATTAGCCTTCAATCACACGTGTTCACAGTGTCATTAAGTGCAGTTCAGGAGCTCTCTTGCGTTTTATTATGCTTCTTTTTAGGCTTTAATCACTTTTGGTTTAACAAAATGTAAACACTTAAGAGAGCAACAATGGAGAGAAAGAGAATCGTTTAGACATTAGTTTTGGGACAAGGTGATATGTTTATGCCCAGGTGTTTATTGCATAAAAACCGTCTCTGCAAAGTATTGACAGAGCATTTGCAAAGCTTTCCCATCAAAGTAAATTATGGTGGTAAATGTCTTAACAATCGTCCAAACGCAGCACGAGGTGGTAAAAAAACAACCAGATATCGCACAGTATAGTACAGGACAGAACATTTTGTGCTTTTTAAATGCTTTCATAGATTCTCATTATTTCATGAATGCCTTATTGTTTTCCACATGGTTAAACAATGCAAAAAATGTCTGGACATCCGCATGTGTGAATTTAGCCTTACTCTATTTTCTCCTCACTTTTTGTTCACCTTTTTTTACTAGACAAAAAGCGAAGGAATTCAACTCCCTTTGCTTGCAATAAAACGTGACAGGAGCTATGTTCCTTCAACACAAAATAAGAAAAAAAAGGAGTATGCAGACAATGGAAACTATGAATATGCAACATTTCATATTCGGCTGACATAAAATCCAATTTCAG
Source organism: Ptychadena robeensis (assembly GCA_036250615.1). Classification (NCBI taxonomy): domain Eukaryota; kingdom Metazoa; phylum Chordata; class Amphibia; order Anura; family Ptychadenidae; genus Ptychadena; species Ptychadena robeensis. The sequence continues at coordinate 82,639,786 of CM070033.1, read as the reverse complement.
GCAGCAAAAAATATGTATTTTGCAACTCTTGACAGTGATCTGCTCATTAATGAGTATCCACAGAAAAGGGTTGTCCAATTCCAGTCCGTGAGGGCCACATATAGGTCAGATTTTGCTATAAACAGTAATTTTCTGACTCTTTGTAAACCATTTTATACTTCATTTGCTGCCTTCTGTTAGAAAGATACTAAAAATGTGTGTGAATTCTGGTCCTCGAGGACTGAAGTTAGACAACCCTATTATAAATCCTGAGATTCTCTGAACACAGCAGCCTTTCAGTTTACAACTGTAGGTGAGAAAAGACAGCAACAGCTACCATTAAAACTGAGGGAAAATGAGCTGCAATGATAAGTAGGACATTAATTCCTAAATATCACAGAGAAAGTACTCTTTAGGAACAATGTAGTTCAATAAATGTAAATGGACGTCAATATTTTAGCACCAGAGGGGCCATTTGCACTGTGGCCATTATATTCTAATATAGGGAGATTTCCTAGAGCATACTATTGACCAGTTAGAAATGTCATTGTTTGGCCTTCCCACGAAAGGAGAAGGAGGTTTATTATTCCGCTCTAGGACAGAGATGAGAAGTTGTATTTTTATAGAGTGGTTAATTCTTCACATAAAAATGTAGCTGTTTCTACATCCCTGAACGGCACATGATATAAGGACCATAAAGTGAACCTTAGCTTAAACATGGCCAATGCTATTACGGACCTTCTTGTAAAGATGGCGTGTTCCTAGCTTTTATTCTAACTTGGAACATGTGTGTAGACCAGTAAAGTCATTTTCAGTAGTACTTAATCACATGTTTACGACACCCAGGCCACTAGCATTTCTAAAGCAAGAGGTAGCAATGACAGCTCATATGTTCCTCCCAGGAAAGGTTTCTTTTAGAAAGAACGTCAGAGCCATTCTGCTTATCTGCTTCTTTCTATTATCGTACAATATATGGGCCATAGAAAAGATGAAAGGCAGACAACGGTATAACAAATTCTGGAAGAGACATTGAACTGTGTCCATAGGGCTTCTAAGAAAGTTAGTAGAATTCCTAGTACTATAATATATTGTGTTTTACTTGAACCATTATCCTTCGGGTTGTCATAAATAGATAACATTACACAATTAATATTTATCACTAGTATATAGGGAGGAGTCCACTAGTCACCTCTTCTGTCTCTATGTGAGCACTGACAACTGCATGAAGTCTCAGCCTCAGATTGGTGGGGAGGAAACGGAAGATCATTTTTTCACCTCCCCTCTGCCAATACTGCCAATTTTTTCCTATCTTGTTTTTTTTTTATAGTGCTATGTTATCAAGAAGCCGCTTGCAGAAAACAACCATTAACCCCAAAATGGTTTTACAAATTATGTGTTTGACTATCCTGACTAACAACCACTCCAGCCCTCCCTCTCTTTCTTAGTGACTGATTTCATGTATATCTGTATGTGCAGATATACATGAAATCAAAGCAAAGTTGTAGATAGACCGGGGGAAACCAGAAGTGACGTAGCCATGCACAGGGGACGCGGATACAACCACACTCTAACCGATTTCTCTGTGTTACCCTGAAGGTTACATCCAACAGGTAACCCCCTTACTTCTCACTTACCTGATTTACAATAATCTTTGCTGGCTGTCATTCTTTTTCCTCCCCCCCTCCCTAACTTTGTGCTGCCCTGTCTCCCTTTTCCCCAGTAGGTGGCTGTCCTTAGGTGTTTCGTAGAGACCGATTTAGGGTCCCTGGCACCTCCAGCTAAGGAGCTCCTCCACTGGAGCCCCCTGCTGGGTGGCCCCCATACATCGCCATACTGCCTATGTCCTACTTGGAATCTCTTGCTGCGTTCCTCCACCGTATATTAATCTATCGGCTGACTGTTTGCATATAATACCGGTGAGTTTAAATTAGATGTCTTCTCACTAACGCTGACTGTCTACTATGTCACCACTAATAGTTGTACCCTATATATATATATCACTGAAGTCAATCCTAAATTAGTACACCTATATATTGTGTCTCTTGCATTAATGTATGTGATATAATATAATGTATATTAATGTATATACGTTGTTCCATGCACTATTCTCCGTATTTATAGACTGAACAAATGTAGTATCTAGGATGAAATACATATTGATTCGGATTTTAATTATATTATGTATGCCCAATTAAGAGCCTATATTCTTTGCATATCATGTGTTAACACCTATTCATGAGACTTAATGAATGTGTCATACCATAGATCAAATCTCCCTGAAGAAGCCCAATGGGCGAAACATGTCAGAGAAGATCGATATCTGAACCAACAGTCATAGCATTTTTTGCACACCGTGGATTAACGTGTTATTTGTGGTTTTAAGGGGGTCACCCCAGTGTATGGCGTGGCTCTGACCCCTATGGCATTATTTGTGTAACTGCACTATTTTATATGGATGTAATAAATGTTTTTATCTATGAACGACTGTATGCCTCTTAAAACCCCTCTTTACTGGGTCACTTCCGGGGCTGTGTATGAACCATTCTTTACGGTTCCCCCACCCTAGTGAAATTGACCACTATTCTTTTCTTTCATATTATTCTAGGGGTGAGGCAATTTAACCACACAGGCCCTGGTTCTTTTTCCCCTCCACACTCCTTTTCCTCTTATTGTGTAAAGTATAATGGAAAAATCTGATAAATGAGAACTAAAAATGTATCCTTTACTACAAACCCAGGCAATATGAATTCAGCAGTATTTCCCCTTCAATGAACCACAAGTTGAAATAAGTGTGGCAGAATGGGCAAACAATAAACTGTTAAATGTGCTTAACATTTGCATATTGCTCTATCCATTGAGATAGGGCTGAACCTATATGGAACATGCTACTTCACGCGTTTTGCTGATACCGTTCTTATTTTATACGAATTTTAGAAACTGATGCTGAGAGTTTCATTTTTTTAGTCCTATGTATAAGTATTTTGATCTACCAAGTGAAGGTAAACAGCTTTTTATCAGAAGAGATAAAACTAAAAGAGGAGGGGGTTCATGGGAATGTAAAGAAGTGACACCAGCCACTTTGAGTCTGTGCACAGACTGTCTGCTGCTTCAAAAAGGAGAACGTGATTTTGCAGAGGATAGATATCACTATACAACGGCTCCATGTCCTTGGTGCAAACATATGTATTGTTACATTTATAAAGTATAATGCTTGTTTTACAATTTGGTAGTATTTTCAGCAAGCACAGACATAAACATTTCCTGCCTAAGAAACCAATATTCTCAATAGTTGAGATAGATATAGATGACTAATCATTATTATCTGCAATCTTATTGGCAATAAAGTTATATGTTGGTATATTTATAATATCTTTAAGAAGTAAAGATGGGGATAGGTTCCCTTATTTTTGAAAGACTTCATAGGCAAATAATGCACTTATTTTATAATAATAGAAATTAATAAAGTAAAAATAAATAATAAAGAATTTGGGGAATGCATACAGTACATAATAACACAAAGAAAAAATCCAGGGTAAATCTCTATCCACAATAGATAATAGAATATTTGGAAAATAGAATATTGGATAGCTGTTTGGCACCACTGGATGCGAAACGCTTATCTGTAGTAGTGTATTGTTTAGAAGGAATACAAGGGGTATAAAAATGAGAGGAGCACCAAGACAAGGGGCTGCCTTCTGGATGTTGATGGACAGGAGGCCATCTGGATACCCCAGGGGATGCTGATAATGCCAACAAAATCCAGGCAGGGGGCACCAGACCCTGCAGACTTGGTAGACTTTCTCTGGGGGGTGTTATCACTCACATGTGCAGCATATACAGGCAGCAAAGAATGATAATGATAATTCTTTATACTCAGCACCACCTCTACACTGGCCAGTCCAGACATAGAAAAAATAATAATAACCCACTCAGTTACACTACAGTAGGAATCTCTGCATATTTCAAAGAATACTTCTTAAAACCATTATGCAGCAACTATAATGCAGCAACTGTTCTTCTTAGCACAAGCTTATTGAAGACAGAACAACTATCCAAGAAATAAGTAAAAAAAAGGACAATGGGATTTCCTAGGGGAATGGACAATTGAGCTTGTAGTCAGTGCTTGGTTCAAAAGCCAATGTCTATGAAGTATTCATAGGAAGGACAGAGGCACACGCGCATATACCCATGAGAAGCCTGAACTACTGTGAAGACATCATTAATGATAAATTATATAAGGGTAATAAAGCAATATATACTGTCACGCAGGCATCTTTTCAAGGGAAAGGGATTGACAATGACATAAGCATTTTTATTTTTACATCAAGAAGAATATATACATACAAGAAGCTTTGTTAAAAAAAAAAGAAGTAGTCCACACACCCACCCTTCTTAATCAAGGTAATTAATTAGGACATCTCCAGACTGAGGAATGTAAGAAGAAATCTGATATCAAGCACCCAGTTTTTTTAAACATTTGACTCCTAAAATGACCTTCAGTCCCAAATCCTTCTGAAAGGCTTCTGATTGGTCAATCAACCCTGACCACCCGCACTGTATTCCTGTGTTCAATGGCATCATCCCTGTGGTTCCTTGTTGGCTAGGAGTGGCAAACATGCCATTCCCCATCACTTGCCAGAGCTTACATTAATGCAGCACAGAAGTATACATGTCACAGCCCCAAAATTATTTATAACATGTAAGTAATAATATACACACATACCATTTTTTTTTTCCACATCTGATATATTGTCTTCATGCTAACTCCAACTAAAATATTTGCAAATGATTTCCAGATCACGTTCTGGTTTTATTTACTTATTTCCAACTTTTATAGAACAGTGTAGTAGAACTTGAACTTTCATCTGTGCATGGACAGCTGTTACTCTTTTATGATCACTGAACAAGAGAAAAGATTTGTCGAAACTTTCAGCTTCCTAAATACCCGTTGAGAAGCAGGTGGCCTAAATCTATTTTAAGACTAGTTCACAGTAACATCTAATACCGAGTTGGTCTTAAAGTTGGGTAGAAGATACAAATCAAAGGGAAACAAAAGGAAAGCAGGTGGGCTAGAGTCTGGCGAGATAAAAAAGTAACTTTCAAAAGCACGTGGAACTATAAGATCAAAATATGAGATGTCATTTCACAGAGGAATGGAAATATGTGGGGTACAGAGAAGGAGAATGAATTTTAAGCAGACAACAAGGGAGAATCAGCCCAGGCTTCAAAGCAAACGTACATGAAGAAGAGCCTTGGGAGAGCAAAAACACAGCTTTGTGGGTTTTCAAGGAAAATCAGTCAAGGGAGTTCAGGAAGCGATAAGAACAGAAGAGTACAGGGTTGGCTAGACGACTCGACCAAGATAATTCACAGCAGCTAATTTATCTGTCATACTTACTGTACTAATGCAGCTCGGGGTTTGTTTTGAAGATTGGTAAAATCGCAAAAGAAACATGTACTAGATACATCTTAGAGTAACATAATTAATCACTCACTCTTTAATTAACAAACTCGACGTGCTTATACATAACATTTGGAAATCTCAGTACATTTTAGGAAATCTCAGTTCAGTGAGATAACACAAATTGTCTTGCCAAATGCAATAAGTATCTTTGTTTTATTCTCAAACTTCAAGAAAACTGATAACATCATTTTTCAAATGTCTATAGACCACAGAATTATTTTTAAGTAGACAAAGTTCTTCCTAAAGAGACTTGCTAGTTTACAAATAGCACTTCAGTTATTACTTAACTGTCTCACTGCCTAAGCTAAAATGCTCAAGAGAAAACTACCTGAACATTAGCTGCCTAGGCTCACATCTAAGTGTGCTCTCCAACCACAACTGACTGTATGATAAATGAATAAATCTTGGGACTACTTATTTTAAATGATATTATTTATCAATGGCGCCTGTACCGATTCTTTTTCTGTCCTCTGCTCCATGAGTAAATGAAATTAACTGAAAGGTGATGGGATAGCTCCATATATGGAGATGAAATAGCAACGACCCTTCCCCCTACACTAGTGCTTTTTCCACATTGTTCGCCACACCTGCCATAGAATCCCCACCGGCGTTGCCCCTGGACCAATGACAGAAGCATTGTGGAATATTAGCCCTATGTCGTTCCCCATGCACTGAAGGAGATAAGGATCGGTGACCTAATAGAGTTTTTTTTACTTTATATTTTTTAGATTAAGGAATGAGATAATTGATATGAACAAGGATTTAACCATATGTTATAAGTTGGAATATGGGCTCAAAACATGCCTCAGATGAAGGTAAACAAGATGTGAATATAAAGATTGATGCAAAATTGGACTGATTACATGTCTTTTTATAGCGATATAACACCCTCTTTTATGATGCAGGAAAATAGTTATATTATATATTATATTATATATGTTATATATTATATATGTTATATAAGCACCAGAACTCTTGATGAATGTATAATAGCACTCCAAAACCCCTGAAGAAGTCCCAAAGTGGGGCGTTGGAACATGATTGGATGCAAAAACTGGACATGACATATACTTTTTTGGACCTTTTTGATGATAAAGAACTCCTTGGTAAAGACAAAGACACGCACAGGGGACTGGTGCATTCCCCCTGTTCAATCTGACCGACTATCTAGACTTGACAGAATATGTTTTATCCATGACGGTTTATATGTAAATTTGTATATCTTCTTTTTGGATTAAAAAGTGTAAATCTTATTCCTTCGACTGGAACTCCATTTATGATATATTTTTCACCTTTAAAGTCTGGAAGGGTTTGCCACCCCCTCTGGGTTTAGTTCCCCCAATCTACTAACAATATATATGATTTGGATGTAGTGAACTTAGCTGCCGATGTTGGGTCCCCCTTTTTCTCCCTTTTTCTACAACTGACTGTAAATCATTACTGTATCAATCAGGGACACAGCGATGGCAGAAGGGAACAAGGGGATAGACACTCCTAAAATGTAAAGAGTTATTCTGTTATAAAGTATATTAGCAACAATTTTAAAAATCATTTCAATAGTAAGAAAAAAACTATTTGAGATGGGAAGAATCCCAGGTCTCGATTGTTGCACCCTAGGTCAATGTTTTATATATCACTTGACCCTACCAATAAGAGACTTTAATGGCATTCACGTATGATGGAATACATTTATTTACATGTATTCGAACAAAATTAAATGTTTCACCCATCTAGGGCGTGACATTACAGATGGTTGGGGCTAGGCCCTTCATAAACGTCTAATCATAGTCTCAACGCATTTTGCGGTAACATATCGATTCATCAGGCGAAAATATCGATGTCAAATATCCAAGCTCAATTGACTTTTCTATACAGAGAAATGCCATTCAACATTGACTTAAGAAAGTGCGACTAGTAAACAGTGGGCCAAGTATTTTTATGCAAGAGATAGAAAGAGAGAAAGAGAAGAATACTAATGTGATACCCAACTGCAGCATGATATACAAACACATTGTAGTTGTATGTGTAATTTTTCATGACAGCATGTAAATTGTACTTCTGCATGTAGCTATTAATGGAAAATGTCATGACAGGCAGCACATGCCATCTTCTGTAGCGTGACAGCATAATTTGAGCATAAAAATGCTATTGGCTGGGGGCATTCAAGATGCTATGATAAAAGGCCAAAAAATAACTTTGGCAGCCAAGGCGGCACGCTATTACAGTCTATAGACAATGTGTATATAATTCAAAGCAAACAACATGGGAAAGTAGTTACAACAAAGGAATGTGTTTCTTACAGTAAATGCAAACACAATGTCTTCCCAAACAAAGGCAATTAGTAACGGCTCAAGCTCCAGTTTGCCATGGTAAAAAGTGGACATGGCTATAAAAAGGCAACTAGGAAGACCTCATGCAGTATATGTAACAGCTAGGATGTGCCTAGGAAAAGATATATTTTCTAATATATTGCCTACAATTCAATTGCTTGTCTCTTCTCAGCTTATATGGGATTTTTCTTAATCTTGACTTAAATATACTATCAATAACAACCTAGATGTGGGCATCAGCCAGTATTTACTCATTATTCATTGCTGACTTCTTAAATAGTCTCTAGTCAGTCCTTTAGTCAAGTGAAGAGAACAGAAAGCATAGAGTAAATCAGAACAAAGAGTAGGAGAAAGTAAAGCCAGCATTAAAGTGGCCACAACTGGGTTTAAGAGGTCACAGGTAAACATTTTAGTCATAGGCAGGTTGCACAGGTCAGAGCCAGGGTAGAGTGGTCAGAGCTAGGATGGAGGGTTCTTCTTCCTGCTAGTGGATACTAACCTTGTAGTGACCAGAGAATGACACTACTGTCAGGCAGCTGCTGAGATCCTTTCAGAGGTCAAGCCAAGGCCCCCCCCCCCCCCCCCCCCCCCCCCCCCCCCCCCCCCACTGGGCCATTCTGCAAGATCGCTTGCCTGAAGCTGTTTGGTCTCCAGAGAGAGAGCTGTGTCCCCTGTAGGTAACCCGTGTAGAGGATGGACGAAGCATCTCCCACACCTACCCCACCGATGGAATCTGGACCACTCTTTCATGGGGATCATATCTAGGTTGAGAGCTACGGCCACCTCCTTTCACTCTCAGCAGCTGGTTAGGGCACAGTTTGTAACTGTAGCTCCTAAGCCGTATGCCCCATCCCTGCCATTAAGTTTGGTGTGAAGCTTGTACATATTCCTGAAGTAAAGATCTTGTAAATATTCCCTTAACCAGCTTAGTGGACAGTGCTTTATTTGTGTGTGAGAGCCTGAAGACAGTGTGTGTCCGAACATTGCAAAGAACCTGGTCGTGTAGAGAACAGTTATACTCCACGACACTACAACCTTACAGTGAATTTTGGAAGGGAGAAAAAATTTCCTGCACCTCCCTACACTTATTTTTCATTTCACTTGTTTTTACCCCCATTCGTAAATATTTCTCCACCACTGTTCTGAAGGGAGTGGATTACATTGCAGCCTCTCAGATAGGGCCAGGCCTCTTCTCTTGCTGATAATGAACAGCTTGCAGGGAATATGTGGGGTAGTAGGGCACAGAGCTTGGGAGATAGGTCATGTACCCAGGTTTGCACTTATGCAGCGCCATCACTTAATTTTATATTACTGCCACATATTCTCCTGGGTGAGCAAGTGCCACCAAATAACAAAATTGCTGATTCAGTAAACAAAAATTTGTTACTTTTCTGTTTTGGACTGTATAGGGCTAGGTCATATACTTAAAGCAAAGCCTTTTTGGTTAATCATTAAATAACTACAGCAACATATGAATATATGAGTTATTATTTTACCACTAGCATAATTGCTAATTGCTGTGTGTAGATGCCTGTTGAAGTAAATCATCCAATCATTTAGCATCAGTGCAATCATATATCAACATCTGAAAAAGTAAATCTTATCATATTAAATAACTCTTGAAACATAAATGTGCATAAGCTGGCACTAGACAGAAGAATTTTAATTTGAAGCTTTGGAATAAGTGGGAAGCGCTCCACAAATTAGAATAACAGGCTTAAGATCTCACTTTTTTATATATTAGACAGTAATTATTACGTAAAAGTCATTATGAAATTGTACCTTTGTTAAATATCTAGGGCACCAAAAAAGAAACTGTAAAAAGTAGGATCTGTTAAAAAAAAATTTAGGCAGTCACTACTTACTTTTATCTCATCCTGCTATCATGCAACTTTTACAATACTTGGAATTCTAGCCTGGAAGAAGCATAACTGGTGCTTATGCCAGATTAGAAGAAGTATGCAAACAGGATATCTACAAAACAACACCACTGGCATTTTAAGAGAGAGTTTACTAATTGCACTGTAGTGTCATGGGCCCACAGGCCGGAGGTTGTGTCCCCTTTAAGGCCCTTAACCATGATGCACCCGGGATTTTCAGTTCAGTTATACATGAGACCCTGTTGGGCATCGTCATTAAAAAAGTTTGTTGAAGCAGCAAAGTTGCCTTTTGTCATCTTGTTGATTCCTGAACCTTACAGCACTTTATAAATATTAGTGTGATCACTAATTTTAATTAAATTAAGGACTGAGTTGGCTGTATCAGTGTGTATTTATGAAAACTAATACAAAACAGTGGTGATCAAATTAAATAACTATATATGTATGTATGTGGGAAGCCCATAGGGATCATCAGGTAGGTTTGCATTGAAGCTGGATCTGGAGCAGGGTCGGCATTTTGGAAGATTTATATGGTTTTTCTGGCTTCAGATTTGCATAACCTGGTATTCTTGTATTTTTTGCTTTTGCTTGATACTAACTGTATCCGCTAAATCTTTTGTGTGGCACTGTAGATTGAGACATCTGCAACTGTCATCCGTCTCCTGTCAAGCTCCTACGTTATGCTCTCTACCCAAAATGTCATGTGATTGGTATGGTGATATCATAGATGTTAAACTTGGTGAGTCTGGATGATTTTATTAAACAAATGAGGTACAAGGAAGCCCTGCCCTGTAAAGGCCCCCATACACGTGTCGGATTCGCACCGGATTCCGGCACGATCGATTCCGGGCGCGTGCACGCGAAACGATCGTGCCGGAATCGCATGCAGCCCACCTTGTCCGATCGGTCAGGTCCGATAGTTCAGGGGCCCAGAATCGGATCCGACAGAGAACCAACATGTTGGTCTTTCTCATCCGATTCTGCCCGGATCAGGGGGAGTTGCCATTTGTGAGGTGGAATCGGAGGTGGAATCGCACACGGAATCGTGCCGGAATCAGCTCGGACAAGGTGGTATGCTGCGATGGATACTCTTAATTGGCCGATTGATCACACCTGCGATTCCCGGCAGAATCGCCGGAATCGATCGGATGATGAATCGATTGGACATGGAATCCGACACATGTATGGCTAGCTTAAGACACATAAAAACAAGTTTGTTATGTTTCCGCCTTCTTAGCATGAAATTACTTTCCTCTAGTTATTTCTGCAAACACTGAAAACCTAAAAAAATCACTTTTCATAAGCGTTGAGCTTAGGCTTATATATAGAGTAAATAAAAAGTAGATTAAACAGCTTTTAAAACAACAAACTTTTTCATGAGCTTTTATGTATATCTGACTAATGAGCTCCACCAACTGTCCTAAAACAAGGGGTTCTACCTAAACTTTTGACATTTGTGATGGATTGGGCCATGTAAATACCTTCTGTTTTAAGAAGGCTTGATTGTGCTATGCACTGCTCGAGTTGAGGGTTGCTTGATTCCTTTAATCCCTTCTCACTATAACCGTCATGGTTGTTCCTCTTTGACCAATGAGCTGTACTACTAAAATGCTCCTGCAGGTGGCACTGTAGCCAGAATCTTAACCTGTGGCTGCTGGTTCCTGAACAAAAACAATTCTAGCACAAGCAATAGTGAACCAGAAGTTGGTTTGATCATTGAAATCGTCTCACTTTTAACACCCAAGGCTGCCATTTTACAAGGAAAACTGAAGATGTATGTAAAATATGCCATTATTTAAGCCATTCTTTTAAGAAGAGTGTGACATTTGCTTCTGGCTTTAAGGGATTTCAAATTAGATCAATTCATTAAAGCAGCATGCTACTAATATTAATGTTTACAATTTTCATACCTACTGTAATGAAGAAATTTAAGCCACATTAATAAATGTACTCCTAACCATTGCTAGCCGCAAGGCAATACAGGATTATAGCACTAAGCAGAAACCAGAAAAAAAACACTGCAATATGTTTAATTTTCCATCTAGCTTAATTCTGTTTAATACTCTTGGCTTTCATTAAGGCTGAAGAAAAAAGTCCATGCTGGCAATGCAATTAATTCAAAAGCGGACATCTCGCTGAATAGAAGCAAAAATGAGCATCCCGGTGACTCCATGGAGTTTTCACCTTTCTAGGTCACTGTGTTGAAGATGAAGGATTTGTCACTGTTCTCTGTTAGGAGGATTCCCTCATAGAGTAGCCGGCTCTCGGTTGCTTAGTCATGGAGCAGGAAATGAATAGGTCATTAAAAGAAGAGAGATTTCCTGGGCACTCGCTACTGTTGGATCTGTACAGCTGGGATTTTTAGACATTAATGGACACAATAGCCAGGGAATAAGAGAAAGCAGGGCTCGATTCTTCAGAAGCACAGAATAACATTTCGATCATGCAAAAGAAAACATAGTTGATACAGGCTTGGCAAAATAAATGCAAATAGTTGATGTAATTGGATTCCTTTTACACCTGTGACACTGTAACTAAATTCATTTGGATGATATTGTCAACATGATGTTGCAAATTACTGCTGAAAGGGAAACTCTTATCTCTGAATCTTTGTGAATATTTGATGTAAATCCGGCCCCACTGTTGTTTACTTTATTGGCACTTGAATGTACATTGCTACTCAAATTAAACCTACTAAAGATATGAAATGACAATCACAGGATCTTGCCAAAACAGCAACTGTTTTGCAAGTCAGATAAACCAGAAATGGTGATCTCAGGTCTATTGAATGGACCAGCTGACTGAACATATTAGAAGCTATCATTACATTTGGTAGAAATACTGCTTACTGATCAAAATTGCACTTTCATGGATTAGGCACTATAAGATAACCTCACCATAGCTCTACTATTTTCATTTAGTGATGGGCAGCATAGGCAATATTCAAAATTGCTAAATTTCACAAATTATTCTAAGAGAAGTAAACTTGAAGGTTATGGTGAGAAGGGATGAAAGGAATCAAAAAGCCCTCAGCTCGAGCAGTGCATAGCACAATCAAGCCTTCTTAAAACAGAAGGTATTTACACGGCCCAATCCATCACAAATCCAAAAAGTTTAGGTAGAAACCCTCATTTTAAGACCGTGGGCGCAGCCATGCAAATTACTTATTTTTGCCCCATCAGCCAAATGCACATCCAGACTGACTGGTGTACAGTGCAAATATAGCCTTTATGGTACAGAGCCATTTATTACAAACTGCATACAGCTTCAGGCTTATCAGTGCAGTGCATGGAAACCATAGCTCTATGGTGTGGGGCTTGGAAGGCAAACAAAGAGAAGTAACCATGAAGGTTATGGTGAGAAAGGGATAAAAGGAATCAAATTAATCAAATCAAATTAATCTACAAATATTTGCAAATTTGACTACAAAGATTATAGCTCTAAATTTGAGATCTTCACGGATTCTCAAATTACCGATATTCACAATAAAAATGTGTGTTTCGAATACTTGCACTCAACATTATTTTCATTCAGCTAACCAAACCATTTGCTGACAGCCCACATAATGGTCACTACAGATTGGTTGCTTTCTCTAAGTCACTTTCAACTTGTCAAACTGCTCTTGGCATGCCTACATTTGGCACATATAGGAGACTCAGTAACAGTAAAACTGTTGTATTGTTATACATCTAATACTTTCCTCTTAAACTATCTTTACCTTGATCTTGTAAGTTAGAATCTTGGTAAGTTAGGAAAACCATCTTTTGGTGTCTCATATTACTAATGAGATAGCTGCAATGAGAGAACTCAGTTGCTCAAATTATATCTGTAATCTGCAGCTTCATTGTATTTCAATATGCTGTAATGACATTCAGAGAACACTGGGACACATATAAGTAATGAAGTCTATAATTGGTACCTATCCCTTTTGCAAACAGCAGTAAAGCAGGTATACTTATCAGCTTCCTCCAGTTAATTCAAAGGCGTAACAAGTATTTCTGTATTCTGTAAAATAAACAGCTGAAACTGAATGTTTCCTGTAAAAGCTGATAGGCTAAGCAGCCCTACATCTTCAAATTCCTATTGTATTTTCATCTGTAAACCATAACACTGCCTTCAAATTATTCAACATTAAATTACGAATGTGCTTGAAAGAAACACATTAACAAAAGTTTATAGATGTATCAAGTTATAGAACTGAAAACATTGTCTTACAGTTTAACTAAAGGCAATTATAGTTGTACAGGAATAAAACCGATATAATATTAGATTCATCGTCTTTATGATCCTAAAAATTAATAAAGGTAAATATATAATTTTGCCACCAGAACACCAGTGGAAGGGAAATCTAATGTACATACAACATATTTTATAACCTCTAGATAAGTAATGAATCAACAGGTCTGAAAGCGAAAAAAACAACTCTCTTAACTCTTCTGACAGAAATATGAATTTGGCACTAATTAACTCAAATAACACACAATACCACAAAATAAGTGCCAAAATTGAACAATTGAAAATATGGTGCATCTTTCTAATGACCATTAGATATTGCTGATATCATCAAGTCATAGAAATGTGTTAAAAATGAAGAGATTCGTTTTACGAATGACGGTTTGTACCACTAATTTACTTATTGAAGTATCTCATCAGTATTCTAAAACTGTAGTGAGGGCATTGCTGGGTTTCAGCATCTGCTGATTTGGTTATAACATAAGAGATATAAAATCAGAACCAATTCAACAACTAAAGCCTAAAAGCAAATCAAGAAGATGTGATTGAAAAGATGTTTGTTCTTCTGAGTCTGAAACCTGATTTCAGATGGGCAGTAGAGAAAACACAAGGATATATACTCTAATAACAATGTTCAAGGAATGTGAGCTGGTGTGTGATTTCATTTCAGAGTTTGATATTTTCTCTTTTTTCTTACCTTTCACTTTGCTCTATATACTTTAAACTGAAATAATAAAGTTTGGTCCATGTATAGTAAAAGTGTAACAGCATATGGACTACTTATAACAATGTAGTTGAAAGTAATGTAGTAATGATAGTATTTGTATAAATGATCATCATTATGATCTTTTATTGCTCATTATCTACTTACGGAAATCCTTATAGTGTATGTTTGAGCAAATTAAAGTCCATGTTTACTTGCCCAATATACCCCATGTCACTTGCAGTCAAACTACCCATTATGTGGATGATAAAAACCCATACCTGTAATGAGTAAATTATTATTTTCTTGAGCCACTCACCCCCTCCTATAAGGTGTTCTTACTGGCAGCTTCCCTTGCACAGAGACACGTAGGAAGGGACAGTAGCAGAGACTTTGAAGATACATTTTCAGCATTGAATACTATTATCTAGAGCCATCTAGTGCCAATTTGCTTTACTGCAGTTAATTAACCCCTTCAAGTATTCACCATTGTGTAGGTTCACTAGAACATAAAGGTTAATTAGGTAACCTTAACGTAAATTATATATGAAGAAAGCGGTTGCATTGCAGTCCAGCAAAAGATAACTTGACAGGACTGGCATCATGCAAGATTCATAAATGTGCATTTTTAGCTTGCTGCAAGACATTAGGATCTCACTGGATCAACGGGTAGTTTTCTGTACTTGTAGGAATATTTGTATGTATTGCAGAAATACTGTGCAAAGTTACGCACAGACCTAAGATTTTTTTTGGCACTGGAAAAGATTTCTTGTCATTGTACATCCATGTGCTGTATTTATGGGGAGAGTTGGGGGGGGGGGGGGGGGGGGGGGGGGGGGGGGCAACACCTTGCTCTATTCTCTTTCAAGGGTCACAATTATTTGAATCCATTAGCAGTCCACTGTGTCGGATCACTTCTTAACGTAAATGGGAAACTATATTGAAGCTGAAATATTCCCATAGACGATCAAAATAGATCATCATGAACTCTAGCATCTGTACAGGGCTTAAGACACAGTAGACACAGGTGCAGCGGATACAATTATCAAATTTGGTAAATCATTCATTGCTCCCTCCACCCTGTAATGGAAGAAAGGAAAGAGCTTTGTGAATGATAAGTGCTTAGTTATGATGTTCATCTAAACGGACACACTCTTTTTAAACGGTATATATGGCATTTCATTTGAACAGATAATTATCTGATTCCTAGCCAAGAGATGACTCAGTTATAATAGGGTAAAGACATTAGTAAGCAGGAACTGTTTTGTTCTAAACAATGTGTCAACTACCTGGAGCCTCATATCAACTGTATTATTCTCTTTGTTCTTTAGATTTGTTTGAAAATGATGATGTAAAGTAGCCATTTCCTATGGTATACCAGTAATTGACTAGTTATTCCATCAGCCACAGTTAATAATAACTATAAACAAAGTGCTTATGCATGGAGACTGTACTACTGACACCACAGGGCACATACAGATGGACACTAGGATTTAACAGCAATTTACCTTATTGTTTATATACCTTTTTTAAAAGGCAGAGAGTACAGTGTGGGCTGGTGTTACCTAGAACACAAATTTTTACCACCTACGTATGTTATATGGAGAAAATTACAGTCTCACAGATGTAGGTCCAAAACCCAGTTTGGAAAAAAAATCCCTATCCACTTTAAACATAGAAACACACCAAAGCAGTGACAAGTTTATCCAAATGTCCCTACGCCAAAACATAAGACCAACATTATGTAAGCTTTGCAGTGAAGAGTGCTCTGACATTTATATTGGGGCAACAAAAGAATGGAAAAGGACATGGATGAAATTTACATTATTAACATAGTGGAGGTATGATTTAATATATGATGAGGAAACCAAGGTTGAAGCTGTCCTAGCACTTTTTCCAGAATAATTCAATAATACCCTAGTTCCAATCATGAAAATGAATTAAGAAGCATATAACTTGTGTGGTTATAGTAAACTGGTAATTCTGATTGGTACAACATCCTAAAGACAGGCTTTCTAAAGTTATTATCTGCTTGAGTCAGATTCTTAGAAACTCACAAATGCATTTTGAATGGCCCGGTAAATGGGCAATTAGGGTAACAAGACACCCAGCACCCAGTAAGCGACCATATAAATGCTCCCTAAATATAGGTGTTCAATTCAGACCATATCAACCCATGTACTAACATCTAACATTCTTAAAAGAGTAAGTCCTTCTATAGGGCTCAGTTAATGGTACAGTCATAAGATGCCACCCATGCAATACAACAATTTATGAAAATGTTTGTCTCTGTTAGCTCATCATCAATTGAGGTATTTTTTGAGCATTTAGAAACAAAAATGGGGTCACATTGTGCATAAAAGTCCTCAACGTTCTGTTTCCTCAATAACTGCAGCTCCAAACTTTCTCAGGACAAAAACATAGCTCCCACGCCCAAATGGCTGAATGCAACCTTATATTATTAATTGACATGCCAAAGGTTGAATCTGTGTTGGTTTAAGTGGATTTAAGTCGAATGTTGTAACATGTAGAAAGTAACATGTGTAGACAAAGTAACTTTTGAGTTGCCTATCTAGTTTTGAAATATCATAGTACCTTAATGTAAATATAACTCCTTTGTGTAAACCTAAAAGCAGTTTGAAAGGTCCTGCCACGTGTTAGCAGAACAATTTATCATCACAGCCTGTTGATATTGAGTGGCTATGTTTACTAATTCATAGGAAGTGATGGAATTTTTAGTTTACATGCATGAAGGAACCATATGGCTACACGTAGAGAGTGATTAGTCCTGTCAGTGTTCATAGATATCATTACCAGGTCATTATCTCAGCTGAGACTTGAAAATCAAATGGTACAATTATCAATGTGGGAGCTGTGGTGCATAGTTCAAGGTAACAAACATGGATGTGAGGGGTTCTGGATACCATTAGACATGACAAAACTGCTCTGCAGGGTGTTATTTAGATCTTGAAACAGACCAAAGAATACATATTAAAGAAATGTAAAAGTGATTTCAGCATGCGCACTGAACTGAAAATAACAGAAAATAATTAGCCAGCATGCCTATTATTAGGTGAAAAGATGGAAACTACTGTTGTTTAGGCAAAACTAAAGATGATTGAGCTGCAAATCAGAGATCTTCCTGCTGTGTATAAGAAATCAAGCCATGTAACTCTCAACAGGCAGAAGACTATGACTATAGGAATCATAATTATATTTCAAGTCTTTGTGAAAACTGCTATCTCAGGGTGTCTGGCTAAACACCCGCCTTATCCGTTGTTGTATGCACATCACAAATTGAGAGATAATAATGTACATTGTGACACTGCTTTCTATCTATGGCATCATTTATAGTGCAAGCTCTGTTCTTTTTCATTCAGACTGGTTTAATAAATAGCACAGATAGTGCTTTGTAGTGCCAAGTGACTACCATGGGGATTTCTGTGCTGTCACATCCATGCTGTGCTGTGGCAGATGTAACAGACGCAGCAGGGCATAGATGATTCAAGGAGAGGAAAAATGAAGTGTGCATGTGAGTGTTCATCCGAGCTTGGTTAGAAGGGGGTATAATAGCAAACATCATTTTCCCATCAGAACTGCACTTATTAGAAGCAAGCATGCTGACTTAACTGCAAGACAATAGATTGCTAGACTAATATATATATATATATTTATATTGTATGAGCATGCCAGTATTGCTTGGCAGAACACATGTTATCAACGACAGACTCAGGAAAGCAAGGGGAAGGCTACAAATGCTGGCCCTCTCCAGTAATCATAGCAACAAGTAGAGATTCAGAAGTTATCTATTTTGGTCTCAATTTAGTTAATGTGGTGCTATCACCTGCTCTTCCATTTTCTTTTATCTGCACTTTTGGTCAGAGCAGGGGTTAAAATCTTGTGGCACTCCACCCATCCAGTGATGCCACACTGAGGGTGCAAGGGAACTTTGGAAGGTAGATGTCACCTACCCAAGTCCCCTTTACGCCTGGCAGTCTATTTGCCACTGGTGGCCATGGAGTGAGGTGGAGATTAGATGAATAGCCCTCTAGGTAGCATCAGCTCGGCTCTGCCCCTCCAGTCTGTGATAGACACCAAATGGGTGATGCTAAGGGTAGATGTGAAGGAAGAACCCTACCTCCTCTCTGCCCCCTCCAGTGATTATGATGGACTGGACGGGTGGGGCACAGAAGAGACTGAAAGATAGGTAAGAGGCTCCAACGGCCATCTTAGAGGATGGCAGTGCGGGAAACCAAGGAAAGCAGAAGGTAAGTGTGTGGATTTTTGGATTGGGTATCGATCTGCCTATATCAAAACAGGAAAATATTGTACATTTGTTGTTGTTTTTTTCATTTTAGTAAAAAACGACTTTAGTAAAGTTGTTTTCATTTTAGTAAGAAACAGCTTTAACTGAATCTAATATGATGTTCTTCTTTCTTTAAATAAGCAAGTCTACATAATACTGCAATTTTGTCATTATAATTGCTGTATTATTAAATCTCCTGAAACTTTTAAACATGACTAGGATGACATTTAACTACATAATATTCACATTAAGGGAATGTAGGCTCTAAAATATAATGTTCTAATTTCCTTCTTTTTAGCTTACTGTAAATTATATACAGCATTGTATTTGAGTAGTGGTTGGCTCTTTTTGTTTACCAAGTAAGAATACCTAGGGACCCATTCGTCAATGTAGTGAACAAATACAGAATTGGTAGATTTCATGGTTGAAATCGGGCAGAACCAAACTACCAAGCTACATGGACAGAGACAGAAGAAAAGAGAACCATGTCACCACACATTGAACATTTAACATCTAGTGAAATGGTGACAACATTCTGTATTTACTGTGCTCTGGTTTACTGAGACTTCTACTGGGACATGGTATCCTATTAACTAATATTGACTCTCAACCTACCAGAAACTACATTTATTTGAAATCTACAATTCCCCATGGGTGCCCAATTACAGGGAGTCTATTGTGTTTGAAAAAGTAGTTCCTTAGCATAAAAATGTAAGTATAGTGAATGTATAGGAATCACTGTGCACCAGTCGATGTATATATTTATTTAAATCAAGGATTATTATTTCATACCTATCTAAGAACAACTTGACTTGTGTTATTAAATATTCCTCCTCCCAACTCCAGTTAAAAAGCTGGGCCCATTCAGAATGAGCTGTAAAAATTCCTCTAAAGCTATTACTGGTGCTGACATTATGATAAAAATCCTCTATAAATTCATCAAGAAAGGCAGAGATGTTGGATAACGGCAAAAAGGAGTTATTTTATGGCTAGCCGTGACATACTACTACTGTAGAATCATTGATTGTGTGGGAAAATATTTCACTTTGGCATTCATGAATTCACTGCTTCAATGCAATTAAGAGTGTAACAGTTTCAACACAAATATATGATAGAATTGCTGCGAAGTATCTGCAAGCTGTATTTAACAACATTGGAGAAGAGAATGAGGTACCAAAAATATTCTTCAAATGTCATATTTTATCTTCTGCTAACATTAAATAAAATATCAAGTCAACTTTTTATTTTGTTCCCTATGTTCAATGCTTTCATAAAGGCACAAAAGGCATTTATGTGCGTTTTCATATGTCACACTCAACTCGCATATTTATAAATACTTAATCGCCTTCAACATAAATGACCAGAAACGTTCTTGTTACAATTAGTGATTAGCAGCATAGGCAAATCTTTTTGTCTTTTTTTAATATTCACAATACATTTATAAATTTGTGATCTCCAGTCATTATTACCTTCATTGGCCAAATTGGCACTTTTACATGCACATATATTGCATGCTAGTTTCGGGTACTGATCTCGAATATTCTAGATTACGAAGAAATAGTACTACATTTGAGATTTTCACAAATTCTAAAAGTGCTGATACTGGCAATAAAAAATTTATGATTAGAATATTTGCGATCAACACCAGGTACAATGACACCTGGCATGAGGTTATATACATTAGGGGTCAACAGTTGAAGATGACGCGTTGGAATTAGGAAGAAGGGGAAAGTGTGAAGGTTTAAGTGACAAGGGTCACATATTCGGCAGCCTCCCTTTCCTCCCAATCCGAGCAACGCAAGCTGCTGTGGGTGGGAGGTGTTGAGGTGCCGGGGGTTGTGGAGGTTTGTTTAGTCTTGCCCGGTCTCCCCGGCCGACAGGACTTGCATAGGGCCCCCCGCAGGATAGAAACGGCCCTGCAAGCACCTACTTGAGCACATAATCAAGTACATAACAGAATCATCTAAAACAAGGGAGGGCAAACTTTTTGACTCATGGGCCACAATGGGTTCTTATATTTCACTCAGGTCTAGACCAAGTGCCTGTAATGGCTTCGTTCTCCCAAGTGCTTGTTTCCCTGGTGTCATTGAGGATTCTGGCCATGTTTAACAGGGACAATGTGATATTCTTACATTTTATGTAACAAAGACAAATACCCATGTCTGGATTTTTGCGAGGGGATACCCACGTAAAAAAAGCTGAAGTAGAGGTGAAAGGTGAAAAGTATACTTGCTTTATTATTATAAAGGAAGGTTGATCAACGTTGTTTGTACAATGGTGTTTTGTGACACAAGGCCACTTTGCCAGGATAAAAACAATAAGCATTATATTTTGGTCTTGGTGTTTTGTAAATTCCGGCGTGACCAAAATGGAGAGGAAAAGTCTTGATTGTACAGAAAATGTATGGTAAAATTGTAAGGTGCAGGGGGGCCTTTAATTTTAAATGTCTCTTTTGGTGTTACTAAAATAAAGCAAAGCTATACTTGTCAATGTCTTAGAGAAACAACCCATGTTCTAAATAAACTTGGAGTCTACACACTGCTTCAAGGCCCCTCTTTGCTGTCTAAACTGATCCTAATCTATTAAAGTAGTGACAGCTAGACATATATAGCAGCAGTAAATAAACATACCTAGAGGCAACCCCCTGTAAGGTGCATACAGATGAAAATCTATATTTGCAGGCAGCCAAAGACTCCCATGTGCATGCATTAGAATCAACTTATACTACAAAAAAAAAGGCAGTTGCACAATAAAAATGAAAAATAGTACTATCTATATATACTCAATATGTGTGTAATGGGGTGGAAAAGTTACTGAGCACATTTGCATAGTTTTGGAAATGCATATTGCTGAGACCTTTTTTTTTTAACAGAATGGCGAGAAGGTAGAACCCCTATCAATATTTTACTGCGAAGCTTAGCTATTAAATATGTTTAAATCATGGGTAACTGGACTGATTGGTAGAATATGTCTGGGTTACTAATTCCTCTATTATGCCCAGTCTGGCATAATAATTTGCATACACTGCTTTTTCACTATAAAATATGGAAACATTAAGTCAAAATCGCATATTTTATGCTTTGGCCTTGTATA
This sequence comes from Ptychadena robeensis, assembly GCA_036250615.1. Classification (NCBI taxonomy): domain Eukaryota; kingdom Metazoa; phylum Chordata; class Amphibia; order Anura; family Ptychadenidae; genus Ptychadena; species Ptychadena robeensis. The sequence goes on along the minus strand of CM070033.1, from coordinate 82,617,798 downwards.
CACACATGTGTAATCTACCTAGGACGCTCAAGAGGCTAGCTGCAGACAGTAAGTAGAGTGCATGTAATTTGTATGTCTCATGTTTCTCTGTGTGTCTATGTGTGTTTGTCTCTATGTGGATGATTGATGTCTCAGCATGAGTGTAGTGTGTGTGTGTCTGAATGTGAATGATGAATGTTGTTGTATGATTGGTGTGTGCATAGCAGAAAACCCCCCAGCCCCCTGCCACAAACCACCATCCCCCCCCCGCCCCCCGCCGTGGGGCCCTGATAGGTACAGCAGCCTCTGCCTCTGCACAGCCCGGACTGCCAGCAGCGCATCACACACAGTAGTGGCAGTCCGGGCTGTTCAGAGGCAGAGGCACAGTGAGCAGAGGCTGCTGTACCTATCAGTCAGCACACCGGGGCCCCCACGTGCTGACCGTCGGGCCCCCCTAGCTGCCCGGGCCCGGGACGGGAGTCCCCTCTGTCCCCCTAGCTGCCCGGGCCCGGGACGGGAGTCCCCTCTGGCCCTGAAACTGTGTTGTTTCAATTGAGAGCAATTTCATGAATAATTTATGCTGCTGAAAAAATTTAAAATGTTCTTATACACTAATTTTTCACTATAAAATATAGAAACATTAAGTCAAAGCTCATATTTTATGCTTTGGCCTTGTATACACACATGTGTAATCTATCTACCATATATACTCGAGTATAAGTCGACACGAATATAAGCCAAGATATCTTTATTTTATCCACAAAAGCTGGGAAAACATATTGACTTGAGTATAAGCCTAGGGTGTAAAATGCAGCAGCTACTTTTAAAGTCAGATAGTGGAGTTTTCAAAATAAATTTTACAAAATGACCACATGATGACGCTGCTGCTCCAAGTTTGTTTACATTTTACCAGTTCAGCGCTAAAAATGAATGCCGAATACAGATGAAAGATCAAACATCGGACCACCCACAGAGGCTGCCGGTGCACACAGTGAGACCGGCAAACAGGTAAGTGGGGATAAAAGGCAAATTTATTTTTCACTATAAAAATAAATAATGTAAACATGAAGGCTATTAACCACAAATATAGAACACTGTTTTGGGAACCCTGAACTCAGTGCCCTAGTAGCGTAATTCACTAGGCTGAGCCCTAGTGGGGACTTTTCAGGCACAATAGTCTTGTCACTACAACAAAAATGTCTAAAATCACAAATAGTTTCTTGAGTAAACAAACAATCAGCAGAGTATATACTGTCTAATACATAGGTTGACCAGCAATATGGGTGCCCCTCTAGCCTGTAAAATATCATCACAGAGAAAAATGGATCAAGTCCTGACTTAAGGGATGTTAAAATAATCAGATTTTTCTTTAACCTTTAACCCTAACATAATCATCATTATTACTGAAAAAAAATTGTAAGTTCTGTTTCTTGCTTTTAAATCATTCCACACCTCCTGTCCCACTTACATCTCTAATCTTGTACATAAATACACCCCTAACCGCCCCTCCGCTCCTCCACTGACCTACTTATGACATCTCTACTCATAACATCATCACATTTGCAGCTTCAAGACTTCTCTAGGGCTGCTTCCACTCTCTGGAACTCTCTCTCTCTCTCTCGTCCCATTAGACTTACTCCTACCTTCAGCACTTTTAAAAAGCCCTGAAAACCCTCCTCTTCAGTCTTGCCTACCCATCTTCTCATTCCTGACATCACCACCATGCCAGCCCCCCCCCCCCCCCCCCCCCCCCCCCCCCCCCCCCACCTATTATACTCTGTTCCCCAACCTATAAGATTGTAAGCCCGACCGGGCAGGGTCCTCTACTCCTCTTGTTTCATAACCTCTACCTGTGTGTTATCTTGTGTTGTGTCTCAACTCTAATTTATTGTACTGCACTGCTTTATATTATAGTACAACACTTGGGTTTTATCTGGATTTACACAAATAAATCACCCCATTTATAAACAAAAAGTGGTTATCAACTGATATGACTGTCACTATGAATGATCACCGGTTCATCATGCATCAATTGATGATCTAACTACTGTTTACATAAAATGGTAAATGCTAAAGGCTACAATGGAGGCCTGTAGTACTTTATAACAGCCAACCCTTTTGTCATTTTGAAGGCCAGCTACAGCTTTGAGCAGGAGCAGAAGAAGTGGTTGTAATACATATAAATGGTGGCCACATATGCTATTACAGTGTCGCACACGTGGCAGGCTTTTTTTTTTTTTTTAAGTGATTTTCTGCTCTCTGGGAGGCCCCAAGCACAATTTCAGTGTCACCAGTGACGCCATAATCGTGCTGGGAAAAAGCCACGCCCCCCCATTAACATGGAGATCTATGGCGCTGCCTACTCCTCCTCTTTTTGAGTCAAACGCGAAGCAGGACACTCAGAAGGCTAGCTGCAGACAGTAAGTAGAGTGCATGTTATTTGTATGTCTTTTGTTTTTCTGTGTGTCTGTGTGTGTTTGCCTGTATGTGAATGCTTGATGTCTCAGCATGAGTATAGTGTGTGTGCCTCAATGTGAATGATGTGAATGATGTGAATGTTTCTTTATGATTGGTGTGTGCATATATGATACATGTATCTGCATTTTTGGTGTGAAAACCAAATAAAGTTATATAAGTTGTATTTGAAATAAAGTTCAAGGGCCATTTTACACTAGTACTAGTGCACGATACCGCAATGGTTGAATTTGTTTTAAAAAATGTGACGATTTCGAGTAATTGCCACTGAGCATGGTATTATCACTAAACTTCCTGGAGATGTAGAGAAGGGTTGGGGGTACACTACAAAAAACGTTTTGCTCTAACAAATAGTTTTAGCATAAATTAAGTGCAAAGTCAAGTTCAAATTTCGAAAATAAAAATTTCTACTTCGATTTTGAACTTAATTTATGCAAAAACTACATGTGCTAGAGCAAAAAATATTGTTTTTAAAATGTTCCCACAACCCTTCTCTACATTTCCAGCAAAGTTGTGATATAATTTCAGAGACTTTGCAATCAGCTCACAAAGTCAGCTAGTCAAAAATAAGGCACTCATAAATTTTTCCCTCGCACTGAAATATAAGGAACCTGCGGAAATAAGGCACCCCAGAAGATATGGTACTGTAACTCTGGACAGGGGGGATCAGAGGGGGCAATCAAAATGACACAGGAGAACCAGAAGGGGTTACTAAAATGGTAATACCCCCCTTTCTGAGTCTCCTGTGCCATTTTGATTCCCCCCTCTGATCCCCCTGTGTCATTTTAAGTGATCCCCCACCCTAATACCCCAGTGCCGTATTCATCATGGAAAAATAAGACATCCCCCGAAAAAAAGACGTAGGGCATCTTTGGGAGCAAAAATTATTATTTTCAGGAAAACACGGTATGAATTGGGCCTACGTTTTTTTAAACGAATACCTAATTGTATTAACAGTTTTTTTTAACCAAAGCTGATCTTCTGTCCTCCATCCACAACCTACATTAATACTGACTGACAGGAACAATCACTTTTTCACAAGGTCAAAAATTCACTTGCATCCTAACTATTAGATTTTACAGCATGTTAAAGCCGAACATTTTACACAGTGGCCTGAACAACGCACTGAAGTATAAATAGAGCTTTGTTATAAGGGTCAATTAGAATAATTAAAAGGTTAAGTTAGATTATGTATTGTGACTGGCAACCACTGAATGTTATTTTAAATTACTGGTTCATGTGAAAGCTGTCACAGTTCCGAGTAACGGCATGCAATGTGGGTGTAAACGATGATTACTGCCTTCATTGACGATATTAGGGTTCTGTGTGTGACAGCGTGTCTAACAGCAAAGATATCAGCCTATATGCCTGCCCCTTATTTAAAAACATGGAATCTGCTCCTGGAAGAGGTGTTTGCCGCAGAGTAATACATTATAGGGTTTCATTCAAAGTTAAGTCTGCAGAGCTGTCAGGAAAAATGTCCCTCAATGCCTTATTATTCTCATGGAAATGAGCAAGGTGGTGTAAATAGTTTCTGCATTAATTAACTTCCAGAGGGGGGAAAACACTGTAAAGATTAATAAGTGCAGCCTTTATAATTAGATCTAATTAAGGATTCAATGAGAAGGACATGCAGCCCATTCGTCGTAGTATAGACAAGTGGTCCCAATACGCTGCTGCTGTTGCCTTGGTAAGAACAGTGAACAGGATTAATATACCACAGATTTATAAATGATGATAGTATGGTAATGTGTTCTGAGCGACTACAAGTCCCAACAATGCTTATACTGTCTTGGGGATGTGTCAGACTCAATACTAGGAAAATATATACTTTGTCTATGAGCAATAAGATGGTAACTTCGTTAATTGCAAAGGCCCTGAATATGGTATCATCATCGCTGTTACTGAAGGTGTAGAGAAGACTGGTGAGAATACTAAAGAATATAAAATATTTCTCTAGCACATGTAGTTTTTGCATAAATTAAGTTCAAAGTCAAGTATATATTTCAAGTTTTGACCCTTGAACAAAAACGACATGTACTAAAGCAATACTTTCTTCACCACCCTGCCAGTCTCATCTCCCCTACTTATTGTATACTCTATTCCCAACTTATTAGATTGTAAGCTCTATGGGGCAACTCCTCCTGTGTCATAACCTATACCTGTGTATTATCTTGTGCCAGATATCCACTTTTATCTATTGTACAGAGCTGTGTAATGTGTTGATGCTATATAAATACATTTAATAATAATACATGTTATGTTCAGGAACTTTGGAATTTGCTCAAAACGTCCGTTAGTTCATCGTACATTGCTATTGGTGTCAAAGGTCTGAGAGGTAGGACCCGACCCAGTTCTTCCAGTTGGTTCAGTTGTCAATTTAGTTCCTTTTCCATTGGTGCAGATACTATGATGATCACTTGAGTATGATAAGTTGTCCCGACTGATTTGATATTTCTCATATATAGTCTTTATCTTGACCCAGGACCTGGACTGCTCTATATTACTGCACATGCATGTTATTGTTTCTATTCCGACTGTGCTTTATTGATTTTTGGTACTGTATATTTTTTGTATGTACAAAAAACTTTCAATAAAATCTAAAATTTGAAAAAAAAAACGTCAGTTAGTTGAAGTAATGAGACCATCGGTAGTTAGTGATGAGAAGCATAGGCAATATTGGAATTCACAATATTTCCTTAATCAATATTCTCCAAATATTCTAACTAAATCAGCAAATTTTAGATCTCCGGTCCATTATATCGGCATGTGTAATGTGATTAATTGCAAAAGCAATGTGTGTTGTCATGGCAACATCTAGTGGCAGAATATGAAATTACAGCTGAAGTGTTATCACGGCACGGAGCTGCGGGAGATGGCTAGCACCCATTAGAATAGCGGCTGAGTGATTGCAGACAGGAAGTGTGTAGTGGGGGCAGGACCTCTGGCCCCTCCCCAACTGATCATGCCCATAGACAATGAATAGGCATGGTTGAAATGAAACATGATTTTTAACCGCGCCCATTCAATTCTATGGCTGCGATCAGAAACATGGTGCTGTGACTGCCCGCAGCTGATAGCGGCCATAAGTTGAAGTGGGCACAAGCCCATTCAACTAAATGGAGGAGATCATCCATGAACGTCGCATGAGATTAAAATTGTGTCCCGTGGCTGATCGCCTATGTGGGAACATAATCTTATGAAACAACTCAGAAGTAATTCTTTGTGTCATTTGTACATCAATGGTACTTTACCCAGAATCTGGAATATTCGAGATTACGAAGACATATAAGGCACTATATTCAAGATCTTTGCAAATTCTCGAAGTGCCCATATTCACAATAAAAAATTTTGGTTTGAATATCAACGCTCAACACTACTTGCCATCTCTTTTTTGCAACATGCGAGGTTTGGGATCCATTGGTACACAGGTTTCCCATTTGAATCCAGCGTGCCATTCACATTACTGCAGTGCAATTTCACCCCTTAAGTAAAGTGACTGCAGTATGCATTGTTGTCTCTGCATTTCCAGTGACAGATGTGGTAAATGCAAACACACAGAAAAACACACAGTAGAGCTTGTTAAGGGACATCCAACTGCACTGCATTGCATTTTGCCCTGTGGTTAGCACAAGGCCCAATGTGAAAGAGTCTTAACTCGAACATAGCAAAGTGACAGAAGAATAGAACCAAGTGGTCCATGAAGTCACCTTTCAAAGCCACTAATTCCTTTGACCAGGACTCTGGAGAAGAAGCACTTAGGCAAAATGTTTCAGGAAGTGTTATACAGCTTTCTATCAGTCCATTCCATCAGCCATAGTACAACTGAATTGCACACAGAAGCAGAAGACGTAACAGAATGTACGTTTTTAAACATGATAAATGTTCTGCCTGGAGATGCACTAATACTAATAAAATAATTATAGTAAACAGATGGTTTTGTCATTATGGCAATGCATGACTTGCATATAACTGTAGATTTGTGTGGGGTAATCGAGCATCCCTGTACAGATTAAAGAAATGGGTATACTGTGATACTATATAATTTTGCAGTACATAACAGATTCTGTCTCCAGCAGACAACAAAACATGCCAAGCTGAATCTGGCAAATGATAGAAGTTTTGATAAGTTTGAATATTCTATTCTATTATGCCCCCTCTGTAACTTCTCTGTTACTTTTGTGAGCAACAAATAACAAATACATTCCAAACTTTTTTTTATATCTGAGAAGAAAATTAAAAGATATTCATATATATTTTGGTTTGATAAAATTATTTTTAATTTTTTAATTGCAATATTTTGATTTGCATTTAACAAATAGTGAACCACAACATTGCGCAAAGAAATGTCAGGTCTTATATTTAGTTACTTGTGAAATGTTTTATGTCTATACAGATGATATAACTTTCTGGTTACAGATGCTGTAGGGTTCAGTAGTGAAGTGATATCATCCGTAACAAAGAAGTAATGTCATCCTAGTAGCCACATGGCTGAAGACACATGGCCTTGAAGGAGATCATTCCTTGATAAGCCTGCACTGTACCTCCTTTAATGTGAGTATTTTATCTTTTATTTTATCATTTACAGTACTTTACTTTTTTGCACTAGGTTGTGTGCCTCGTGTCCTTGTTCCTATTCCTTTATATGAAGCCTAGGCAGTGATGATATAGGCTTTTATTGATGGCTCCAGCTAAAAACATGCATTCTCCTCTTATTTTCTTAAGTTTAGTTATTGCAGAACTTTGAGATCGCTGTATATTACATGATCTTTAAAAAAAATTTGAAATATGCTTTTAATTAGTGAAAGTAGTTGGCTCTTAGGAGTCATATGTATATGAGACATCTACCTGAGCTCACATCAAGTTGATGATGAAAGGCTAATTAGAATGAAACAAACAACGGAAGGTCATTGTGGAGGGTTTCTCCCAAAGGCCTGCAGCTGTTTACTATCTGTTATTGATATCCACTGTGTACTACATACAAATGCGCTAAATTAAAGACCATCTTGTCAGTAGTTAGGGAAGCGTTTAAATTGATTTTCTACTTAAGTACAGATTTTTTTTTCTTTTTTTCATTAGGTTCTCCATTCAAAGAAGTATCTAAGTCTACCCTTGAAAATGGCCTTCATGTATAAATGTCAGTAGAGATGAGAAAATAAAATACAGAACTTTTAAATTAAACAAGTTACACTATTTTAGCTATATACCCAAGCTGCTGTTTTAACTAGTAGTACATAAAAAATGGAATTGACTGGATATTACATTTAATAGTCGGTGCATTTTGTACTGAAAATATATACAAGGTCTGCAGCACAAACGCTCCAAGAGGATAGTCTAAACAATTAAAGAACATATTGACTTTCATTCGCACAAACCAAAATCTACTTTAGGGAGCTGAAAATCCAGAAGGTATTAGGGAGGATTAGGTGTGGTCAGTGACAACTCTACATACTGCAGCATAATTACCACACTATCTCCAGGAGCTGCTTTTGATGGACTTCACTGGCAAGCTCAAAAGGTAATTATGGAATCATGAAGAGGAATTCGGTGCAAACTGTAGCTGGACAAGGCTTTATGTTCTGCAGAACGTTTTTAAGATGAGGCTATACCATATTTTTCAGACTATAAGACACAGGCATATAAGACGCAGGCACCCCCCCCCCCCAAGATTTTGGAAAATGTCTGCATATTATATTCCTGCATCTTGGGGGTTGTGGCAGAAGCAGATATATAAATATATATGTATATATAATGGCAGATCTCCCATCTGTAGTTGATAAAGAATGAAGTAGCATAGACAGATGAAAGAGCTGCCAGATGGAAGAAGTTCTCCCATCCAGTTCTGCCTGTGTGTGAAAGCTGGACTCATGTTGCAGCACTCCCACACAGACTGTCGAGCAACATTCAATCAGCCTGTCGGATAATAACACATTGCCCACGAGCGGATCTTTCCCCCAGCTCTGTGTTAGCTGTGTGAGCTTGGCTGCTTAAGCTCATTTCACACACAGTGCAGATGCAGATCGAACAACTGCCATCTGCACTGTATGTGAGTTGGGAACAAGCTGCCCACCTCCCATACAGCCTTGTCAGTCTATAATACAAACTTATTTCTTCCCACAATTGGGGGCCAAATATGTGTGTATTCTATAAATTTAAAGTGTGACCACCTGTGGATGAAATACTATTCAGACATGGGTCATTACACCTTCACAATCCACCTAACGACAGGCCAAGCACTAAGCTTAGCAGGTAAAGGCAGGGAACTTGCCTATGTCCAGACTTGAAGGAAGAGATTGCAGAGCAGCCAGCATTTCTCTGTAGGCTGTCGTATCTAGCAGTGCATCTTACAGCCTAAAAATTTTATAATTTGTTTGAGGTTTAAAACTATATTCAGTACCATGTCTGTGAACTTGTCAGATAATATAATGTTATTTTAATATTGTTTCCTCTCAGAGTTTAAGTGTAAAGGCTCCTTTATGTTTAGTATATATAGTATACAGAGTCAAATGAACATTAGGACCCCATGTTTTCATTTAGTAATGATCTGACAGATGATTTTGGAGTATAATGGACTATTGTGTCACCTTTGTTTCTGTGTGACATTTTAAATTGCAGTAATGTGTATACCAGGAAGAATGTGACTCATAGGTTTGCATCAGGTCTGACATGCTTTGCAGAGGAACAGAAAGGTACAGACTATTAAATATGAACCAAAATATAATTCTTAATGTCAAGGTAAATAACCCTGACCAAGGTAAAATTAAGTGCAGTATAAGAGATTATCTCTGTAAAAATGCAACAAAAAGATCTTAATCTGCTAAATAAAAAAGAGGATGGTAGAGAAATTAAAAGACATAACTATGAAAAATGAAGCTAATATATACACACTTTAAAGTCAACTCAGTGATTATACAGTAATGACAGGTTTGGTGTCCTCTGGTCCTGGTAACCTATAGTGGTGTATGTTTCATGTAGAGAGTAATAGTGTCAACCTGTGTGGAAATGTTGTATATATTTATTCATACATACAATATATATCGTATATACTTGAGTATAAGCCAAGTTTTTCAGCCCAAAAAAATGGACAGAAAGTGCTCCCCTCGGCTTATACTCGAGTCAGCTGAGGGGGGGTCCACTCACCTCACCTGAATTGCCGAATGCTGAAGGCTTCAGACAGGCAGCTTCCCTGTTCTGCGATCTCTCTGAGTTTCTGTGAGCTCCGTGGCTTCCGACAATCAGCTGATGAATATCAACAAACTCCACACTGCCATCTAGTGGCCAGTTACTAGTACAGATACAACATACTGAACAGATACTCCATTGCAAAACCCATCCTGTAATAATAATAATCCTGTGTTCTCTTAAATGTATTGATGATGTGGCACTAAGATTAATCCTGTTTGATTAATTTTTAAGGGCAATGGTGCTTTCTCTATATTTTCTCATTTAGAAAACTCCACTATCTAACTGCACTTCCCACCCTCGGCTTATACTCGAGTCAATAAGTTTTTCCAGTTTTTGTAAATAAAATTAGGTACCTCGGCTTATACTCGGGTCGGCTTATACTTGAGTATATCCAGTTTATGAAAAACACATAATACTATGTAATAATAGTTTAATATTAGTATGTGGCTGCCCTCTGGCCCAGGTGTGTGTATAAATAATAAAATATAATATAATATATATATATATATAGTATATATAAACTGCAAATATTAATCTCCTCCCACGACTAAGGGGATGCATGTATATGAGGTGCTTCAGGGACAAGCTGAAGCCTTGAGATTCAAGGCTGTACCAGTAATATGGGCATTGCAGCTTATTCTTGAATAAGTTTGCAGTCCTTTAGCCCTTGAAGTACTTTGGAAGGAAAATCGTGTCACCCAGTGCTAGCAACAATTCCTGCACCAAGAAAATGATGCAATGGATTGCATGAATTGCTAAAATAGCAGTAAAATCTTGATCAGATTTAAGCTGGGAACACACGCCCTGCTTTAGACATATTCCTTTAAATACACATCTTTTGTGATCCAATCAATGCACCCCCCCCCCCCCCTGTAAAACTCCACATAGATGAATATAATTGAACAATAACAACAACAACAACAACAAAAAACCCTTATAGCTCTTCAGACCTCTCAGCTTGATTTCTGTTTCCAAATGATAGATTCCTGTGGTCATTCATTAACAAAAGTCACACATTGATCATTATTGCAGTAATTTTTTATCAATTTGTTTCATCGATCTTTCATGCAAAAATAGCTTTCTTGTAATGAACAATAACATGTAACAGCAAAGAAATCTCTAACCAATAGTGTTAATGAATGAATAAAAATGAGGCAGAAGCGTTTACAATATAATTATGTGGCTCCCTGTATGTGACAGGATGCACAGGCAGCAGATAAAATTATTAACAAACATAGAATAATATTGTATAAAAGGTGAACGTGGGTTACATTTACAAAGAAATGACTACGTGATCCTGCTGTATATGTATGTATTAGGTTCAGCAACAGGCGCCAGGAAATAATCCGATAACTGAATACTAGCCCAACACTCACACACAGTATATATGACTTCATTATCCCTGTACATGGGTAACAAGCTATTAGGCACAATTGCCGGTCCAACTTGTGCACTATTGGAACCTTTTTTAGACCTTGTTTTTGTTGTAAGGTCAAATAGAGTTGCCAATGTACTCAAGTTTAAGCCAACCTGTACTAGAGTTTAAGCCAACCTGAATATACTTGATTTTACCAGAAAAACCTGGTAGAAATAATTATAAGTATAAGCCTAGGGTGGCAAAGGCACAAAAGTCGTCTGAGGTTTTTCATGATGTCATTATTTCAAGTAGCCAATTTGTTAGTTAATTGTGAGTCCCTGAAGGTCATATCAACACCATAATGGATAGAGATATAGAGAAGGGTTATAGGAACATAAAAAAAAAACTCACAAAGAGTATAAGTGGTATTTTAGTTTTTTTAGCACATTTTGGCTAATACTTGAGTATAGTAATACTTGGTAAGTATATGAACAATGAAAGTTCAATTTATAATTTATAAGGTGGATTTAGATTTGGATAGCTATTTAAAAAATACACATTTCAAGAGTTTAACAGGTTCCTCTTTTGCAGGGTTTCTCATGGTCAGTTTATTAGACGGATCCAGAGGGGTAATTAGTCTGATAATCACTCCAGATGCCAGTTTAGTTTTTGGCCATTGTCTTTAGTAGTGTTGAGCACGAATATTCGAATTGCAAATTTTTATTACGAATATCACCACTTCAAGAATTCTTGAAGATCTCGAATATAGTGCTATATATTCATAATCTTGAATATTTGTGATTCTAGGCTAAAGTATCATGCATTGCGCACACAATATTCACATGTACATATGCCGATATTTGCAAACAATTACTTCTGTGTTGTCTTATGTGATTCCACGGCAGCTGCAATTTCACATTCTCTAGATGTCACCATGATAACACACATTGCAATAAATCGCTTTACAACTGCCGTGCTCCCAAAATATAATGAAAGGAGATCGCCAATTTGCTTCTAATATTTGAAGAGTAATTTGTGAAATGTCGTAGATTTAAATATTGCCTATGCTGCTCATCACTACCTAGGAGAACTATCTAGGGAGACCCCTCTATGAAGACATCTATGAAGACCTGGCTGAGAATACTTACTGCCTCAAGAGATTCTTTTTCAAAATGTTTACTAACAATTTTTATTAACAACACAAGTTCCCATTCAGGCAATCTCCTATAGTATGAACTCTCTGCACACCAATCACCCCTCATGCTACTAATAAATATATATTATGTCACCTCAACTAAGAGCCTAAGAAACAAAGAATAAACATAACAGAAGCATAAACCAAAAAAGGAAAACGAAAGAGGAAAATGTCTCAAGAGATTCAATGCCTCCATCGTTCCTCTGCTTTCCATATTCTTTATGAGGCAGAATGATATGGGCAGTTCAAAATAATCAGGGCACACTTTTAAATGAGGACTCATGTTGCAGTGACAACTAAGGTCATTTTCAGTGTTTTTCAGATCTGTTGTATTTGCAGAACAGAAAGGAATCGAAAACAAAAAGGTGTTTGTCTTTATAAACACTTTCAATCAATACCTTACCAGTTCCAACGACCAAAAGCAATAATATCAGTGTGGACTTGTACATTTCCGAGTGAACGATTATAGAAGGCACAATTAGCTCTTAAGTACTCAACTACTTATGCTGAACTCAGACATCATGCGTGGGTTCAAACATTTGAATATGTTTTGCCGGAAGACAGTTTTAGAAAAAACAATGCCCTATGAATAGTGCTATTGTCACATATAGTATAGTCATATTTCTGGAACATTCTTATAGCTGTTAAGGTCCACATCAATTTGGCAATTAAATAAAGAAAACAGGAATAAAATGTTCACTGGTATACGTCAGACGATACATGAACATGCCTCTATTTTAATGTTTCGGAACTTTCTACTTCCTACTTAAGCTTGAAAAAGTTATTTTTATTAATTGAACGCTAACCATATACAAAATACCCCCATTAACCTCTTAAATGGTAACCCTGAAAGTAGCTCATGGCAGATTCTAAATATCCGTAAACCTAGAGATACACTTGGTGTATCTTACCTTCAAGTAAGCCCACCCTTCCTGTCACATTACTGTCCTCTTTTTCTTGGTTCTACCCCCCTGTCCTCAGTAATGATAACAGATAGGTGGGGTGCCCTGGTGATATGCCTATATTGTAATACAGACATAGGCTTCCTGGGTCCTCAAATTCCTGTCATCAATGATGATGCTGGGCATGTTCAAAGGTGGCCAGGGCAGGAAATATAAACAGTTTATATCAGGGGTCCTCAAACCTCCCGTGGGCCGAATCCGGCCCTCCATGGCGTTCTGACCGGCCCGCGGGTACCCAGCAATCGGTGTCACTGGTATCTTTGGGGAGCAGATTGCTGTGGGTGTGGGGTTGGGGCGAAGGTTGCGCTCATGATTATTGGGGGTGTATATGGCAGGTGGAATTGTGTGTGAGCAGGGGGGGGGGGGGGGTGTAATGATAATTGGGGGGGGGGGGGTTGTAGTATGCCATTGGATTAGTGGTTGAGCGTGGGTGTAAATGGTATATTGGGGGAGACTTTTGTGTGGGTGGGGGTTTTGGGCGACAGTCCGGGGGAGAATGTTAATTGGGGTGGGGTTGGTCGATATGGCATGGGTGGATTGTGTGTGAGTCAGGTTCTTTTTGGTCCCCTTGTCGCCTTTTTCTCCGCTTTTCGTGTGTTGTTTATGGCCTGCTTGCTGGGGGGGGGGGGTGTAATATGCAGGGATATCGTGTTTGGTGGGAGGGGGGGGTGTAACAATGGTAATAGGGGCGAGATTTTGTTGGGTGGGGGGTTTTCGGGGGGTTCGAG
>CM070033.1:82591611-82603892 GCA_036250615.1 Ptychadena robeensis | reverse complement strand
TAGAGAAATGTGCAATTAGTAGAGAAGTGCAGAGTAAATATGGGGCTTGTGTACTAGTGTTAGAATGACAGTGTGGGTAGGAATTAGTAGTTCATATAGTCCGACCCTCCAGCTCTCTGAGATACCGTGATCCGGCCCCCACTCTAAAAAGTTTGAGGACCCCTGGTTTACATGGTACACATGTAAACAGAAACAGAAAATGGCCATCAAGTGTACTCTTTAAGCATGATTTATTGTTTGGTTTAAATACAAACATTATTATTTTTTAATTTGAAAAAAGAAAATGGAGAAAACTTAAGCAAATAAGTATGAACTCTGCCTGTTAAAAAAAATAAAATAATCAGGACTGCAAAAGATTAAATTATGTTCTCTATCTTCTTAAATGGAGGCGCCTTCTGCCTGTTACAACCATAGTGTTTGCCTTTCTTTGTTATATGGTATCCAATTTGTCATGTTTACATTTTCATTTATTGCATTAGAGCATATATATATGAAAATTCCAAGTCACAAAGATGCATGTCGCTTTGTAACGACTGCTACTAGAAGGGTTTCCTGATCTAATTTGCCACAGTTTTAAACCTCTGGGGGCCATGACCAGCTGCTATTATCTGACTTTATCAGACATGAAGCATGGACACCTGTCCACATGAAATAAAACACTCATTTCAGCATCCATTAGAATGCTAACCACTTAGATGACTGTGGCAGACAGCATACATTCAACTACCATGGCAAATGGCAAGGCCAAAGGTTAACATGTGACTCAGTGCTATAAGGACCAGCTGGTCTAATCACTTACTAAATTTTTAATGCCGTATATTCTTCCACTTGATGCACCAATTTTCCCTAATAGACTAAAAAGGACTAATCCATGCCTCGCTAGTGTGACCACTTGATGTACAAGCAACACAAATCCACTTGTTCTATAAAGATGAATCTTATAGTACACAATACTGCATACAATTTATAGACATCTCTCTGATAATTGGGCTCATTGCATTTTTAATAAGGTTTCATACAACTGTTTTGTTTTTAGGTAACTAAGATATTATTTCAGCTGTGCAATGGCTGCCTTTTATCCCTTTGTAAGAAGAATCCTCTTCTGAAATGACAAAAGGTCCCATAGATGCACTCTACAATCTTGTGAAAAATCCTCCCGGATGAGTGTAAACAGTTAGGTACAGGAGGACCTGGCTCCATATTGATGTGTTTATATATTTATAATTGACACCAGAACCGTGGACAGTTAAAGTAAAGTCTTTATTCATAGGTTAAGACCTATCGAAGGTAGGACATTAAGAAAAAAATCAACAGGACCATGGGTGCCCAAGATTTATTGATACACATGGCAAGGGGAGGGAGGGAAGAAACTGGCCATGGATAAGGTATACCTTTAAATTTTACAGAAAAACAGTTGCAATCTATAGGGTCTTTCTTTACGTACAGTTTGGTGGCAGATACCACAGAACACATTCAGATTTCTTGTCCATTACTCTAGCTGTATTTCTGGAACCCTACACAATATTATGCAGGTGATTAAAATGTTTATCTATTTAAACACTTTCTCTCTATTCCTGTCATGGCAACTCAAATTCTGACCAAAAGTGATCAACATTTTTACAAGTATCTGATGAGTTCAGGCTTTTTGGTCAATTTGTATAATGGATAATGGAACAATTTTATCTTTATACCTTTTAATGAATCAAATTGAGGGAATTTGTTTTGTATTTATTACTATTTGTTGTAGCACCATCAATTAAAATGAATCTATCTGAAGTTGATGCTACAGTATATGGCTATATCTAAATATAGTGTCACACATTTTCTACCTATGAATCAATTGTGTTTGGTCCGCTTTTAATGAACTCTAAAAAGAATAATATTATATCTTACATTCTATTATATCTATAAGAATTGAATGACTTGTGGTTTACTTTAAATGTTGCACAGACTCTTTTCGCCTAGCAAAACTCTAGCCAGACATATTTTGCCACTGTCTCGTTTGATGTGGTCAATCTATAAAAGTCAGGCATTTTGGACTGACAGCTATTGATATGTCTGGCAGTGGGGGTGTCCATTTTATTATGGATGAAGCTGACATGCTCAAGGACTCGTCTGCATAACTGAGTCTGAAATTCTTGTTGATATAAAGCTTAGAGCTAATATATACAGTAAGTCCAGATAAACAGCTTAAAGGATAATATGTAAAAGGAACTTAGGTAGAACATAGGTAGCATTTATAATATTAAGGGATATTTTTATAACAGCCTCATGTGATAATTGTAAGTTCCCTTGTATGCTGACACACTTAAAGTATCCACAAAATGTAATAAGATATATACATTTAATAGTTTAAAGGACTATATTTAGTGTTCATGTAATGTTAAATATATACAAGATTACCTCAGGGCCCCAATTAGGGGGGGACAGAGAGGGCCCGAGCAGCTAGGAGGCTGGGCGGTCAGCAAGTTACTTACTTCTGCTAGCGCCCCCCATCAACAACTTACTTCTGCTAGCAACCCCTGTCAACAACAACTTACTTCTGCTAGGGGGCCCGGAAAATTTGTCAGTCTGGGGCCCTATGATTTCTGATGGCAGCCCTGGATGACATAATAGCCATTGAACAAAGCCACAGAAATGTAAACACTCTAAACGTTTCTTTCACATAAATAAGGCTAATGGATGTATTTGAGAGGAAATACGGTGGTCAGATCAAGGAGTCAACATGCAAACTATTATTTGTAGACCCATATAAAATATGAATTTTCACACTTCTGCATCTCCTGTAAATATGTTTGGATGTTTTGAAAGCTTTGGGTCTCTAATCTCCTGACTATCTTCCTTTTCAGCTTTCACTCTTATGAATATGCTTTGTCTAGTTATGCCAGGTTGTCTTCAGTTGATCTAACAGAAGTTTGAGGTGCATTTTTGGACACTATACAAAATGGTTAGATGTTGCCAGTAATACCTGCGGATGCATACATTCTGGAACAATTCCTGTATCTGTATGAAGAGGGACAGGCTTATAGAAGAAAAAAAATGTTTCTGATGTTAAATATGACAAAATTCCAGCCTAAGTAAATCTAGACATTAGTCTGATGTATTTCATGTAGTTATAATGCAGTATGTTTAAAAACATTTTACAATGCACTCATTTATTTGATAAGTATCTTCCATAGCAATATGAGAACATTTTTTTCACCACATATCCAGATTTTCTTTCAATTACAAATGTAAGGTATGAAGGCCAAGTGCTGATATTGAAGATAGGCTCATTCATTCATTCATTCATTCCATTATATAGTATTTCAGTAGAAGACAGCCAGATAACAATGTTCAGTTTTTTATAAGAATAGTGCATACTATTGTAGCAGGACAGTTAAGTGCATTAGAGACATTAATATGACCACAGAAGACAATCTTCCTAAATAAATGAATTAGTCTGTATGCCACCAGACTGCTATCTGACATTCACCCTACCAGATGTCATGGCTATTTACCCCATCCCAGCATCTGTGCCTTTCTTCCATGCATTAGCACTAAAGCTATTAGGCAATCCTTTGGGAAAAGATTGGAGGGCCCATATGATTGACCTGAGTGACTCTTTCCTACACAAACCTTGACTAATGATAAACAGGTCACTATCTATACTGGAAAAGAAAATTTCCCTAAATGAGCTCATCATCATTACATGCCACTATCGATCCTCTTCCTGCAAATATATGAGAGGAATACATTTATAAGAAGGTCAAATATGACAGGTGAATAATAGAACACCACCTCACTTCTACTTGACTTAAGCAAGGAAAGCACTATTAGCATAATCTACATAATGAAAATAGAACCAACATTATATCTGAAGGCCATGCTTATAGTAGTGCATGCAATGAACGTGCAGTAATCCACGGTTAACCAATCAGAGGTCACAAATTAGATGATTTTAGAAGGTTTCTTCTACTTTAGAGTAATTTCTACATAATGCCATTTGAATGGATTTGATTGCAAAACTCTAAATATGATATAATGAGCACACTGACCTATTGCATAAGGTCAATGCTGCATAAAAAATAAGAAATACAAATAAAAAATCAAGACTATTTTTAGTTAAGTAACAATAACAGAAAATCACCTTAATGATTTGAGACTGTTAGTTTAAAACATGGCAAACTTTACTATAAACACATTGCAAATAGAGTATTCAGCAATAGGGATATTTGCATATAATACAAATAGTTTAAATTCATTAGCATCAAGGTCTCACTATTTGTCCATTCAATCAATCTACACTAGTGAATGTTGTTATAACATTGTGAACAAAGTGTCATAGACCCACATGCTAATGCATTCAATGTGGATACAATACAGTGGTGTTGGTATTCTACAACATAAAATCATCATCTTCTAAGGCAAGTCTACATATTGCTTGTTAGTTTGGATAAGCGTGGTGGGATTCCTTTCACAGCAGGTTCATAATCCTCCATAGGCATAATAGGTAGACGCTGCAGTTATTATAGAATATAGGATTACATGTCATGTCCAGACCTGTAATACTAGAAAGCTGATATCACCTATATGTTATGAGATCAGTAGGCTACAATAATACAAGAATATTAAGTACAGGTCACAGATCCCATAACTTACAGAGTACAGTAATTTTTACAGGCCTGGACATGACCAGTAATCCCATAATCCCAAACTCTAAAGGGGAAATGCTGAAATTAACGTATCATGTATAATACTGATATAATACAGTTTGTATGTCAATATGTGAAATAAAAGTGGTATTACCAATACAGAATAGCTCTGATTAATAGAAAAGCCTATCAGATTTGGTGGAAGAAACCTAAAGTGAACACAGAGAGACCCATTAACCTGCTGTTACTGCCTTTCTTTGTGAGCTGTTTGCAAAGCCTCTGAATATGGTATCATCACCAAAATTGCTGATGTACAGAAGGGACATGTGAAAATAAAAGTTTTTCTCTAGCACATGTAGTTTATGCATAAATAAAGTTCAAAATTAAAGTCAAAATTCAGATTTTCAAAATTTTGACTTGACTTTGAACTTAATTCAGTAGGGTCAACACAGGTAAGTGTCAACCAAGTACAGCAAAGAAGTCACATTTGTTTTCCTTTTGTATGGCACACTCATAACTAGTCGAGGGCAAATAGAATAGTTACAGGTTAAAGCCCCTTCTACCATGAGCACAGCCATTTTTCTTTATGGCACAGATTCAACAAGGTGCTGGGAACATTCATCAGGTAACTTGGACAATAACAGGGCTGTTTTTCCCACTATGCCAAATATGCATGCAGATAGGACCCCAGGGGAATCACTCCTCCCCTACACAGACTCCTTCCTCCCCGTGCAGGTCAACAGCGTGAGCTGCTGTGGGGGGGGGGGGGTCGCCGAGGGGGGCCATTGTGGGTGTGCTGGAGGGGGAAGGAGAAGAAGAGGAAGTAGGAGCTGTGTTTTGTTCCTTCCATCTCCAACACCCCCCAGGTCGGTAGCTCAACCAATAGCACTCCCAACCTCCCCTGATCTATAGGATGCCTGCAGCAAGAACTTGCATAGGGCCCATGAGAACCTAGAAACTGCAGTGGTCCATAATGTTATACTCACACAATTGCTGCAAATATGTTAACTTCACATCCATTATGTGAATCTCTTGGTCAACTACATCCTAAAGACATATCTGGAGTTTGTGGAAGTCATTTAAATACAGTGCACAAACTTCTACTTGAAATAGCCTTCAGAAGATGAAGAAGGGATGGACCTGGTCAACAACTACAAGACAGACTATGGCTTTTAAATAATGCTTGACTTATATTAAGGGGCCCAAAGGGTGAAAGAAAATATACTTCAAAATGTTGCAACTAAAATAAAGACTCATCTTCCATTGTGCAATATTGTTGAACTTATGTTTTTAGCCTGTTCTTAGCTGAGAAATTTTGTACTGTGTGGTCTCATTCAACCTAACTTTCCCACATAAATACAATGAAACTAGAGATGGACGAAATTCCCCATAGTCCGTCTGCGAACAGGCAGATCGGACTTTTAAAATAGTCCGCCATTACGATTGCCGGATGTGACGTCACTGATGTCGCTTCCGGTTTTCTGAGCTGGCTTTTCACCTCAAGAACGGGTTCTCTACTCGGTCTTCAGTGAAAAGATTTTTCCTCAGGCGGGATCTTACTGCTCCTGATCTTGCCGGAGGAAGAATAGTGAGCTCCCTCTCGCCGGCAAATGGGGCGGGTCGAACCCCTGTACTGCTGACCGGCTAGAACGAGTGCGAACATCCATGTTCGCGGCCGATCTGTCCGCCCTACATGAAACCAAGGTAGCGATCGATGGCAGCAAATGGACCATTGGACCAATAGCATCTAAAAACAGTGGAATAGGAAGAAGTGACACTTATAGCACTATCCATGAAAACTACATTTCATCTATTATCTCTTGAAATGTGATCAATAAATGTGGACCAATAGACCTTTTGGAACATAATCAGATTGCATTAAGGAGTGCTTCTTTTGTATACTCACAAACTACCCTTCCTATTACTGCTGTCAAAAGCCACTTTTAATGTTTATGATTTGCAATACATAGCAGATGCAGCCAAATACTTTATTTTGCCCTATTAGATTTGTGGCATACAGCATCATGTAATGGAATTGGATGCAGTCAGTTACCCAAAATGTCATGAGTCATTTAATTTCCTGCTATAATTAATCAGAAGACAGATAATCAAAACCATTGAAAATATTGCACGAGTGCCAATAATAAAGCATCTGGCTCGTAAAAATAAAGAGCAGCCATTGGCTAATGCTTACTGTGTTCTGGAGCAACGTTTCAGCTAATGGTATTAGAGACATACACACATACACTTTCATTCTCTATAGCGTATGGCATGGCATGGTATGCTAGTAACAATATTATCCACAGATTAATAGTTTTACTAAACTTGAAAACATCCCATGAATGAGCCATTTATACTTCTTCCAAAAATACATTTCAGTTAATATTTGAGCATCACGTTGGCATATCAATAGTACATCATAACACTTTCTGCTTAGAAGCGTCTGCAAAGCAATGGGCCAGACAATGTTGAGTCTCTTCTGCTAATGTTCTCGGATGACTATACAACCTGTGAAGAAATTCCAGCGGACTGTATAAAGTATTGAAGCTCCCGAGACTGATTTCTCTGGCAAACAAACAACTCAATGCCCAGCAGCTTCTACCTCAGAGTTTCTACCCAATTTGAGCAAGAGCCTGTAATTTTTAATTGCTCTCTTTGAAGATGCAGAAAGAGGATTTTCAGTGGGATTCATTAAATTCAAGAAATGGACTGTGTAAGATTAGGAAGAAGCAGATGGATACAAGAAAGCAGAGTTATTCTGTAAGAGAAAAGCACATGCAAGGCAAAGAGATAGAAAGGCAGGAGAAAAGGCATTAAAGAGTAGAGGAAAGAGAGATATTGAGGAAAGTGTGATTCTCCACAGATAGCAAATGGGATATAAAGCACATGTTAAAACCTCCAAAGCTCTATAATTTCTCAATTAAAATTCAAAGGTGCTGGGAAGCCGAGAAGACGCTCGAAGCTATTAGCAGAGTGGTTAAAGTTACTTAACATTATATAGAATAAACTGCAGCCGCTTCTGCATAATAATAGAGTCATTTTGGTATAGCTTTCAGATAATATCCTCAAGGTTTTCACTCAAGTCAGAGCAGCACAGTTTAAATTACACCTTTGTTACCGGTCTTTTTTATTATTATTTTAGTATTTTAACTTCAGTCACTTTCCCTCTTGATCAAACTAAAGGAACTTTAGGCTTATGTATCCATTGGTGAAAGACAACAGCCACCAGGTGCCACTTCTTCTTTAAGAGTTGCTAAAGAAACTTTGTAACTTTGCAGGATACATAACCTGCAAGAGTTCCATGTTATTGGACTGTGGTGAGTGGCAGTGGATTTGCAAGCGATTCTAAATGGACAAAAGAATATCCTTAACGCACAGGTTAAGTTACATGAGGGCCAGGCTATACACACACATATATATATATATATATATAAAAAATATATATATATTTAATGTTCCCACAATATCTCCAGCAGTTTTGATGATTTGGTGATGATACTAAATTCAGGGGCTTTACAATCATCTCACAAAGTTGGCTTGTCAAACAAATTTGACAATCTCAACTGGCTACACCCCTTCTTTAGTACTGCCCACCACTTCTTTTGCAACCTGCTTAAGGGCCCCCATACAACTTTAGATTTCTCTGTCAGATTTCCTTTAGATCTCCTTTTGTTTGACCAAAACCATGTAATATGAGGGACTCTCTAAACAATCAAGTCTAACTGTTCTAAGTCTAAACAGGGTACAGACATGTAGATATGGGCCAGATCGATGGCCGATTCGAGGGCCGTGCATGCTCACGGCCATCTATCTTGCCCATATTATATGCAGCAATCCCGCTCGAAAACAGCCATATTGGACATGACCGTTAAATACGGCCGATGTCTGTTGCTTTGCATGGAAACCACGGGTCTCCATACAAGGCATCAGCTGAGCTGGAGAGAGAGCAGCTCCGCCGACATCTGACAGCAGTGTAATGATGTCATCACGCTGCTGCAGGTAACATCGGACGGCTCAAATATCAAGCAATCTGTTCCCTGCTTTAGTGTTCAATCGCAGAGGACCCTATACTACATAGTTGTTGGTAGATCTAAACGATATCTGACAGAGAGATCTTAAGGTGTATGGCCAGCTTTACACTTTATTCTGAAGAAAAAAAAATGACTGCCTACTATAAGTCCAAGCTCTGGAAGTTATTTCAGAGAATGCATTTTAAGGCCATCTCAGGTTTGTCTGCATTATTCTAGAGTCATGGTTACCATACCTGCCCAACTTTGGTCAATATCAGTCTTGGCCACCCTTCACTAGCTTAATTGTAGGGACCTTTCTTATCACCTTAAGGAGGACAAGGAGACATTCAGAATGCCAGGAAGCCATGGTCCCTTATAGTTACAAGTTTGATATATCTGGTTTACATATTATGCATACAGCATAGGTCAACTTTTCTAATTACCCCTAAATTAAGCTGCAAAGCCCCTTTAATGGTAATAATATTCACAAAAGTTGTGTACAGCTAAGCAAATACAAATCTCATGAAGATTAGCAGTCTAGATATTCTCAGCTACAGAACAAATCATAAATCACTATAATTAATTCTTTTAAAAATATTTCAATTTCTTTTTCCTCTTCAAGATATTATCACCATAGATACAAGAGAGGTTCCTCTTGTTCTTTCCATTTATATATTGTGTATGTTTGTCTGCTCAATGGCTTGGTAAAAATATTCCACACATTTGAATTTCTGTTCCTGTTATGTGAAAGGAATGATAGAAAGATGCTTTGATGCTAAGTGACTACTTATTGGCTGTGCTGCAAATGGAACTATTGATTGATAGTTACCCTTTACTCCTCCCACCATGGCTTTCAGCTAAATAAAGCAGCTGTGTGTGACAATATGTCATCATGCATTTATGGTACATTTACTGACTGTCATTACTGTCTAACCTGTAGAGTACCATACTAAAGTATATAACATGATGAAGCCTTATAAATAAATAATGATGCTCTTGTGTGTTTAGAATTGTTTGTGCAGCTGTATTAAGATTTGGCTATTTAGCAGAAAGCATCCAAATACCACTTTCTGAAAAAGAAGACTTACCGATTATTACCATTTACCTTTATTATGTGTGTATGAGTGCATCCTAACCACATTTCTAAAAACTAATAAAATTGCGCTTCCTGTTGGACCTCTTCTTAACTATAAGGCTTAAATACTTTGTCTAGGACAGGAGTGTCCGTCCTGTCATTCACCCTAGCGGTCCATCGTGAAGGGACTGGGTGTAGACAGCATTTTTTATACTGTTGGTAGATAATTTTGACCTAGTCATTTTAAAAGTAGCTCGCAAGCCAAAGATCCGTAGGCACCCTGGTCTGGGAAATCATAAATAGTGGGTACAATCTCCTTATCCCTTTCTCCTTGCCGCACAACTGGTTCTCGATGGCGCCTCTGAGGTCATCACTTACAATACAGTCAGCAGTCCCCATGCGCGGGTCATCGATTGCAACCACCCTGTCCAAGACAGCTTGATCGAAAAGGGAATCAGCATTTTGGTAAATTCTGTTCGATCACAATTGCTATGGATGGGGACTAGAGATGCTCAAATTTTTCAACTTGCTGACTTTGTGAGCTGATTGCAAAGCCCTTGAATATGGGTTCATCACCAAAATTGCTGGAGATGTAGAGAAGGGTTGTGGAAACATTGAGGAAAAAAAAAGATTTTCTCTAGCACATGTAGTTTTTGCATAAATTAAGTTTAAAGTTAAAGTCAAAATTATCTTGAAATTTTGACTTAACTTTTTAACATAAATTGTGCAAAATCTATTTGTGTTAGAGACATCCTTTTTTGTAGTGTACCCCCAACCCTTCTCTACAACTCCAGCAAGTTTGATGATGATACCATGCTCAGGATCTTTGCAATTAATTTAAAATCGCCGAAATGGTCTCTAATGGGGACTGAGAGTCCCCATCCTAAGCATCGAACAGGAATCTACTGCACAAAGTGGTGCGCATAGATTCCTGTTCAATCAATAAACACTCGAGTGCAGCGTGGTGACGTCGACCCATGTATGGGCACCTTTAGGGTGGTGAGGGAAACTGCTTTTAATGTTCCCCCACACCAAAACTTACAGTTGTGATATTAACTAGAGTTCAGCTTTAAGGTTTTAGTAAAAGGAATCTCTGATTATAACGTAGACATTTTACTTTTAATCAAGTTTGCTTAACTCCAGCAATGAGAACGTTACAGGGGTCGGTGCGCTTAACAATGCAGATATGATTGCTCTTAGCAGGAGGTTTAGTTACTCCAAGAAAAAGACTGCATATCTTGTCTCCTGAATGCCCAAAATGCAGTACTCTATTTATTAATGACAATTTTCCATGACAATGTATTATGCTTTCCTTACCTCTAAATGGGTCTACATTTCTATAAATAAAGCAGGTATTTGTATTAAGGTTTTCTTAAACCAATAGCCAGGAATAAAATGCAGTACTGTTAAAAAAAGAGCTTAGGTCTATGTAAATACAACAATTAATTGACAAATATGAAATAGTATAGAAATAGACAAAGAAACTATCCCAGACATGACCCCTTCCCATACCCGGCCGCCATATTTGTTCAGTTACAGAGTTCTGTATTTGTATTATATTGCATTTTAAACCTTAGAAGTTTTCCAAAGGAAATACATTTAACAGCAAATTCTAACCTTCTCTTTGGCTTTTATATTTTAATGTTTTTGTTAGTATACTCTCTTGTTATGTTATCATATATGTGTCCTTTCTACGTGCTGTTTTTAGGGAGATTTCAGTAGGTACAAGTCCAATTTAAGTAATGTTTTCTTTTGGTTGTGTATACACTTGTGAGCGCTAGAACCTTAGTTTTTTTTTAATGGCTGTATTTGTAACTGTACAAAACATGAAAATATCTTCCCAAATGGAACCATAACAGAGGTCCTAATCCTTCTAATCCTTTTGCTACTGGTGCCCCTACAACTGTCTGTAGCAAGAACACGGAGGAAGGATACTAAAAAAGGTATCATCACTAAAATTGCTGGAGATGTACAGAAGGGTTTTCAGAACAAAGTTTATGGGCTTTGCAATTAACTTACAAAATGCAACAATCTCTACTTTCTATGTTATTTCTGTTCTATTCAAAATAAAAAAAACAGTATGAAACAAAGCTCAGATCTTTTTTTATATAAAAATGAGTTTGGTATCTTTATGGATAACACAACAATTTCTCTTTTATTTGGAATTGTTGGAAATGCAATATAAACTGTTTTAAATTGGGATTGCCAGTATGGCCAACAATAGGAGGAATGATAGAGTAGTAAGCTGGATTTCAATGTTGAAAGGAGGAAGAAAGAACAAAAAACTAGTTGAGCTATACTGTCTATATTAGTGGTGGGCAACTGAGTTGATATGGTGGGCCACAAGTGCAGCCATCGGCATCACTAAAGGGTCGCACATAAAATTTTCAATCTATACTGACTTGTATAGGCATTGTATAATGAATAAATAACAGCAGGCTGAGCTAAAAGACATTATATTTCATTTTTGAAATAAAACAAAACTCGCCTCTCCTCCTCTTCCTGCTCTAAGTAGATTCATTGCAAAGACTAATCAACGGGGGGGGGGGGGGGGGGGGGGGG
>CM070033.1:82552176-82580069 GCA_036250615.1 Ptychadena robeensis | reverse complement strand
TTATGGCGGATATTCGCGAAATTACGCGAATTTGAATATTGCCTAGTCGCTCATCACTAAGCATGATGACGCCATCACGCTGCAAATGGCAATTCGAGGAGCACACAGGGATTGATGCCTGCGTGGCTAGCTTAACACTCTTGAGTAAATTTGCACAAGAAATAAGAGCTGCAAAGAAAGCAATAGCTGATGTACTGCATCATTAGGTAAAGATAGTACAGTGGACCCTTGAACTTAATATGTTCCCAAAGGTTGTTTGTAGTCAAGAGTATTTTTCTCATAAGAAATAACAAAAATATCCATAATGCATTCTGAACCTCCCAAAGCACCCCTTACCTAACCTTTTCATAATAGATGTGTAATTTACCAGAAACACCAATCATTTTCCTAGTGCTCTTACCAAAAAGTTAACATGGCTAGCATGGAATGTGGCTATTGTTTTAAATTTTGAAGGGGAGAGTTCAAATGTTTGTAACTTAAGGGTCCACTGTATTCAGGTTGCTAAACAACTATATATACTATATAAAGCAACCATTTTAAAAATGTCCAAAAAACAACAATCAAAATGAAACAAAGATCACAAAGTGTTTTAGCTTTCCTTTAAGTAGTCTGCCTACATCAAGCATGTGTAATAAATTATGACAGATTGTGCAAATCAACTATTAAGAAACAACTTAGAAATTCAATAGGCGGCTAAACCTGAAGTGTTGGCAGAACAATTATAACAATTTTTATGCTAAAAGTTGTCATGGTAAAACTATGAAAAAAAATTTGTAGTTTATTACTTCTATCAGCAAACATCATGTAGCCACACATAACAGAACCGTTGATATCTCTTGTTTGATCATGTGATCATGTGACCATCTACAGTCACAGTCGCATAATTTGTCTTTGACCATAGACAGCTTTACTGCCTATAGTCATGGAAGAAAGCAATTCTTTAATTTCCAATTTAATCAAGAAGCATAAATCACTCAATAACTCTCAATGTAATTAACTCGGTCATGGTAGATGCATCATGGGAGTGTAGAATTGAGGTCAGTGTACATGTATACAACATTTTCGAAATAGGCCCCATTGTTCCTGTGTAATCCCAGCCAGAATGGCAAAACAAATTGTAACAGGAGCATGATATTTAAAGATATAGCAGATATTTACCTATTTTCCATCTTCCTGATCTCCAACGTCATTTTTATATACTTAAATCAATAAATACGCTCCAGGAATTGCTACATAGCAAGTCATAGGGTGGGTTCCCTGATAATGGCAACATGGACTATACCTGTAATGTATTTTAGATACATTCACAGGATGCTGGTATGATGGGATAACACTGCAGAAGCATAGTTGGGAGAAAAGAATACATTCTATAAAAGGCATTGCCTGAAAAAGGACCTTCATGTTAAATCACCATATATAATTTTTCCTGAAATAATCTGAAATGAAAACAAAAACACTAAAAATTTAAATAAATTAAACTAATTACATTTTAGTGCTTACCTTTACATATATGCACCTTTGTATTTTCCAAACAAGACACTATCTTTGCAATATTCTCTGTGCGTGTGCTTATATTATATTTTTGCCAGAGAGGTGTTCTCTTTGTTTATGTGTTTACAAACAGTATACTTTAATAAAGTCAAGCATAATCGGTTAGAGCAACTTGCTTAAAAGGCTTGATATATACCATGTAAGCACTACTCTAATAAAAATCCCAAATGTACAAAAAATGAAAAATGTACTCAAAGTATTCCCTACTAGCAAACTGACAAGATAATTACACACACATCATAAATGAAAGAGAATAACTAAAATGAAGGGTAAATGTAGATATAGGTATAAGGCAATGGTTGGATGTTGAATAATGGGCCTAGAGATATCCTCTTTATGTTATTTTAATGTTATAAAGTACTAAGCGTCATTGCTCTTAAGTGTAAATGGGGTTATATCCCTGGATTTAAAGGTAAGCAAAGCAAGAAATCTGACTGAGAGTTAATTGTAAAGCGTCTGAATAAGGTATCATCACATTGCTGGAGATGTAGAAAAGTGTTGTGGGAACATTGAATGAAAGTAGAGAAATTACATTACATTTAAATTTTTTTGTCTTTTTTTTAAGCTTAATTTTGAACAAAGGGCTCCACATCATCTCTAAAAATATCAACTTTACTTTGCATTTTATTTATGCATACAAAACAACATGAAAACAACCCATTCTATTCAATTGGCTGGGAAGGGATCAACTGCGACGTCAACAAAGTGTTGCGCCTGCGAAAAGCATTGCACATGTTTTTTCCATGTTTTTTCTTGTGAATAGAGTGATTTACCACCAATGCGACAAAAATGTGCCCTAAACTGCAGGCTCTCTGCCCACAAACTCTATAAAAGCAGCAGACAATCTGTCCTGTGAAAACAAACCCTTAATTTGTGCAAAAACAACATGTGCTAGAACAATAGTGTTCCAGTAACCATTCTCTTCATTTCCAGCATTGTATGTGATAATCAGGTGCTATGCAACACCTAAATAAACAAGTCAAAACTTTGACGTCTCTAATTGTGGCTGGCAGGGGTGTAGCTAGAAATGACTGGGCCCCATAACAATTTTTTATAGGGCCCCCCTCCAGGATCTGCCATTTCAATCCCCTAAATCTCTCATGGACACCCCACAGCTTTGTTCCCAACAGACCGGAACTAAGAATTAACCCCCCTTGTGGTCCACTGAGACCCAGTTTTCTGTACCAGAAGTGGAACATAGTTTCATTTATCTCAATCCACTCATAGAACCCTGATTCTTTTTAGATGTAGATGAGTTCTAGAGCTAGTAAACACCATTCAGACTACAGGTAGACCTGATGACACAGAATATATTTCAGGGCAACCTTTTTTATACCTATTTTTTTATCTGTCAAAACACTTATACTTTAGAGAGTCCCTTCTTCAAAGGAATACAGCAAAAGCATTACAGAAATACACAAACATAAAATGATGGTTTGCATTTTATAAGTCATTCCTTTGATACTGATGTATTGACGTCTATGAATATTTAATAAACTTACGTTATAAAATAAAAAATAAGGAAGTCAGAAAGTTTTCCAAATGATGTCAGTGACTACAATTTGGTGGATCACAGTTTACATCAGTTCAACTTGATTACATTCATCTTTTTCATATTTGTCTACAGAACAATATACATATTTTATATGTATATTTTTATCATAAAAACATGCACACAGGAAGTAACAAAGTTCAAGGTTTATCTCACACAATGTCACAGTAGGAGTTATCAGAAAGCTAACAAACAAACTTGAACTGTTGAAAAGTGTGTTAGTAGCCACCCCTCTGATATGTGTCTGCAGAGATTTATACATATTTAATTTATTTAGTTATTTATGTTATAGTGTAAATAATATGCAGCAAGTAGAATAGTTCAAGGGTCACCCCACGCTATGTCAGGGTATGACATTCTTATCTTTCTATAAGACTGGTAGAAGTGTAAAAATAATTTTCTTGTTTGTCAGTGTTGATTAATTAGGGTGAACTCAGGAACTCTGGTGAACTTGGAAATGACCTCATCTAAGAAGACCTTTCTGAAGATGCAGGATATAAGCAGGTAATATTTAAACATGTGGCAGATTGAAACATTTATTTTTTTTGTTGAGTATTTGAATCATGGCTATCTGTGCCTGTATCCATATAGATTTTAGTAATAGAGTTTAGTCAAATATAGTACAATATTTAGGCTGTTTATGAAAATGTAGTATTCTGATGTCTGTATATACAATGATGGGACGTATAAATAAAGATACGTGCAGTCATTGCTAAGTGTAGAGGGTATTCATTCACCTTTCTGCCCACCACAATCTGTTTCTGTATAGATATATATATATATTTTTTTTTCTGTAAAGCGCATTTCAATCCGAAGCTTTGTATCCTTGGTTACAAAAGAAAGATGTAAGGGATGCTGCTACAATTGCTTCCAATCAGCACAGAGAACGCTTTCTATGTCTGGATAGCTTAAGAATTAACTAAATTTTCAGGGCAAAAAACAGGTTGTTAAAATGATTTTTTACAGCCATTTCTGTTATACGACATTATCTATTCATGGCTATACAAGCTGGATAATTAGGTTACATGAGTGTTCCTCAATTTGTTCAGGTAAATGTACACTATATTCAGCATTGATACACTATTCTTTGCTGAGCTAACTTTTCTGGAAAAAAGGAAAAAGAATAATGAAAAAGGTCTAAAGATGTGTACAGATGCTACAATTTACTCAGCTTAATCAATTGTTTCTGATCTTCTTGGGTAATGCTCGGCATACACACACCGAGCAGGTCAGACCGACCTGCTCCGATGTATGCCGAGATGCTAACGTGATGACGTCATCACGTTAGCATCCCATTGCATTATGGGGCCCCTTCTATCGGCCGGGCACCCTTTGTGTGCCAGCCACAAGCTGCATGAAGACACCGTCTTCATTGCAGCTTATGGCATCGGCTTGCCTCGGCTTGCATCGGCCAGAAAAGATCGGACATGTCTGTTCTCTGGCCGGCCGAGCTGTGGGGCGACAGGGATCTGTCGCCCCATGTGGGCACATGCCGATTAGCGGCCGATTTTTAACCTGACCGACGGCGTGAGCGCGCACGCCCGTCGGTCAGATTAAAAATCGGCCGCTTATCGGCATGTGTATGCCTAGCATAAGGAGTTCAGTTATCCTCAGTATGATTAAGTGATTTACCACATTAGATTGTATCAGAATTAGCAATTTGACTTCTGGTAAGTGAATGCTGGAAAAAATTGAGCCCAGTCAAAATACAAAACTAATGTGTGCAGTATTTATCTTTTTAAGTCTCTGGTGACCTCTTGCAGGTCAGCACTCAAAATGGTCCAGCACTAGGAGTCAATGATACTTTGTGTTGACAAGGAGCAGGCGATAATCCTTTACTGTCCAATCACAAGTTGAGTGCAAGAAAATTTGAAAAGTACTACCAGCTGCAAATGAGAAAAGCACTACCAGCTGACTATACGTTTTCATGAGGGTGTACAAATTCCTGGCTGCACTGGATTACTTCATATATGTAATGCATTGTGCGTTCTGACATCTATCTCTCATAGTTAGTATTCATCAATTAGTTCTGTGGTAGCTCTTGGAATAAGACCAAATGGGTTAGTCTTTGTCCTCCAATGCATATTATTAAGCATTGGGCACCATTATCCACCTGGGCGTTTAGCCCGAGTTAACTCGGAGTGAATTTTGTGCTAACAAAACTATTAACCTGTCCGCCGATCATCCAGGTCTGCCACGATGGCATCATTTACGGGGGTCAGTGGCGCCATTGACCTCCATGTAATCAAGGCGCCAGGGATGTGTATGGGGGAAAAAGTAGGGCACAAAATCGTGATTTAATTGTTATCGGATGTGATTTAAAAAAGAGCACCATGTGGGAACCGCCCAGGAGGTTAAGCATTGTGCACCCTGTCAAACAATGTTTGGCACAGTTGCTCAGATTCTTTGAGAGAAGCAGACTCTTAAGGCCCCCATACACGGGTCCGTTTCCCATCGGATTCCGGGACGATCGATTCCGGACGCGTGCACGCGAAACGATCGTCCCGGAATCGCGTGAAGCCCACCTTGTCCGTCCGATCACGTCCGATCGTTCGGGGGCCCAGAACCGACAGAGAACCAACATGTTGGTCTTTCTGATCCGATTCTGCACACATCAGGGGGAGTTGCCATTTGTGGAGTAAGCGATCGGACACGGAATCGTCCAGGAATCCGTGGGACAAGGTGGTATGCAGCGATCGGACAGACTTAATTGGCCGATCGATCGGACCTCCGATTCCCGCTGAGATCGCCGGAATCGATCGGATGGGTGATCGATCGGCCATGGAATCCGACTGTGTATGGCTAGCTTTATACTTTTTCTACCCACATTCAACACATGATCTTGTATTGTCATTGTAATATGGTAATCATGTTATTTCTATTTAACATGATAAAAGTATTAATGTGGTTGATTATTTTTTTTAACATATTTCCTGTTTGCAATATTAAACCTGATGGATTAAACCTCTCATTCAGCTTAGAAGAGAGAAAATCAACTTTTAGCAATGTCAGACAATAAATAATATTCACAATAAATAATAATTTCACATAATTAGGCCATTACTGACCCACAGTCCTAGAGGGTCTTAGTAGCAATGGACAATGTTTCTAAATTTCTAATACTCCCTGCAAGCAGAGCTTGTACATGCATGTAGACAATTAAAGCAGAATTAAGCAGTAATATACCACAAAATAACTAGATTTACCAGAGATTTTACACCTAGGTTTAAGGGTTAATTCAGACTTTTGAGTTATTGCATGTTCATCATTGCCATTAAAAAAAAACATTAACATATGTGGCATTAAGAATAAATGAAAGGCTACTAATGTACCACAACTGATCAAGAACAAAAATTACCTATGATCATGCTGTTGACATTGTTTAAAGGCCTTGTCACCACAAGCCAGTTTAAAAAAACAAACGACACCACGGGCCGTGGTTTGGCCATGTATGTTTTAGATGGTCATGATGTGGCAGTTAATTCTTTTGATACTTTAATACATTCACTTGCATACTTTCTCAACAGTTTTACCATTGACATCGTGTTACTCTATTGTAAAGTGAATGTATTGCATATGTTGTAGGAATCCACTCTAATGCATGTATTTAGCATATAAGTGTTAATGGACCCTCGTACATTATTCCATCCCAATAAATCAGATGTAAACGAAACCATTTGTTATACCTGAGAGTAAACAATTCAATTTTTTGCCAAGATATATTGTTCAATACATTCCCCAAAACATTATCGGCATTGGCTTGGTTGTGTTCAAAACTTATACATACAATGTTCAATGTATTTATTACAATCAAGATGGAGTATTTTTTGTATTTCGAAGTCTTTCCATGTGCCCACGCATATTACACACATATTGCATAGACAGCATTGATCCCAAATAGTTAGATTTAACTACTTTTACTTATAAAAATTAAGGCTGCCATTGAATTTCAGCTTTTGAGCTGATCCATTCTATAAAAACCTGACTTTGGAAACTACTGTGAACATTATACTTCTGAAGTCTGCCATTGTTTTTGTTTCACTAATATGCTCCCCATACAACTAGGTTTATATGGTTACATTTATGGCTTACTCCTTCTTTATGTCATGATTTTCAACAGAAAATTACTACTGACACCCTTAGCATACGTTTATCTCTAAGTAAAAGCTTTTAATTACTACTTTCTGCTTTCCTGATGTCAGTCAATTCCCTAGCCCATTCACACATCTCCTCAATAAGACATGCATCTGACAGACTTTTTTTCCAATTAAGAATGAGTAAAACTCTTTTCAACAAAGCCCATAAATGTTTTATCTACATTATTACCATATTAAAATATGCCACTGCTGGCATAGCTACAATGAATGCATGGAGTGTCTTTTACAGTAAATGCAGAACCATGCTGTTTAACTATAATCATTTATTTCTACTTTATATTATTAATATTTTTTTTAAATGAACATTGCTAGAAATTAAACTCCAATAAAAAGAAAGTTTCACCATCACACTGGCTACCCTCACAGGGTTAAGGTGCTTGTTATGCCTATAGGACAAAAAAATATATAATAAACTGACCTTATGCCTTGTGTTTCACACTATAAAACGTAAGCAAGGCCTTGGAGCCCTACTATAGACTGCAGTTAACCAGATGACATCATGTCTAGATGTAAAACATATTAAGAGACATACAAGTGGCAGCATTCCCTCGTAGCTCTACTATATTGTTCACCAATGCAGACGATTCATTGGATGCAGACTGAATTAGAGCCAATCAAACTTTGCAGCCTCTTCAATAGAAAAAAATGAAAAGGAACAAAAATAAAACCTCCTGCGATTGCTTGGCTTAGTTTTACTGTTGCCAGTATTATTTATTTGTGTTGAAAAAAAAACTTTAAGAGTCTGTGCAATCCACATATAGGGTGTTGCACTGATGTGCCTACTGATTAATTGACGTGTTGTGGGTCATTGGTGGTCAATAATGACAACACAGGGCCTCACATTTAAAATAAAGTGGTACTGCTTTGCTGCCGCGCCAGTGGATCTCGTCCTGTTGTGTCCACATCTAAATATTTATGTTGAGATTAATTTACTAAAGGAGTTTGGGTTGTTGGCAACGTAAATTATTACCCATAAATATTATTGAATGTAGTAAATTCATTTTGAAGAAATTTTTTTTTAAGATATGAATGAACATACTTGTTTATTCATTTTTTTTTGTTTAGTTTTCCTTCCACATGCTGAGGCCCTTTTTCTATTAACAAAGAGTATCAGCTGTGTTTTTTCAATGTTTCTGGCCCAAGCCTTCTTTTTTCAATCAATGACTAGAATAGTGCATATATTAATATCAAAGTTACTATTAAACAAAGGTGACAAGAAAGTAGCACATAACAGATGACCTGAAGAGCAGCACCATTTGTTGCCCATGCCCACCCTCTAATTAGAGCATAGCAAGTCAAAGGGCAATGCACATTGTGTATGATCCATCCATCATGACCATCCATCATGTATGAATCCATCAAACCCAGAATATCTCCTGATATTGACACAATGGTCTTGTCGGGTAACCCTGGATGAGAGCTGTTCAACACTAGGTAATGAGTGTCTGTTGCATCCGTCTTTACTTTTGCCACAAAAATATGTTTCCAACGTGTTTCGTCCCCCCTGGGGACTTCTTCAGGGACTTTTTTGGCATAGTCAGTTATTTCCAAGATTTCTTAATCATATACATTATCTCCTAGATTATAACAAATTTTCATATTATAATTAAATTTCATGAAGTGTATTCTCGTAGATAAGTTTGTCAATTATATCATATCATAGTGTTCCCACAATATTCTCCTATCTCTCCCGTCATTTACATAGTATAGTTTTCCCATGGATGTATGTCCGCGAGTCCTCCCACCAACATATCCCCATGAGCCATCTATCATTTCAGTTAGAATTTACAAGGTATATATTCTTATATCACCACTCCTTCATATACAAAATCAAATCAACAAAAAGGTTTTGTTAGTAAACTGACGTTTTGAGGGGGATGGACTGATCCTGCCCGAAGCTAGCCATACCTGGCTCGATTTTTGTATAGATTTTTGCACAATAGAATGCCGTGAATACACATGCCACTCTGTTGTACAAATATTTATGCTAAAATCGAGCCCTGAATTTGTACCTTTAGGCTGAGTCTACGCTGGCAAGGGGTGGGCGTTGTGGACACGTCCACCAATGCGGGGATTTCCCTGTGTTCTGAAAAAGTTAGTGTAGATTCATGTAGTGGAGACATGTAGATGCCATAAGGAATAAAGATTTATTTTTCCACTATAGAAATGTAATCAGAGAATGCAGAGGACACTTTCTTTCTTTATTACAATATATTGTGGTCACTTTAGAAACAGGCGTTTAGCAGAGTTTGTCTTTAAATAACCCGTGTAATTTGGCATTATGTGAAATTGCATTCACTTCATAATTAGAAGATAAGAATAATTAAGCAATTGTCCCTGGAGTCAGAAACATTAAAATGGAAATATTTAGGATTATATAAGCTGCTTTCTTCAGCTATCTGTTGTGAACTTATCAAGCATCACTTTATAAATATTAGTTGACGACGCCAGCAGCATCCTAGCAGGGGGCAGATTTCCAGCGTGGCAGCTTCTTTTACAGACGAATGTTTTCCTACTGAGCAGACAAAAAGCGGAACAGGCTCACACTTTAGTACATTTAAATAATATAATTCCATGCATTATATGTGGATGTGCACACTGAGTATGACACAATGGTGGCTTGGTATTAGTAATGCATGTTATTTCATATCCAGTTATTATCCAGTATTCACACTCTTCAGTCTTGCCTTTCCTCTAAAATTACATTTAAAGGCACAAGGGACCCTTTGTATTGCCTATTGCTTCAAAAGAATGATGCAGTGTATCTTTTATTATGGCCAAGTGCTTATGGAACTACACAAACCTTGACTTTCCTTCCATAAAGAGAAGGCTTTTATGAGGTATTTCCATATGCTCAATATTTAAACATGAAACATTTATTTTTTGAACACCATTTCTTTCTTTAAAGGGCCCCCTTCCATTTTGTTATGTAATAAACTGCTGTATCCAAACCATAATAAAGGTATATTAAAAACTAAAGAACATTACATCATGCCTTTTAATAACTCAAAATACCACTCAGTTAAGATGCTAGATATAATTAAATTACATTTCTGGGTCAAACTTTGATGCATTTCCCTGTCTGAGCATGTGCAACTGACTAAAAGAAAATCAATATAAGAAAAACCAAGAGACTACATATAATTTTTTAATTGTACATAGATAGGTATATTAAGACAAAAATCTTTACTTCACTCCATTTATTCTGAATTGCACCCAACACACATTGTCACTAGCCATATACTGCAGCATATGGTATTGGGCTTCTGTACTTTGTAGTGTGCTGCTTTAGGAAAAAGTCTTTGTACCTTTTTTTAAAATGGATTGAAACCACAATGCACAGTACAACAACCAGAAATATAGTGAGTGGCCAACCTTGATATTAATTGGAAAATCATCTGCAATTGATGTATTTTCTGCTCATCAGATATAACCATGAACAAACTATATGAAAACAAACTTACATTTTTCTAAAACATCTGGAACAAGGAAACTGTAATACTAGAACTAGTGAAATAGAGAAATAAAATAAGACACATTTGTGCAATTACCGCCTTTTTGTTACTATAAGACACATTTTTTTTAGTATTAAAATCAATGGGAAGTGTGCCTATGTCTTATGGTCTGAATATGTAAAAAAATATGTATTTTTTCTTCTTTGTAGTCCCAACCATTCTGGGCGCAATAGCTCTGCATCCAAGGATGCAGAAATGTGTTCCTTTCTCTTCAGCCAAGCCAAAAACCACTTCCAAGAAGAGATATTATCTGTATTAGCACTTATGGAGAGACACATTTTACAAATAGATAGCATGATGTGTATTTACAATAACATTGGTCAGTGGGTTCAGAGAATGGAAATGCTAGTATATAAACACATGTTAAAGTTTAAGCTCAGTTGTGAAGACCTCCCTCCTGGTACTGGCCTCTTGGTTGGAGGAGCTTGTTTTTTTTACCCTAATTTTCTCTCCTAAATTGTGGGTGCCACTTATGGTCTAGTGTTTCCTATAGTCTGAAAAATACAGTAATTCATCACACTGCAGGCTTGATTTGTCACCCCTGCTCTATACAATTTTTGGATAGTATCAAAAGTTTTAAAATATCTGTTGAGGTTCTGTATGTCTGTGACCCAATTAGGAAGACCTTAATTGAGAAGAGTTTTCCCTTTCTTCCTTTTTCTGTGACCCTGAGTACCGTAACTTAGTAATGGTCGTCACCGGTACAGATAAGCACAGACCTTCCCACCTAACTAAATAACGTAACTGCTTCTTTTTGTGAATTTATTAATCAAGAGAATAGAGAATTGCAAGGCCTTGGTAATTATCATGGCTAATATACCACAACCCCCATTTTTTTTAAAAACATTAGGAGGGGAAATGTGTGAACCATTCATCAGCAGCTGTTTTAGGCAGAACCCAAATGTACCCATATTATACATTACAAATTCTGTAAGCTTTTGAAAAAGAAGAGGTGGAGAATTTGTAACTGGCAGCCTTATCACCACATTCAAATTAGATATACTAGTGATTTGGAAGGGAGAACTAATGGATACAAATCTGGAAAAGTTTATTATTTTTTGGACTTGAATTGGTGGTAACAAATAAAAAGAACTCCCTGGTGGAGATAGGGGTGTGTACAGGGAATTGGTTTCGATTCCTTGTCTAGACAGACTGATGATGTAGACATGACTGACATACTTGACCGACTACTTGGACATGACTGATCTGCTTTTATACATGTACATATGTAAGTGTAATTGTTTTAATTAAAATTGTAAACCTCATTAATTCGACTGGAACTCTATTTATAATTTTTACCTTTAAAGTCCATAGGGGTTGGCCATCCCCTTTTGAGTTTAGTTCTCCCTACCAAATATCTGGAATCTATTGATTTTTATTTTTAAAACTTGCATTGTTCTTTTGAGGCTATGTATAATAGCGGCCCATGGCGGGCAGGATACCAACTGTCAATCAGCACTGTCAATCAGCAGTGTCTAGTTTTTCCATCTCCTCTGTAAAAGTTATAAAAAAAACAAAAAAAAGCTAATTAACCGCCCTAGCGTTAGGGACGGCACCATCTCGTCCAGCCCTGCTACTCTCAGTATTGCACTGGACCAGATGGTGCCGTCCAGTGAAGATCAGGGCACCAACAGCGCATACTTACTGTTTTGCGCTGTCCCGGTGTCCCCAATGTGACATGCTGGCTGCTGGAGCGTGGCTCACCCTCCCCCCCCTCCGAGTGACGTGATGACGTCACATCGGGGAGGCGGCGGGAAATTTGAAAGTGAATAGCACAAAATCAATTTTCTATGTAGAAAACTGCTTTCAATGTGCTGCTATGTAATAAATCTCACCAAAATCAAATCTCTGGTGCCCCAAATGTGCCCATTTGCAGTAACCCTCTCTTCCATGGTGTGATTTTACCACATCCATCACACCAGGTTAGAGAGGGTTAACTGCAAATGGGCACATCTGGGAATCTAGAAATGTATCATACAAAAGAAGTATATTAGAGGTTACAGTATATCATTCAAATAACACCTT
Organism: Ptychadena robeensis; assembly: GCA_036250615.1. Lineage (NCBI taxonomy): Eukaryota > Metazoa > Chordata > Amphibia > Anura > Ptychadenidae > Ptychadena > Ptychadena robeensis. The sequence continues at coordinate 82,567,269 of CM070033.1, read as the reverse complement.
GGATTGAATTTATCTTTTTGCCCTGATTTTTGTGTTTTCTCATTCATTTTAACTACAAGTGTATAAATGACAAAACTAAGAAGTTAAACATTTAGCTTTTTCTGAGATTAGAGTATATAATTGTATTTAATGACTTAATGAACTGACTTATGAACCAAACACTCCATTTCCTTTTGTATTTATCATTCTCTTTACAAACACTGACATTTTACATAGTGCTGTACAATTAATAATGATTGAAGATCATACTAAACAATAACATTAGGTCAGAGGGAAATGCACACAAACTTTGCAATCAGCAGGAAGGATGAGGACAAATGACACATAGGTTATGTCATCGACAAGATGAATGTCTGTTTTGTAAAATAACTGATGAAGATGTTCCCGTAAAAACAATTGTGCGTTGATCATGTTCTATGTAACTTTGACCTCTCTGTGACCAGGAGGTACAATTTTAAAAAGAGAGGACCAAACACAAAGTATAATTGGTTGGGCAAACGTTGTCAAGGTCCTTGATTTAGTGCAATATGGCTAGGTCTACTAGGAAGGTCAGGAACAGCCAATTTGTCTTATCTGACCAACCATTAAACGTGACCACCAGTGGGCTGTCTCTTGGTGGCTGTCCATAAGGCTAACATGAAGGCAACTGTCAATGATTGAAAACCGCGCGCCAGACCTGTAAACAAAGTTTGTGGTGCATGCCAAAAGTGGCTCGCTCATCCATGCAAACCTAGCCTGACATTTTCTGCAAGGAGATTGCATGATCTTCTTGTTTGAAATATGTATTTTTCTTCCATGTTGGACAGATAATTATTTAATCTAGCTATTGTCAGAACATTTATTTGCTAGCTCCTTGAAGGGGAAATACTGCAGGAAATATTTTTTGTACAATGTTGCTGAAATATACTTGGGCTATGTAAATAAACAAATTACTTGCACAAACTAATTATCTGTTATTTAGTCTTCAGTTCTTTAATTACGTAAATTATCCAAAATATAGTCAAGCTGTGCGCAGAAGCAGACAATGTCACCCTTTCATTAAAATAGATACACATCCCAAAAAGCAGATGTCACCTGTAATGCAATTAAACAGCAATATAAATCTCCATTATTGCTTTGATGAACTACATATTTTTGCAGTCTTTATTAAGAAGAATTACCACAATGTCAATGCAGCAACCTATTCTGCATCACAGAATGTCTGCATTTTGTAGCATTTAATAGAAGTGTACACATCAGATGTGTATTCCTCTCCATCCAGCCATAAGACATTGACCACACAACAGTTAGGTAACGTTTCTGGGCCTTATAATTGTAACTGGACATTGAAACGGGCAGCGGCCCACTAATGAGCTTTTGTCACTTACTCCTATACGCATGCCCATAGCTAGCACATAAGCATTGTAGCCATATGATTAGCTCTAGGTGTAACCTAACTGCTCAAAGAAAAAGGTTTTTCTCAAAACCAACATACAAATCAATTTGTATAAAACCTGTTAATGGTTTTGTCAAATGAAATTCTGTTTGTTCTGGGTATATATACAGTACAGTATTAGGCATTGGGGCTCTTTGTATATTGGACTGTTAATCTTATTAGTTTTTTTGTGCATAGCTCCAGTACATGTCTGGCTTCAATGTATTTGTAAATCTAACTGAATCCATAATGCCTATCTGGTGGATCTCACTCGGAGCACTGCAGTCTTATTTATACAAATCTATTTGAGATAAGTGAAGCACAATGGAATGTTAAACAGTACGGTGTAGTAAACAGAATAAATGTGCTGGGAACCAGTTTAGTTTGGATAGTAATAGGGGTTGGGTGATCAGACTATGTATATGAAAAGATATCAAGGATGCTTTCAGGGTTATAAAAAGAAAATGGAATTTCTATGATAAAGCTTGCATACTTTACAATGATATTTAAAAAAATTCAAATTGGATTATTAAATGCTTCCCAGTGTACCCACCCTTTATTCAAAGAAAACATCAGATTTAGATGTAGAGGTGAAGTGGAAATGGGCTGTCCTATCTTAGTACAAAACTGGAGTTTAGCAAGTTGTACTCAACCTGCATTCCAGTTTTAGCTGTCATTTAGATTGGATTTTAGCTGTCATAGAGATTGACATGGCTAACTTCCTGACAACTCCTAACTTACTACCCTGCACATCATTTGCACAAGCTGGATGGGACAATAGGAGGGAGGGGACATTACACTAACCTGTTCGTGATAGAAGTGACATTGCTGAGTGCCAGTTCTGGTATTCAGAACGCAGAAGTGACACTCCACATTGACACTTTCCCATCCAAATACAGGAAGTGACACATTAAGATGTCACTTCTGGGGGCGTGGATCTAAAAAGGTTGAGAACCACTAGTTTAACCTCCCTAGCGCACCGCCCATACTGCGCTGCTGAAAGGACAGAGTACACTGCCTGCCATTTCCTCCCTCCCCCCTCTCCACACAGCAAGTGTCATTAATGATCCCGGCTGTGTGGGCGGGAAAGCCAGCACTCCTCCATTAACATGGAGGTCTATGGCGCCGCCCACCCCCCCCTGCCCCCTTCCGCGTCGCGGTGACACGATCGGGGCAGTGCCGGAACCCCCGACAATGCTGCAACGATGAAGACAATCGCTGCAGCTTTCCGTGGGTGTATCGGCTACACCCGATGCCCAGTTCCCCTGCGGTTGAGGCAAGCTTGAACGGCGAACGAACTGGTTCGCATCAACCGCTGGGGAGGTTAAGGAAACTGTCCAAATACACTTCCATCTTACATATATGATACATAGTTTTAATTGCATTTCTTATAATAAATTATATGGCTGATTTCTTTACATTGCAGAAAAATATCCAGGGGTAAATGAAATGTTAAACCTCTAATATACAGTTATACAAATCCTAATTGGTTAGGATCCAACTGCTCACTATAGATAGAAATTTGTCCTAGGAAAAGTTGATTAGCAAGAGATGGAGTCTTGTGGGAAAGCATATGATCAGTTTGTTTAGCTGATTCATTCGTTTTTCTTTGGTTGGTTGGTTGGTTGGCCTAAAGGTCCCCATACATGGATATATATATACATACATGGATCACTGTGCGCGGGGATCGATCATTTGGGAATCAAACTTGTTCCACCTTGTTCGATCAATCCCGTTTGAAGAAATCTCAATCGAACAGGGAACCAAAATGTTGGTGCATCCCTGTTCAATCACCATTCCTTTGGATGGGTACAAGGGTCCCCATTCAAAGTATCCATCATGAAACAATCCCACAAAATGGTGCACATCAATTTGCTGAACGATACTTGATGTCACTACGCTGCATAGGACATTGATCGATCGCTTTGGGTATCGACCCATGTATGGGTATCTTACATACATTAATACATAATCTTTGTTGACATTTTGACATTTTACCGTTCCAAGCGTACAATTTTTTAAATGGGTATTCAGGATGAAAGTAAGTATCGGCTGAGTATTTTTACATATTGGGTTATCAATCTACAAATTGTAATTTAATAGAAATGGTGCAGGCATACAAATACACCTACAAAATAATCGTAGGACATATAACCTGTACTTCTGTAGCAGCAGGAGAATGTCGAACATAACAGCACTATGAAACCAGGCTGCTGAGCTCCAGAAACAAGTTGAAGTCCAAAGAGATTTTGTTGGACTGCCTGTTCACTCCAGGTAATTATAGAGCAACTTGGATTTCTGGCCCAGGTCCAGCCTCATTTTATTCATTCTGTTGGCCAGAGGTTACAGCTTTGATTGCTTCCTCCACATCTCCCCCTCCATGCAGTGCGAACAAAAGACATAAGTCAGTGAGCTGAAGGTAACAACATTTGTTCATTCCTCCTTTTCCTTTGCCCTGGCTCACTCCAGCAGTCCACCTATTTACATCACCTCAGGGATCAGGCTGAACATGCTGTTGTGTATTTTGTATTAACCAGTCACACGCAGGTCAGGACAAGAGCCGTTGATTAAATCAAGTACAAGCATGTAAAAATATAGAGAAATTATAAAGGTTGAACAGCGCAAATTATTTACTGAGATGATTACAAACAGGTACAAGAACATTAATCTGTCATTTAAGGATGGATTTAAAAAATATGTTTGAAAGAATAATTATTATTAATGTACCTAAGACTTTAAACATATAACATGCTGTTTTTTTACAAGGGGCTACATAACATCTACAAATAAGTTTAAGAGTTTCTTAACATTTAAATTGAAATATAGGGTGGTGGGTGTTGTTTCCAGTGCACATTAGACTGCCAGTCAGTTCATTTTATCATACACAAGAAATACTGATTAAAAGCAATTAAATATTGACTATGTGACTACTCATAAGTAGTTCTGGGAGTTTAATATAACTTCTAATATAGTATTGTTGTTATTTTTTGTAAAATAAAACTCAATACTGATTTCCAATTAAAAAGATAGAAGGTGTTTTTTAAAGACTGAAAGGATTAGGTATTATTATTATTGCAAAACACAAAATGTAATTTTCAAAATTAAAAAAAAGCATTCAAACCTTTGTTTTACATGAAGTAAGTATTGTAAAATCATATTGTAAAATCTTTACTCCAAATCTATTTACTCCATACTTTAGATGCTGGGGTAATTTTGCAATCTACAGTAAGTTACTGTCAAAATATTTTTTTATTTCAAAGCAGATTACACAAGAAAATTGCATCAATGTCTGTGTTTTATTTACAAGTGGAAAATGCAGCAGCAACTGTGTTTATCGAAAATTGGTTCAGTCCTACTATTTACTATATGGGAGAGGGTCAAATTTTTTTGACAAGCTGACTTTGCAAAGCCCATGAACATGGTATGATCACCAACATTTCTGGAGATGTACTGAAGGGTTGTGGAAACATTTGAAAAAAAACATTGCTTTAGCATATGTAGTTTTCCATACATTCATTCATTTCTTTTGTACATCTATAGGAAGTTTGGCGATGATACAATGCTTTGCAATTAACACACAAAGTTAAACTCTCTATTCACTACTAAGAGTTCACATACCGACTTCTCCTTCCTTCATAATTGACCTTCAAGCTCAAGAGTAATTCTATGTGACTAAGAGACCGTAAAAGTGGCTGTGAAAGTCAGTATAATGAGAGGGTCATGAGATTTTCTACCAGTCAAGTCACAGACTAAGGGGTCAATATAAAAAGTTGCATTATGGTACTATTCTTGAAAAAGAAGATCACTACACAGTCTACATGTGCTTTACAAATATGTATTTTTTTATACATGTAGTATTATGTAGTAAATATGTAGTTTTTCCAAAAGAGCTTTATTGAAGATAAAGAATGGAGGAAAAAATGCATTGTATGCATTATTCTTCATTTGCTATGGGCTTTAAAATTTCAAAGCAGGTGGATCCCAAAAAAGAAAGCTGGGAGAGAGCATGTCCCAAGTCTGAGTTATGTGACTGATTCTCCTCTGTAACCAAGCAGTTCCAAACTTTAGCTAACATTTAGCAAATGGACTATTATAATTCTGGCAAAGAGAAAGAGATATCTAATGCCCTTTATAAATACCTCATTTAGACAACATGAACTCTTCATTGAATCATAAAATATATGAAAAAAGTCAAATGCTGCAATAGCATACAGATACGGAACAGGACTTTGTAGATTTAGGAAAGAGAGAAAAAACTTTGTTTTAATGATAAATGAAAACATGTATTTGGACCATATTACATACTACTTTAAAGCTAATATAGAAAATTTTTAGTATAATAAAGTCATTGAAAAGCAAAAAAAACAGGTCAAATTCCATATGATTTGAAGTCCAATGTCCAATGTCCATGTCCAATGATTGATTTCTCCTATGGACTATGGGTGGTAAAATCCAAAGTCATGCCATAAGTACAGGCTCAGCACATAAATCCGGAAAGTAGAGTAGTTTCCCCCATCTAATAAGTGCTGCCCTCATGAACTGATTTGTTTTAGTTGTCATCTTCTTTTATTTACAGTCAATGCATCTGCTTCTATTTTGCTTATTTCTAAAAAACTTTTAAACAATTGTTTTAAGTGTGTCTAGCCTAAACTTTTTAAATTGAGTAGCTGAATACTACTATATTGCGAGTCTCATTTAGTTGATAAATGTTTGCCTGCATTGCTTAATTGTCTTTTTGTGAAACACCAAGCAACAGAATTGTTACTTCAAATAGTTTACTTAAGCAGTAAAGACAGTAGCGTTTTGCCAAACAGCCAACAAAGACAAATGCCTTTGTAAATTAAAACTCTATTGTTAATTGTTTTTTCAGAAGGGGTAGGGGTTTTGGTTGGTGCAAAAATCGCATCTTTCTACCTTATACACAGTGAAGGTTGGAAGCTCACTTCCAGGACAAGTGCAAGGACACTGCTAACAAGCAATGGCTTTTATCTGGGAGTGCTTTTGATTTCTCCCACGTACCGAGACAGCATTTGCATTTCAGAAAGAGCTTTCTGTTGCATGTAGTATCTGTCCAAAGATTCCCTGGACATGTCTTACATCGTTAAGTGCTTAACCACTTCAACTCTGACAGTCTTAACATGAAGGGTATAAAGAAAACGCTTTAATGTTTAAGACCTTAAAAAGTTCTTCATGTAGTCTATGCAGTAATCATTGTAGGTTGGCCACACCAAGAAAGCTGCATGATGGAACAATGTGATAATCACTTCTAACACCTGGGTAACAATAGGATACGTTAGGCTTCTCTAAGGAGACAACACGCACTTCAGATCAATACCTTTTAATGCGCATACAAATGTATAATTCCCTGAATGCCAACAGAAGCCCCTCAAGATAATATTTGACCTCACCTATGGTTGGCCAAGTTTGAGAGGGACATGACAGTGCTTAAACATTTTTCTTTAATTGTCCCTTTAGCTTCAAATAATCATTCAAGAGATTTGGTGTTAAACGGTTAGGTATTAGGTCAACAGATTTGTTTAAATAAACCCTAGCACCAGAGAATGTGGTGTAAATGCCTATATACTCCATTTACATGACAAACGTTTATGAACTAGTCCATCAATCAAAAAACTAATACATTGTTTGCATTCTCTGCCATTAAAAAGAAGTATGACATATACATGATTGTTTCTTTAGTGTATAATTTATTATAAATGAAACAAATTGTATAGACAGTAGTATTCAAACAGATATGTATACACTCACCGGCTACTTTATTAGGCACACCTTGCTAGTACCGGGTAGGCCCCCCTTTTGGCTTCAGAACTGCCTTCATCCTTCATGGCATACATTCAACAAGGTACTGGAAACATTCCTCAGAGACATTGGTCCATAGTGACATGATAGCATCACGCAGTTGCTGCAGATTTGTCAGCTGCAAATCCATGATGCGAATCTCCTGTTACACCACATCCCAACGGTGCTCTATTGGATAGAGATCTGGTAATTGTGGAGGCCATTTGAGTAAAGTGAACTCATTTTTCAAGAAACCAGTCTGAGATGATTCAAGCTTTATGACATGGTGCATTATCCTGCTGGAAGAAGCCATCAGAAGATTGGTACACTGTGGTCATAAGGGATGGACATGGTAAGCAGCAATATTTAGGTAGGCTGTGGCGTTGCAACGATGATCAATTACTACTAAAGGGGCCAAAGTGTGCCAAGAAAATGTCACCCACACCATTACACCACCAGCCTGAACCATTGATACAAGGCAGGATGGATCCATGCTTTCATGTTGTTGATGCAAAATTCTGACTCTACCATCCAAATGTTGCAGCAGAAATAAAGACTCATCAGACCAGGCAACATTTTTCCAATCCTCTATTGTCTAATTTGGTGAGCCTGTGCGAATTGTAGCCTCAGTTTCCTGTTCTTATGTTACAGGAGTGGCATCTCTTCTGCTGCTGTAGCCCATCTGCCTCAATGTTCAATATGCAACGAGTAGTTATTTGAGTTACTGTTGCCTTTCTATCAGCTTGAACCACTCTGGCCAATCTCCTCTGACCTCTGTCATTAACAAGGCATTTGCACCCACAGAATTGCCGCTCACTGGATGTTTTCCCCTTTTCGGACCATTCTATGTAAACCCTAGTGATGGTTGTGCATGACAATCCCAGAAGATCAGCAGTTCCTGAAATACTCAGACCAGCCCGTCTGGTTTCAACAACCATGCCACATTCAAAGTCACCTTTCTTCCACATTCTAAAGCTCGGTTTGTACTGCAGCAGTTCTTCTTGACCATGCCAACATGCCTAAATGCATTAAGTTGCTGCCATGTGATTGGCTAATCAGTTATTTTCGTCAACCAGCAGTTGGACAGGTATGCCTAATTAAGTGGCTGGTGAGGGTATATTACTATATACAATATGAGTATGTATAAATCAAAGACACGTTTGAATTTCTACTTCAGGTAAACAAGAGCTAATCCCACATCAATATACTTGATGTATGTATTATCATTAAACTTTTCAAGACACCATGATCAGCCTCAACATTATAATAACTGACAGTATGCAGTGGTTAGTACCTACAAAATGTGGTCTATTTGTCCAAAGATGGGAAACTTGTAAACCAACAACTGCTAAATAGTGTTGAGCTTCAACGAATATCAACTATTCAAGAATTTGCAAATATCGTGAATATGGTGGTAGATTTTCACAATTTAGAAAAATTTATCCTGTCATTATCAGTGCATCAGACGTTGCTATGCCATCCAGGTCTCTATATGGAACCTATATACGGAGTCTCTGAAGGCTTTGAAATTCTTGGATCACATTAAAACATTGATATGATCTAAGCCAATCCTGGTCAGTTAACTGATTACAACTTTGCGTTAGGATGTATTTTAACGAGCAATTAAATAATTTATTTTATTTTGTCCATCTTATTAGTAAAGCTGGCCATAGATGTCTAGATTTTCCTGATCGAACGTTTAAGCGATCATGGCCTGCAATCGCTTAAACAATAAGGAGATCAATTGCACCATATTGCATCATTGATTAATCGGCGATCCCTTGCCACGATCAAATATTAGGACAGTGAGCGATCGAACATTCTTCACCTTTTTAGAGTAAATTATGTAATGTGGGTTGGACGCCAACAGGTCGATCGATAGGAATGATTGCATGTCTACATTAACGTTCCGCGCTTCCTGAGCGATCAATACTTGAGCGATTGAATTTTTTAGAGATTCCGGGAGATTTTGATCGATTGCACACTTTGTGCATGCATCGATTTTTGCACGATCGATCACAGCATACGATCGCCATGGCCGATCGCACAAGAATCACATAAATAATCGAGACGTCTATGGCCAGCTTAATATATAGCAAACAAACACTAGACAAAGAAATTCAAATTTAAATGGGTAAAAAGCTTAAAGACACTTTGACCAAATAATCTACTGTAGGTATAAAGTACAGCATTTTGAGTATTTGTTTATTATTTTGTCTTTTATACTCAAACATTGCTAAAGGTCCATCACCAATGGGTGTCCAATATGAATATATTATCAGGAAACAACAGAGCTTTCAACTGACTCAGCAAAGATAGGTATGTACATAACACTCTGCACATTGTGGTCCTATGATTGCCATGATAAAGCACATGAGCCCAATAATGACCAGTTTAAGACCCCTGGTTTAGCTTTTTAGAATTTTAGAAAAGAAAATCAATCAATTGATTTTAGTTTAACTATAAAAAGACACTATGGATGTTAATACTGCAGCTCACTTAGAGATCCCTATAGCTAAATCTTAAGTAAAAAGAATTAAATCACAGTATCGTCCCATTCTACATGATTAATTAATTAGTGTGGATAGAGCAGTAGAAATCTGACCCTGACTCCAATAACTTCTTCACTAAAACTGATGTCAGCAGTTCATACATTCATTGGGGATACACATTCTGGAACAAAACAATTCTATAAACCGTTAGCTCCCTGCGAACAATAAAGTGGTATTGACAATCAGTATGAACAATCATTATTTAGTGACATTTGATCTTGTATCTTTAACCTGCATCATAAGCAAATATTGCTCTTCTTTTCCAGTGCTAGCAATAATCAGAAGATTTATATTGGACTCCGTGACCTCATGCTCTTCCTTTGGCAACATGTTCATTTGTAATCATGCAAACTTTACTTGGTAGTATTTTAAAATCAGACCTCCATTGATATTGCTGTCTCTGGAGTGCACAGGCAATGAACCAGGATGGAACATGTGCTGTAAAATCTGTAGTGCTATCAACATCTGTGCCAATAAAGTTCAATAATGGCCAACGAAAGCAAAATATTAAAAGAGATCATTGACTAAGTAACGTAAACAGATGAGTCCCTCCACAGAAGTCACAGAACTGCATTGCAAGTAACTAAATCCAGTCACCTTACACCTTTCACCCTTCCTTCCCATTCTTATTGTGGTGCCATTAACTCTGCCTGCCAGGCTGGCAACACCTAAGCCACGTGCTTAGCACTAGGCAGCATTTGCTAGTTTATTTCTCAGTAAGCCTTAGTAAGTAATAATGCAAAACACCCCTTCCCTTCACAGCACCTATAGCAAGATATTGTTATTTGACTTTCATAGAGCGATAAAAATAACTCATATGTAACTTAAACTAATAGTTGAAATAAAATCTCATCTTTTGACACTGAAATAAGCAATCCATCTCAAAACACAATTACATGACATCCATTTTTATGACATTTTTAGGAAACAAGTGACTGTAACTGTTCGGTTTGTTTAGCCTCAATGTAATGCCTTTTTTTTAATCATTAAAGTTTATTGAATGAATAAAACATACAGGTTATGTAAAATCCAACAATTTCCAGTATATAAAGCAAATTATAAGAAGCAAAATAGTAATACATAGGGGGAACGGCATTACGATAAAGGATTCGTCAGTGTAAATAAGTGAATTTTTAACAACAATCGCTTGCATCTGAAATCAAACGCGAAGATGATGATGAACTGATGAATACCAGGCAATGACTCAATGACTATGGGGATACCCCTTTGGTAGCCGGAAATTTCAACTTTGAGTAAACTACTTACTATATAAAATGAGAGATGAGTGGGGGGCTGAAGTGAAATGAAAAGGAAAAAAGAGAAGAGGAGACGAGAGAGATGAAGGGGGTCAAAGATGAATGGAATGGGGGAAATGGGGAAAGGGAAGGATTTATGACGCCAACAGATCTGCATATGTACTAGATGAGATAAAGAGTGACCAGGCCGCCCAGGTGGCGGAGAATTTGTCCTCAGTTTTGTGCAGGGAGGCCGACAGGTCCTCCATCGAGTAGATTTCAGACACCTTTGAGAGCCATAGAGCGATGGTGGGGGGGTGAGGTTGTTACCAAAGTAAGGGAATACAGGAACGAGCTGCATTAATAAGGTGTTTGATAAGAGAGTGTTTATAAGATGCAATTGGTAGATGGTTAAGGTGTAACAGATAGGGGGCCAGAGACTCACCTAGATCCTGATCGGTAATAAGATTAATGTGATAACGGATCGAAATCCAGAAGGGCCTGATTTTAGGGCATTCCCAGAATATGTGTAAAAGAGTACCCAGAGCAGCCTCACACCTCCAACACCTTTCCGAGATTGCCTGATTAAATTTATTTATCTAGCCACAATTTTGTAACTTTGTTCCTGGACGCGAGAGGAGAGGGACGATTGATAGGCTATTCTAAGGATTTTGTCAATTTGAGCTGGGGTAAATGCCATTGAGAGATCCTTCTCCCAAGCCGTCAGGTATGGTAACGTGGAGCCTTCTGGCGGGACAACTAAGGAGTCATAAATCAGAGAGATTGAATGTCTCACTGGGGTCTCTCCCTTGCATATCCTCTCAAAAGGTGTGAGGGGTCTTGTGTAATCGCTGGAGAAGGGGATGCTGTGGAGGAAATGGCGTAGTTGTAGAGAGCTCCAGAAGTGTGGTTTCATGTCATCCATCCCCCTTATGTGTTCTAAAGAAAACCATGTCGACTGACTAATGAAATCAATGGCTCTGAAGATACCCTTATCCACCAGAGCAGAGAAGGGGTGCGTTCGAATTCCAGGAGAGAAATCTGGATTGTTTAGGATTGGTAGCATTGGAGACGGCGATGGGGACAGGGTGCTGTGACGGAGTGTCTTTCGTGAGATAGCAATCGTGTTCCCAATCGTAGGGTGACCAGAGAGGGCGGGAGACAAATATCTAGCCATGGCACACCTCTAAGGTCCCAGGGGGTATCCTCTTGCTCCATGCCAACCCATTGCTTGTGCGATGAGTGACAGCACCAGTCAATTAGCCTGGTCAGATGGATTGCTTTATAATACTTAAGGATATCGGGGAGACCAATTCCCCCTTTACCCTTGGGAAGGCAAAGAGTGGAAAATTTAATCCTAGCAGCTCTGTCACCCCAGATGAACTTACCTATTGCTGAGCGTACTTGCGAAAAGAATGAGGATGGGATTTTGATGGGAAGGGCCTACATGGTGTACAGCAGTTGGGGAAGCACCGTCATTTTGACGGCGGCGCATCTCCCAAACCAGGAAAGCGTGACATCTCTCCAATTTTTCAAGTCAGACTTGATTTTGCTAAGAAGGGGCAAAAATTGGAAGCATATAAGGAGCAGAGGTCTGAACCAATGTATACCCCCAGATATTTGATTTTAGATTGTGCCCAGCGAAATGGGAATGAAGGAGCCAATTTAGCCAATTGTGCGGGAGTGACATTAATAGGAAGAGCCTCAGACTTCGTGATATTGATTTTGAAGTTGGAAAGTCGACTAAATTCGTGTAAAGCAGAGAGTAGGTTGGGAATAGAAATTCGGGGGTTTGTTAAGAAAAGTAAGAGGTCATCTGCGTAAGCGGCCAGTTTATGTTGACCTGATTGTTTGGAAACACCTTGTATATCAGTGTTCTTCCTGACTTTACATAGAAAAGGTTCCAACGTGAGAATGAAGATAAGAGGGGAAAGTGGGCATCCCTGGCGTGTGCCATTGGAGAGTGTAAAGTATTCAGACCTAGTCTCATTTACCCTAACTGAGGCAGAGGGGTCTCTATATAGGGCCAGTATCCATGCAAGCATGTGTGGGCCTAGACCTATGTGACGAAGAGTAGACTCCATCAGAGTTCATGAAACCCTATCAAACGCCTTTTCGGCGTCGAGTGATAGGAGAATGGTGGGAGTTTTTGTGGAGGAGGCAGAGTGAATGGTATTAAGTACTCTGGTGGTGTTATCTCTAGCCTCTCTGTTAGGGACAAAACCAACCTGGTCTGTTAGCGATCATTTTCGAGTAGAGTTTAAGGTCCGAATTGAGCAGAGCTATAGGTCTATAACTACCACAGGCAGTGGGGTCCTTATCATCTTTTGGAATAAGGCAGATGCGGGCTCTAAGGGAGTCAGCGGGAAAGTAATGACCATCTCTAATAGAGTTAAAAGCCATAAGGAGGTGAGGTGCGAGGAGATCCTTACATTTTTTGTAATATAAGATTGTAAAGCCATCCAGACCGGGGGCTTTGCTACTTCAAGCTCCTCCAAAGTGAACGGAGACTCCATCTCTGTGCGAGCAGCTTGCTCAAGGCTGGGCATCCCTGAGTCAGCAAGATATTTCTCAATATCGTCTGGGATAGTAGAGTCGGCGGATTTACTACTAGATGCAGGGACATGTAAAAGGAACGGAACTCATTGGCGATGTCAATAGATTTTGTTTGGGTAGCCCCCTTATTGTCTTTTATCTGGGAAATATAAGAGGTGACTTTGCGGGCACGAAGGGCTTTGGCCAACATACGGCCAGGTTTGTTGCTGAATTCGTAGCATGTTCTCCGTCCCCTCAATAATTTATTCTTATTTTTGGTAAACAGTAGGGAGTTCAATTGTGTACTTAGTGCAAGCAGCTTGGCACCCAGAGACTCAGCCAGGGTTTGTTTGTGAATTTCTTCTATCTGCCGTATCTCTGAGAGCAATGTGTTAATCTGGGCCGAGAACTCTTTTTTTTTTCTCCTAGAGCCATGTTTAATGAGTATGCCCCTAGTCACACATTTATGTGCCTCCCAGTTGATAAGGGGGGGAGGTTTCAAGTGGGAGATTTATCCGGAAGAAATGTGCAATTTCTTCGGAAAGATCCTGGCAGGTCTGGGGATCTGTTAAGAGAGACTCATTTAGACGCCAAGATGGAGCACGGACTGGAATATCCGCGAGGTCCATCCAAAGATGTATTGGGGCATGGTCTGAAAGTGTGATAATGTCAATAGAAGCTTTCTGAATTTTTGGTAAGTCTCTCTGGGCCACAAAAAAATAGTCCAATCTAGAGTACATGTGGTGAGTTTGGGAGAAATAGGTATAGTCTCTGGTATTTGGGTGGACGTATCTCCAACCGTCCACTAAATGGTGGGCGTGTAGATCTTTTTTCAAACGTTTCAGCTTAGTGTAAGAGAGGTGAGAGGTGCCCCTGGAAACATCCATTAGAGGGTTTAAGGCAAAGTTAAAATCCCCACCTAATATTAGAATCCCCTCTTGAAAAGACGTGAGGGTAGATAAGACCTTTTGGAGGAATGGAACTTGATCAGTATTGGGAAAATACACATTAGCCAAGGTAACTTTAAGTGTACCAATCAAGCCCTTCAAGAATATGAACCGCCCGTTGGGATCTAAACAAGAGTCAATCAGAGACCAAGGAATATCCTTGGCCACAAGAACACTAACCCCCTAAGCTTTGGCAATAGGGGAAGGGCAGTGGTAGACTGTGTTGTAGTGTGAGTTTTGTAATTTGGGGACCTTTGAAATCTGGAAATGAGTTTCCTGTAGAAATATTATTTGAGAGTCCATTTTTTTGAGATCAGGGGTTGATAGACTACGTACATTATACGAGGTTAGTTTGAGTGCATGGCCACCAGTTTGAGGCATTGTGCAGATCTGTCGGTGTGGGGGAAAAAGAGGAAGAACAAGCAGGGGTTCAAGAGGTAAAGGGGAGAAGTAGTAAGATAAGAGTCAAAAACAGAAGGACAGGAAGAGGGAGATAGAGAACAAAAGATAAACAAATATGAATGTGAGACACTTAGGGATGTCTCAACTTTGTACTAATGTAAACAACTTATACTCCAAGAACTCAATGGTTCGGAGTTGCCTATGTGGGAGCG
>CM070033.1:82505572-82537369 GCA_036250615.1 Ptychadena robeensis | reverse complement strand
CTGGGCACTGGCAGGTTAGCCTATGCACTCCTTTACTATCATTACATCGATACTCCTACTTACTCAAATATCTCTCACCTAGAGACTACTTGTCCCCGCGCCTGCAGTTTCTTAAGCATCCCTCCATCTGGACCATTATTGGGACACCTTTTTCGCTTACAGCGATATACCCTCAAGTCCTTGTAAAAAAAAAACTCCAACCAGGTGAGTAAGAGGCTCACACCTTGTCCAATTTTTACTGGCATATTAACTTACATACCTCTGACCTATATGGTCGGTCTATTGGACCATACCTTTATAAATGCCTTTCTTTTTCTTTACTCCTCTTTTTCTCCCATATCGATGCAAAAAACCTCCCCACCCCCAGGCCGGATATCTTCGCGCCTCTCACAGCATATTGTCTGATTGCAATGTCTCCTGAAGAAGCTCAATGTAGCGAAACGCGCTGAGAAGCAATCCATATACATGTACTATCACCAGGATGGACGCAGATTTATTCTGTTAATGGACTTTATTAAAATACGGACTGTTTGATTTTTTTGATCGTTGTTTATACTTTTGATTACTATCTTGATGCCTTTAAAATCCCCTCACCCGTTCATCCAGCTTCTGCCTGAACGGGAACACCCCAAACACAAAAACTTGGAATCTCCAAGCGGCTGTGTTAAAATCCTTCTCTGTAATTTTTAGGTCGATCTCATTACTTTGGATGGGGAGCAGTGTCTCCATCCAAAGTAAATGCCGGCACACAAATTCTCGGTATGACCAGCCACACCTGGTCGATCTGCCAAGAAATCGCCCTGAAATGTCTATGCCCAGCTTTAGACATGAAAGTTATTATTTAATATAATAGTTTTTTTGCACATACACACACATTAACATTGCATTTACAACTTTCATTGTATTATGTATAATGACATTTTGTTGTGCTTCTAAAATGATAAAATTATAACAAGAAAGAGTAGATACACGTAAAGTCAGATATTAAATCATTCTCATCCTGGAAGATATTTCATCTTGCTAATCACTCATCTGTATTATTCTGTGTGCACATGCTGTATTTACAGTCATTAGTCAACTCACCATAAGTTACATAGCTTAGCCAAAAATATAAACCCACTCACTACAATTGTGTTAAATTAAAGGGTTATTAAACCCTCATGTAAAAATATAACATGATGTACATACGCTTGTATTGCTTTCATTTGTTTCTTTTTACTTGTTATTGTTATTTTCTTATTTATAAAGCAGCCTTAATATATTCACCAGGCACTTCTTGTGTGTACAGCATAAAAAAAATCTTCAACTCCAAATTACAGAAGGAAAAAACTGTATAAAGGAGCACCACAATGTAAGGAACCCATAGAGAAATTAGTAATCTAGTTGTGACGATTAACTTACAATAAACTGCATCAGTCACGCATAAACTATTCCTTCAATCCCATAGAACTAAATAGATATTCCCATAGGATGAAATGGTGGATACCGAAGACAGAACAGAAAAAGCTGAGTTTTACTTGAAGGTAGCATAATGTAAAAACTACAATCTGGGAACAACTGAACATTAGGGAACATTTCCATGTAATTTGAAGTCTGTAAATAGTGAAGCCATGAGTCCTGCACAAGACTTAAGTCATTGTTCTATTCCTGCAGGAAGTATTCGCCGAAAGTTAGTATTCAAGTAAGTTATAGTAAATGTTGCTTAAAAACATTTCATATATATCACTTTCAGCCAGAAAGTGGTAAACTGCTGCCAAGAGAACCAGATTAAAAAAACTATTTGCAGCAGTTGTGTTGAAACAGGTATAGATAAAACCATTTGGCACAACCAGCAAAATCAACTAAAACTGAGCATTAAATGGAAAGAACCATGATTGGGGAGGTTGGAAAAATTCTTTGATTGATAACTGATAGTACAAGTATCTGAGGGGTTTTTCAAAATATTTTTATGGGATCATGTTTTGGAGTAGGTGCACACATCTTTATGATCATAACTGGAATGGATTTGAATTTAATCGGTTTTGTAACTATTACAATGTGATTGATATATGTTTTTTGACCTTTGATATTTAACCACACTAGTGGTATTCAAAAGTGTGGTTCATGGTAGTGTTGAGCACGAATATTCACAAATATTTTGCAAATACCAGTACTTTAACCACCCTAGCGGTCAGGACGGCAGCATCTCGCCCAGCGCTGCTACTGCTACTGCTACTGCTACTATAGCACCGGATTTTATCACACCAGGTTAGAGAGGGTTAACTGCAAATGGGCACATCTGGGGCACCAGAGACTTTATTTGGGCAAGATTTAGTACATAGCAGCATAGCTTTGTGCCCTAATTTTTGTGTTTCTCATTAAAATAAACATTTTTTAGAAATTAATGAGAAACACAAAAATTAGGGCAATTATGTAA
This sequence comes from Ptychadena robeensis, assembly GCA_036250615.1. Taxonomy (NCBI): domain Eukaryota; kingdom Metazoa; phylum Chordata; class Amphibia; order Anura; family Ptychadenidae; genus Ptychadena; species Ptychadena robeensis. The sequence goes on along the minus strand of CM070033.1, from coordinate 82,534,953 downwards.
AATAAAATATTTTTTTTTTAAACAAAACTACTTTACATAATTGTTTGTTCCAAACATTATATTCAGGATATCTATTAGACCCTTGTACGGACATATTTTGGGAAGTTACAACATAAAGAAAAATTTACCATTGAAGTGTATGGTGCACTTTTGGTACAGAAATCTGGACCTCAGCAGTGCGCTAGGGAGGTTAAGAATCTGCAAAGATCCCCAATATATTGCTATGCCTTTTCGCGATTCTTGGGAAAGTACCGTGCATTGCGCACACAACATTCCCATGTACAAATGCTGATATTCACAAAGATCTCCAATATATTTCTATGTCTTCGAAATCTCTAATATTCACAATTCTGGGGAAAGTACCATGCATTGTGCACACAATATTTGCATGTACAAATGCTGATATTTGCAAAGAATTACTTCTGAGTGTTGTCTGTGACACCACAGATTGCAAAAAATCACTTTACAACTGCAGATGCTCCCAAACTATAATGAAAGGAGATCTTGAATTTGTGAAATTACTTTGAAGATTTGGAGAATTTACTTTGAATATTTGGAGAATAATTTGAAAAAAGTTGCGAAATTGAATATTGCCTATGCTGCTAATCACTAGTTCATGGTAGATTTTAATAACCAAAAAACCTTCACCCCAAGCCATACTCAGGATTGCTTACCTTATGCAGACGAGGCAGAGGTGTTCTACAGAGATGTCTGTCCAGCTCCTGGACAACTGCCAGGGTGGTTACTTTGCCTTTTATAAGGTGTTTATTGTTTTCGATTGTGTATTAGACACATTATGCAGTAAACATTTAAAGTTAGAGTAACGATTTTACACAAATACACAAATGTGTAGTACAAGTTTTGGAATGTAAACCATTTATAGGTATTTATGTTGATATAATAAATATAAAAACATGCAAAACTAATTTCATAAAATGTAAACAAAAAAAAAACGTTGCCTAAAAATCATTTCATCTACTTCAGGGTAGACTTTTTTTTATAAAATCTCGAGCTCTTGGAATTGATTTCCCACATTTATGTTCAGTTTCTGCCTTAAGAGTAAAACTAAAGTATCCATGACATTCAAAGTGATATTTGCTTCCAAACAGGAGAACTCTCTCTAGTTAGTTATGATATTGTATATTGTATATTGCTGCCTTACAGCATCTCAAGGTTCACACAAAGCAAGTTTCCTCATATTTTAATGATGTACAGATAGATAATGCAGCATTTCTCTGCTACTTTGCTGCTGTCTCACCAGATAATAGTTCTTGAGAAGATGCTCATAGTATTTCGTGCGATAATACATATTTTTGCAAATACCACTTTTATGAATCATCAAGGAGTTATAAATGTCTGCGTAGGTTTCTTTTAAGCCGAATGAATACAAAATTAGCATTTCAAATTTTCATGCCTGAAAAGAAAGTGGGCATATGGGCTCGATGAATCAAGAGAAAAATGTCACCCCAAATTTAGGCGCAAACAGTAAATTTCTGATATACAGCTTTGATGAATAGTTCCCAATGACTTTAGTTTGCCTTCCAGCTCATAAGCCAAGAATTCTTAAGAGTTCTTGCTGAGTTAACATCCACAGCTTATGGACCCTGCAAATTACACCTCTTCTGTGTGACAGCATTTCCTATGATTTCTACATTAATATTCACCAAAAGGTGAAACTATTATAGAACTATGACTAATGACTGCTACCATCAGCAAAACTATGTACTTGTTTTGCCATACGGCAAAATATCTTTGTTTTGTAAGATCTTGAAAATTCTGCCATTTAACAAAATGAAATGTATACTCCGTTTTTCTATCTATTGAGAGCTAACCTACCATCTGTGTCCCTATCAGGATGATTTCCTTTCATTTGCTGTTAGAATGGGTAATCTGACCTAAAATGTGTTAAGTACAGTGTGGTGGAGGAATAGAATTTCTGAAAATTTGTCTATTGTCTGTCCTGGTGACATCATCTGATGCCAGATGTAAATGAAGTATAGCACTACAACAGTTTAGCTCACTTTTTGCTGAAGTAGGTATGTAAACTGCGAATGCACTTATTTTGCTCATTGTGGATGGTGATATCAGTGCATGGAAATTCAGCAAAAAGCCCAAGATGGGGGGTCTCATAGGGAATGGGGTCCCTCTATCTTAACTAAGGCCCCAGTTCCAGCTGAAGAAAAACAGTCCCAAAGCATGATGCTGCCACCACCATGCTTCACTGGGGTTATGGTGTTCTTTTGGTGATGTGCAGTATTGTATAGTATAGTGGCAAGATGAAAGCCTTCTCTAAGAAAAACATCCAAGCCAGGCCTTAGTTAAGATAGAGGGAATTATGAACAGTTCCAAATACCATTCAATATTGCCACAAAACCTTCCGACTTCTGCTAGAAAGCTGAACATGAAGAGAAACTTCATGACAATTACCCAAAGCATACATCCAAATCATCAAAGGAATTGCTTCACTAGAAGTATATTAATGTTTTGGAATGGCCCGGCCGGAGCCCAGACCTGAATCCGATTGAAATTCTGTGGGGTGATCTGAAGAGGGCTGTGCACAGGAGATGCCCTCGCAATCTGACACATTTGGAGTGTTTCTTCAAAGAAGAGTGGGGAAATCCTGCCAAGTCGAGATGTGCCATGCTGATAGACTCATACCCAAAATGTGCCATGCTGATAGACTCATAACCAAAAAGACTGAGTGCTGTAATAACATCAAAGGGTGCTTCAACAAAGTATTAGTTTATTAGTTTTATTTTTATATTTTTTCTTCCCTCCACCTAAAAGATTTCAGGTGGTCACAGTTTATGTGACATCTTTGTTTATGTGACATCTTTAGGTCACATCTTTGTCTCATTTTCGTACAGCACAGGAACTTAACATTTTACAATGTGTGTGTAGACTTTTTATATCCACTGTACCTCGGGACATTTTCTACAAATGAATCATGGCTCATTTACTCCTTTTATTTTATTAGCCAACAGCTTTCAGTGGGTGCAATATTGTAAGCCATTTCATTTAGCAACACCTTTTATTTGGTGCCAATTATTAAGTGCTTTGGCTAAATTCGTATAGTGTATAGAGGTCCTGATAAACGTACCCCTAAACAATTTTCCTGTTCTAATGAAAGCCGTGCTAATGAGCTGTTTCAGCTTAAAACTTTAGGATACTGGCAGAAAAGTTATGCACCGTGAGCTATAGAGTCACACTTATCTTTGGTCTGATAAGGAAGAACAAAAAAATGTTTTATTTGGCTTCTAGACCTTTTCCTGACAAAGGCCTCCCAGGGTTATATCCTGCAGCCATCAGTGCACTTTATATAGCATTGCACTAGTTTTAGCCTGCCCATAAACCCTAATAGCAGGCAGTATACATGTATATGCCAGTATATGCCATATATGGCATGGCATATATGCCATATATGGCATATGAAATTGTGAAATGTATTAATCTATTTACAGAAAAATTTTCTGACGTCATCACGCACAGCCGGTCATTCCGAGAATTGTTTGCACACCCTTTGTGTACAATCATATACCAAAGTAATATATGGACATGTCCATTTTTTGGCCAGTTCATTTTCTGGGCGCGCAAGATTTGAGGCTGATTTTGCGGGCTCAATCTGCCGCAGATCTAAGCGTCTATGCCCAGCTTTAGGCCTAGAAAACTCTGTTTTCCTTTTTTTTTAGATTGGGATGTTGACAAGTATACACAACTTGAGGGTGAATTATCATGTAAATACATTTTTTGCTTCAAGGTATCACCAGGTTCATAAATCTTGAAGTCACACCACTAAAGATGGGAGAGACATCCTTATAGGACAAGTTGTAGTTGGTGGTCCAGACAGAGGTCAGGGTAGGAAGCAGACTCATAGTTGGAGTTCCAAGCTGAGGCCTCAGTTTAGTAGAGTTTTCTGATCTGCATCTTCTTTCCATAGAATGAGCATTTTGTGAAAGATTGTAAAACGTTTTGTTTGTGTCTGTTACTTGATGTTAGTGTTGTGGAGTAATTTAACAGGTACCAAGCAGATTGCTAGTAAGCCAGTAAAATACAATTTTATCAGTTCTTGTCCTGGTGGCTAAAATCTAACTTAATGTTACTTGCAAGTTTTGTGTTGGTCAGAAGAAAAGGCCCCAGGACTCTCCCTAAGGACCACAGGGACTTTTTATACATTCATAAATATCACAAATGTAAAGTGACAGGTGCATAGGTTTAGTATAACTATTCTCTATATTGTTGTAGTGCCAAAGTATATGGCATTTTAAATGTGCCGCTGAAATAATAAGGTAAATAAGGTTAATCAGTGTCAGTGAATATAACATACTAACTAAACTCCTAATGATGCTTCAATCAAAAAAAAAAACCCACCCATGTGAATGACTTAATGTACTTCAGTATCACAGACAATGTTAATCAACAGAGATTCCTAAAAAATTTCAAGTGGTCCATATAATCAATGAAGACTTGAAGCAAAGTAGTTCAACCATAGTTTTGGCACTCCTTGCGGGGTGCCCTCCATTGCTCAAGCAAGGATGAACTTGCAGGAGGTGATCAGTGAGAGTTAATACAAAGTTAATACATTTTAAAATAGCCTTTAATATCATATGACCTTTTTATTTAGATGCAATATAGCACAAAGTATAGCTTATATTTTGAGGCGATTAGCCCTTATATTATAGGGATTGGTATAAAAAACGTATTAAGCCTGCCATAGACACCTCGATCTATGGCAGACCTTTAGCAGACTGATTACAGCTGGGTGACATGCTGAATGTCGGACAGGAATCCTGTGTGTTCCACTGACACACAGGATTCCTGTCAGACTGAAGCCAATTACCTCGGAGGGGGAGGAGACTCCCCCTCTGATTTAACAGTGTTAACAGCCTGCAGCTGTCAGTCGTACAGAAAAAGAACCGGCATGTTGGATCCGTGTGCGATCCGACCTGCCAGCTTTTATTCTACAAAACTCAAGGTGGGCTCCCTCATAGTTGCGGCAGACCAACCTTGATGTGCTCGGCGGGAGCAAGCACGCAGGTTGGTCTGCTACAACTATGGCCTGGAGTCTGCACGTCTATGGGGGGCTTTAGAATGTAGCACTAATGAGCACCAAAAATACTACAGGATGCAGCTTATTAAACCAGTTTGAAGTGCTTAATTAAGTACTGAAAACTTATTTTAGACGTTTTGTAAAGGATGAGCAATGAAACCCACTTAACCTAAGCAAGGTTTTAGGCAAAACGTGATACAATTAAGTAAGCAAATAAAGACTAACACTAAATGAATGGATGCTAAAATAAGTAATCAATACTTACTCATTGTTTTGTAAAATGATAGCTTCCCAGAAAAGTCCCAAAACATGTTTTCCTTTTATTCAGTTGTCACTTTCTTTTATATCTTGGGTTTGGAACTAATCTTTACAACAAAAAAAGCCAGAATAGGTCACTATTTGTCTCTGCTAACCTGAAGGTTAAGTGGTTGTTTTTCTGTTTCTACATCTTTGGTGTAAAACAATGGTGATGAAGAATAAATAACACTGCCCTGCTGTTCTATTTATTTATCAAGTACCGAAAGGACTTACATTTGCCAACAAACCAGCTTGCCAAGCCACAGGTCCTTCTGCAGTATGGTAGTTAATTGTAATCAAGGAAAGATTATCAAGTAGGCTACACAGTAAATATACCTGTTTAAGATGTTTAGTTAACAACATTGTTTAGGAGCTATTTTTTTTCCAAGGACTATCGACAGAAGTTGTGGAGCTATGAATTAAAATTCTAGCTTCGTTTAGACATGTTCGTGCGCAAGCTAAATGAAGTAATTTCGTCAGAATCGCTCTGTGGCTGTTTCCACAAAATGCTAAAGCTATAACCATTTGTTAAGCTAGACATAAACGTGCTGTTTTGCCGGCGACTTATTACAGTGTGGTGAAGACACGTCCCCATCTAAAGTATCAGGTTCGGCCAGGACAAATAACGGTTAGCCATACAATCCACTGATGGGCTTTTAAAGTCAATCTGTCAAGATGGTCACCTCTGTAGTGGAGGGTGATCAACCACCAAGAGTTCGGTGTGAGCACGTACACCAGATCTTGGGCAACTACAGCTGGGAATCACATGTCTTTGGCCAGCTTTAATGTCCATTTAGTTTGACAGCTATTAATGACTAATAAAGGCAACTTGACATTACTTTCTAATTTTTCAGTCTACAAGCTGCTTTAGGATTCTTTTAAAAGGATTACCCCAACTGACACGTACACTAACAAGCTCATACTCACATACAGAAAAAAACCCACATAAAAGCTTGCAAAGTAATTATCTCAATGTGATATTTAGGTAATAATTGTGGAATTTAATTGACGTTAAGGAATTATTCAATTAATTTACTTTACCTTCCCAGTTGCATTGGCATTACAAAACAATACATCAAAATATAAAGGCTTTTACAATCATCTAATGACAGCTTTATAGAGTAGACTTCTATTGCTGAATGTTCCCCTATTGCTCTTAGTCATGGTTTTTTGAAGAATGAACAAAACTGTTAAGAAAACATAAAAGAATAGTGTTCACTGTGTTAATCTTCCATATCAATGAGAATACGTTTATTCTCACAATGCGCCAGCATTCAAAAGCTGACTATACGCAGACAGGTTTATGTGTAATACAAACAATTCTAGCACTAATATATCCCAGGCACTGTGTGTGAGCTACTAATGAGCACAACAAAGCAGCTCGAGAGACTTGATTTTGGATAATTTAAGATGATTCCCATTAGTTTTATACTGAGTGAGCCAAGTCTGCATACAGATCTGCCAACATGTGATGAACAATAGATGTATGTGTAAACAGAGGAAAGTATCTTCAGGGTTTATCTTCATTTTAAAAATCATCAATGATATTCTATTCAGTGCTAGCATCTAAAAGAAGCACTAGAGAAAACCATAACCCAAATTGCACTGTAAGGCCCCCATACACCTTACACCAATCACCCACCTATAGACCGTGCGCGCTCACAGCTCCTGATGTTCCTCTAATCTGTTTCTTCATCTGAGCTCATATAACATTTGGCCGTGGCCACAAGTCATCAGGGCCAGGGAGAGAGGAAAGGGAAGCAAGAAATTACTCAATAAAGGAACATTTTTCATGTTTTTTTTATGCACATCCCATTTCCCTCACTTTTTTCAGGCATTCATGTAATCATCATTTTCTGGTAGTAGGTCTACTTTAATTTCTGCTTCACCATTTGCATGGTAAGGTCAGAATCAATCTCAAAATAATTAAGATTAGTCTCTGTCCATGTTCTTTGAAACAAAGTAGAGTGAATTTCATTCTTGGCAGCTAGCCATATTCTCAAAGCATGCAAAGTGGAGGAATAACACTTTCTGTGTTGTTTTCCAAGTTTAGATCTAAGCCAAGAGGAAAGTACTGAAAGGGAAGCCACGCTACAAAATCATAAAGCTCATACCTTAAATGTGCTGGTATTAAAAATACTGCTAAATGGAACCTTTTCTATAAAAATAAATAGCAGATGTATAATCCACCTGTTAACACCATGCAACTGGTGTTATACCACTTTAGCAAAAGCTGGCTGAATACATTACTGTTACTTTAGTGTTTACACCTGGAAATGGCTAGATCAACATTGCTAGCTTCCTCTAAACCTGGCAGATTATGTTTGGTAAAATTACAGGACTGAAATAAAGAACCAGATGGCCAATCTATAAAACACAATATTGCAAGTTTGAATCTAGCAGAGCACTCTAACATCCCTTTGTTATATTTTCAAAATATGTTGTGCTACATTCGAAAAGCTCACACCAAACAGTCACCATGTCTGTATAGCTGCCACATTTATGAATCATTGAAGTTAGAAATGTTTTTTTTTTTTTAATCAAACAATTCTTCAAGGTAAGTCAAATCTTTACCTGTGATCCAGAAATATCCAGCAACCACTTAAATGAACGATAAGCAAACTAGCTTTCTTATTTTTGAAAAAGCCCTAGGCATATAAGAGTGAAAGAGGAGTAAAATGTGTTTGATCTATTATCTAATTGCCAAAATAATTATTTTATCACAGCTAGTACAGTTAATATTTGATGTTAGCAGCTGCTGGGAGACCGAGAATTGCATATGCAGTAAATGTTTTATATATGGGAAGAATGTTCTTTTCTCCCACGGAACCCAGAAGAATACAGCTTAGTTGGAAATGGTCTGCACTTTGAACAACATATTTTTAGTACAGTATGTGTGAATTCTGAAATAATAATGTTAATGAATGTGGACTTATCTTCTCATTTAGGGTTCATTTGAAACTAAGGTCTCCTCCAGGTGTTACTAGCTTCCATCTGATGATGACTAAATAGTTCCAGAGGCAGAATATCAATGGTCTATTGTCAATGGTTAGCTGTCTATAAAGGTGGCATTGCTTCCCTTTGGTTAGAGAGGCAATAAATCCTCTCAATTTTTAAATGTCATGTGTGTCCTCATTAAGTAGATTTATTTAAATGTGCTTGTTTAAGTTTTGCCTGGATACCTGTTCTGTTTGATACCCATGGCCTAGAGAGGAAATGAGCATATTTGAAAAGATCCACTTATATACTTTTAGACCTATTGGTTATCTAAGTAAACCTTTGGAAATTTACAGCTAACTTTAATAAAAACTGAAATCCTTAAATTATATATATATATATATATATATATGCACAATTCCAACTTTATCATGTAAGCCAGAGTCTGCATAAGGATACACACAAAATAACATGTGGTATCTTCAAGAGCTCATTACATTAATTCTGTTTATGCCTGCATTGTGACTCTGGTGTATTAAAAACTGTAGAATGTGAATGTCATGAATAAAATAATAAAAGAAGCATTCAAACATTTTAATGATTTACTCCTACATCCATAAAAGCATTAGAATTTCAACATGAATGTTAATGCTTTTTTTCAAAGTTTAGCAATACAATATCTGCTAAAAAGTAAAGACATCTTGTAACCTTAGTAACCTTTAATATATGCTTACTTTTACACAGTAAAAGAAACTCACTGGAGGGTTTGTACCATAGGGTAAAATTATATATGTTGGGTAGGAATCTATGCTGCAATAGTTTCTGCTATGAGGCTACAGGGTCATTTACAGGGACGGTTGAAAACTGCCTATTAAAGGCCCATAAGCCATGGTTGCCCAGGGAACTTGACATAATTTGCCAGGCAGATTCAGGCTTTCGTCCAATAGGGATTTTATTGTAGAAAAACAGTGGACAGATTGGAGGGTAAATTTTAATCACTATTCCCATCCCAAAAAAACTATTGGAAAATTGCAAAAGGGTCCCTCATGGGACTTTAAATGGAATAGTGATACAATGATTGAATGGATCGATTTGACATAAAAAGAGTTTTTTTAATGCCCTCTGAGCACCTGCACAAGTGTGCATATGCCCACACACAGGAGCAACCATGTAAATAGAGCCTAAGGGCTAGTCCCCACATTGGCGGCTGGCTGGCACAAGTGCACGAGCAGGTTAGATAATTCTCTATGGACGTTGCTAAAAAAACGTGTCTACCACCGCAGCAACAAGCCCATAGACATATATGGAGGTGGTAGCCGTGGCACGGTTTAGAACTCCAAAGCTGGGCACGCAAGTGGGGACAAGCCCTAAGGTCGCTAAAAACAGTTGTAAACAAGTCTTTGTATCTCTGATCACCTAAAACCATACCATAATTCAGCAAACCCTTATGCTTAGTTTAATAAAAAGAAACATGCTTTAACAGAACATAGAAGTAAATGTTCACCCCTCCCTGCTAACTACACTGTCTCAGTCTCAGTACTTCATTGAAATTCAAACTTCTGGGGTTTTGATGGTGCAATATGTTCTATCGCATCACACGTTAGCATGCCTTACACATTTTGGTGGGTTGTGGTGTCATGCCAAGTTCAACACCATACACACCAGGACAAATTTAGATGGGAATACAATATCAATGTACAATGTTTTCTTCATGTCCCTTTAAAACTGGGATGCCAGAAATCATTTAAAAAATGCATCATTTAGGTTTAAAGTACCAAGGGAGTTTGATTAAAGTCTTTGGAATCTGTGGGAGGCAGCGAGAATCTACTGAACGTCATTACAATAACGTATTTATTCACTGTAGTTTTTAACACTTAATTATAGCACTGCATGATGCTTCGAAACTGCAGCTACAGCTCTATCACATGTTCCTATAAAATAGTGTGGGCAATAACATCATTGTAAGGGAACATTGTATCTTTATGGCTCATTAAACTAGAGCAAATACCAGTATGAACAAACTCCTGCAGACTGGTTCAGTTAAAAAAATTTAAGAGCTAAGTGCAAAATTCAGCAATTCATGGTCTAATCATCAGCTATGGTAATTCGATTGCTATGATTTACTTCACTGTTACATAAAGATACCCTATCTAGGTGCTGAAATTTTACATGATGAAAAAACAAAAGGAATATACAATAAGAGATGATCAAAATTCGACCACCTGTGAGTTAAATTGCAAAGCCCTTGATTGTATAATCACCAAAATGGCTGACACAATGTAGAGAAGGCTTGCAGGAACACTATACTAAAGAAACTGTGGTTTTGCATTTAAATTCAAAGTCAAGTAAACATTTTTGGCTTAACTTTGAATTTAATTTTGTCGATGATTTTGACTTTTTCACAGAAAGTGGAATCTTCATTGTAAAATTTATACCTTTCAAATTTTGCCTTAAAATTTTTTATTTTTAGACTAAACTAAAAAAATATTAAATAAAATGAGTGGGGAGAACACAGTGAAGGAACTCATGAGATCATAGTGAATCTCATACTGCATCTGCTAGGAGACTTTTTTATCCATAACTACTGTAAAAAAAATTTCAACCCCCTAAAGGTCATCTTATCAGCTTTTTCCATTTTTACAAGTGGGCTTTACTACACAGACATATGTTTAAATATCCTAGCTATCTCAACAACAATACCCATTTAGATTGTTAATTGTAATACAAAACCTGGTCAATTTTATACACTCATATTGGAAACCCTTGAACTGCAAATATTTGTATATGAAATGAACTGGACTTAACCTTCCTATTTCAATGACTAATCCTGTAAGAGGTTCTGAATTAATTGATTTATGTTGAAGGATCTTCTCATCAATTAGTTCATTCAGTCCAGGTAATGGTGATGCTAAATAACTAGAGAGTTCAAGAGCAGATCATTCTCTAGTTCAGTTCAGTTTAGTTCATTCAGTCCAGGTAATGGTGATGCTAAATAACTAGAGAGTTCAAGAGCAGATCATTCTCTACTGTCTAAAATGGTTCATACTGCAAATTCAGTTTTTATATATTATTTAGAAAACCACAATAGTAGGCCAAGGTATACAATGCACCTTCTTTTTCAAACACATAATAAAAAAAGCTTCCATACAAGGTTTATTGTTTAATCGTTTTTAAATAAAGTACTTCCTATTAAATAAAGATTAATTCACCATTGAAAACTTTAATGTTTGCTGTATTTTCAGCCAAAGAATTTGTGGGTCCCTATTTTTCCAAGTGATTGAATTGCAACTTTTCCACACCATGAAACGGCCAAGGCGTTGTTACTGTACTCTGAATAAAAGAACCAATTGAGCATGTTAGAAAACGCTAGGGTTTATTGTTTTATTGTTTATGTACTGCAAATGTGCCAATAAATTCAAGTTTTTAAATACAATTTAAATGGGTTGATTTAAGTAAAACTAGAATATATACTGTATTTGACCCGTTTAAACATATTCATATACTACTGGTTATTTATTTTCATTGTGGCGACTCCAAAAGTGAAGGTTAATCATTAGAGTTCTAAGTAGCTTATATTTCACTAAATTTGAAAAGGTTTTCAGACTTTGTCACTAAAAAGTGAAGTTTTTTTTCTTTTATAGCCATCTCTCTTTTTCTTAATTGGCTATTCATTGGCTTCCACTCTAATAAGAGTCTTTTCAAATGACTACTAAACCTTTTTTTTCTTCTTAGCCTTTACTAACAATGATTCTATAAAAAAAAAAGTCTAACAAATTGTGATTGTTCTAGAAAACTGTGCAGTGCTATGAACACTAATGCACAACAAAAGCTATGCAGGGTGTATTGACATGGGTGGGATGGTCTATGGGGGAATGAAGAAATGCTTTGGCTGGAGGGACAGAAGGAGTTTAAAATTATGAGAAGGGTTAAAAATACATAACGGGATGGGTCAGACGAAGTGGTGAAAAAAACAAAAATCATCCACTTTATTCTGTTTGTTTTGTACTTTTATTTGTAATGATTTTATAATGTTTCATGCTGCTTCTATATCTCTTTGGGCTGTTTTCTATTTATGTATGTTGTAGTTTTGTTTCTGTCACAGAGTTCAGCAGGTCCTCAACAGTGCCTTAAAAGTAAGATGTTTTATGATTTTGGTGGTTTGTAACATGTTTCCTAATATGACAGTTACAACCTATTCAATATCATGGTTATTTATGGAGGATTAAGGTGCTATGTTATGATGGTTGATGTTTGGTTAAATGGTCAATTTCAAGGTATACCCACTGAGCTAGTTTTAATTGTGGTTGGTATGAAAAGTGATATATTTGAGTTAAAGAGTAAAATTTTTGGAACTGTAGGGGGGACTTTTACATGTAATATGTTATAATATAACACAATGTTAATGTGTTTATTTGGTTGGATTTGTATAAAAACACTCATTAAAGGTGTGGTATTTTTACAATACATTTCAAGTTCAGCATGCTCTGTTTTTTAATCTCATTTAAGATATGTAATGTCTGGGGTAATGTTACCTGACCCTCTAGGGTTGTTCAGTTCTACCCAAGCCATGTAGGTGGCTTACAGGCACCATATTTTTTTATACTACCACTACCCTGTCTAGATTTCTCATTTACTAAACTATTTATATAACAAAAGCAAAATAAATGTTCAAAAAATTGGCAATGAAAATATTTGCAAAATTGTCTTTTTTGTACCTTTTACAACCAAAACAGGTTGTTTTGAAAGCCAAGCAGTGATGTGCAGCATAAGATCATTAGCACTCTAGAAGTAATCCTTGCCTATTAACTTACAAAGCTGCAAAACTGCAAAGCAAATGATTAAAACTATTTTAGATTAGGCAAGGTTTCTTTCTCCAACTCTCTGTAGGATAAGATATGTAATCTGCAGCGAAAGCTCATCATATCCAGCTGAGAACAGGTTAATGTGATGGCACAGTCAAAGCCATCAGCCTCCACACCTCCAACCTAATGTGTCTTTCCAGTCCAGGGAATCACATTTCATTTGTGGTTGTTTCAATGATTCCACACGCAGGGCATGTTCTCTCCAATCACTTAGACGCAAGCTGTGTTGATGTTTTTCTTCTTTGCTTTCCGACTGAGAATGAAAAAAACGAAAAAAAACCTTCCCTCAAATAAATAAATAAATAAGCTGAGAGTAAATTAAATTTTCCTCTGGGATCATTAATCTCTTATTAAAATTCTGTATTTGTTTAAGAAAACAAGAATCCCAAACAATGCAGAATGTGAGTCAAACATTTTACAGGCAGTTTCCCCCGTTAATGAAATTGTCTTTATGATGAGACAGTTGAGGCATTTTACTCTGCATGACTAGATTACATATTCTCTGGGCAACCTCCTGCCATGGCCATTTCAAGATGCAATGCAGAGGTAGGAAACAAGAACACAAACCAGAGAACAATGGTTTCCACCACTGGTATGAAGAAAGAGACAGTCATAAATAAAACATGGCAGTCTACTATGATTACATTTACTTTTAGCATTATACAACTGTTTTCCATATCTGTCTATCACTGTCGTTCCTCAAGTCATCTGTTTAGCTGCAAGCATTGTAGAGACAGCCCTTTCTAAGCTGCGATTGGCTTTGCAATTTAGCTTAGAGCTTGGAGCTTAACCAGCACTGATTGAAAGGGACCCAATTGCCAAGCAAGAGTCCTTTTTGTGTTTTTTAAAAGGAAAGAATGAAATGGTCCATAACTCCAAATCAGAGTACAATTAAACTTCTTCTGTCCGTATACTCAAGCATTAGATTTACATTTAAATTTAACTAAGGAACCTGTAAAAACTGAATGATTCAAGAAAAAGGCCAGGGTGGGAAATGCAGCAGCAAAGGCACAGAAACACACAGCAAAACATTTTTTTCTATAGTGATTCCAAAGGTAAATGGCACCTACAGAGTAGACTTCTGTGACTGAGATACTGTGATACATATGTGATATGTATGTTGAGTGTGCTAAAGGTAATTAACATGCAATTGCCATATAGTCAGCCTTCTTCAAATTAATACTAGGTAATTAGATTTCAGAACAACAAGCTGCAAACTGGATAGAACTGAGATGTCTCAAGGTCACCAGATGTGCATTCGTTCAAAATAAAGTTACTACGCATGACAAGTATCCGCTGTCCATACTTTAAAATCTTAAGCTGCGCAGGACCCCACATGATCATTATACAATAGGGTGTCAGAGGGTGTGCATACTCTGAATAACTTAATATGATAAATCTATATATACTCCTAACTTTGAGGGGGGTAATTTGGGACTTTCCAGAAGACAGCAGACGTGCTGGCAATGTTTTCCCAGATTTGCCGAATGGTGATTGCTGAAGTACCCTGATCTACTTGAGGGTGATGCTACAATATCTGGTGATGTATTCATGTTTCACTGTTGATTTAATAAAAGAATAGTTGTTTTAGCCTATATTAAGAGTGCCTAGTTTGTATATTAGTGAGCGTAGTAGTAGTCAATAAGAACACTTTTTGAAGCCAAACAGACACAGAACCAGAAAAAGGGAATCTTTCTGCATCTTCCCAAATGTAGCCAGTGACAGACCAACTCCTGTCATTATTTACTGTAGCACATAAAAAAAGGCTACTACATGTGCTTTTTGCTTTCTGAGATTCCATTTTTTTGTTACTTATTACTTATTATAACCCCTGAGGAAGCATCTATTTAGTAACCTTCATTTCTCCTGGGGGAGTTTCTTGCAATATCAACAGACCAGATAACACGCTGAACAAGCAATGAGCTTGTAACTGAGCTAGAACATAAGCCCGGCCATTAACTTCTTAAAGTAATTCTTTATTCCCTTGGCCAGTTTCAATGTTCTGTTGTTGCCTGTGACAGCTAGATTCCACGCTCATCTTTGAACATAAAATAACATTTTTTTTTCCTCTAAAGAATTCTGAAGGTAAGAGGAAAGAAAAGGAGAAAAAAAAATCTCTTAACAAACCATGAACGATAAATCCAAACTGTAGACAAAAGGCAAATTCAAATATCCACTGTATTTAATTCAGCAGTTGTGGTTCCGAAAATGTCATGCATTAGACCTGTCTGTAACATTAAATGATGGATTGCAGCACAGGGGATAATGTTCCCTTTAGAAGCTGCACCTATCACAGTGAAGAGATAAATACTACAATGAATGCAAGCCTGAAATAGCCAGATGACTTATAAGGAAGGGACAGGTGATATTTGGAGCTTAGCTTACTCTAATCATGATCAAATCAACTAAAAATACCAGATAATTTTATTGCAAGACACTATATTTGCAGACAGATACAGGAAAGAAATATTATTGAAATTTAATGGCAGTCTTTTAGAAAAGATAGGACATCATTTAAATAGTATTTGTTAAGCCCCCCATATACATTTAGATTGTGACCCGATTTTTCGGCCACGTGTGATGATATCATGATAAAATCTGGTCACAATCTAAACGTGTATAGGGGGGGGGGGTTAATAAATACAATTTAAATGATACATTGATTATGGACATGTGCGTAAAGGCTTAGATCAATTTGGCGGCCAATTCCGGCCCTTTAAGCTTTAGATCTCCACCCAATTTTTAATACATTTTATTTAATACTGGAAATTTTAAACAAAAATACATTTTATTTAATACTGGAAATTTATTTAATACTGGAATACTGGACTTTAAGACGCACCAGACCATAAGATGCACCCAGTTGTTAGGGCAGGAAAACCAGAAAAAAAAGATTTAATACGTTTTCACATCAATTGGGTTAATACAATGAATTCAATGAATGCAATTTTCAATTTAGCCAGTAGGTGTAACTAGCAGCAGTACACGCTCAGAAGAACACGTCATTTTTTACACTGCTCTCCTTCTGCCGATGTTGCTGTGCCTGTGTCTGTGGGAGCTGAAGAGTGATTGCAGTTCCCACAGACAGAAGAGAGATATAGATGCCAGTTCATCTATTTCTCTCTTTATTGCCTATGGCAGCAGGACTCTGAGCTCTGCTGGCATAGACAAATACACAGTACAGATGGGAGAGCCGGACACCGGGCAGCATCTCACATCTGACAACTCCTCCAGCTCCCCGGCTAATCTCCGTGCCGAGAGAGCTGGCGGGAAGCCCATGTGCAACCACCGGCGGCCGAGTAGCCGCAGGGGTCGCGCATTCGGACCATAAGACGCAGGCACTTTTTGCTCCCAATTTTGGGGGTGAAAAAGTGCGTCTTATGGTCCAAAAAATACGGTATATGGGATCAGGTTAAAGCCCAGTGGAACTTCATTCTACTTCATGTTACAGAATGGACACAATATTAAAATTCTGATATGTTTTTTTCATGTACACATATATCTTGAGGGCCCTTTCACTGTAGCGGTGGTGTGATGTTTACCGGTAATGGCCACATTAGCATTAACACTGCAGTGCACCGTAGGTAAACAAAACCCTGCATAACCAAATTGCACTGTGCTATCTCTCCCATGTGCTAATGCTATCATAAGCAGCTAGTGTGAAAAGGCCCTAAAAGTATCGTGATATGTATACTATGTACACCATGGAGTATATGTACCGTACATACTTGAATATAAGCTAACATTTCTAGGACCTAAAATGCGCTCAAAAAATGAATGTCAGCTTATATGTTATGCCAATTTACTTTGCATAAATTAAGTTCACAGTCAAGTCATAATTTCCAAAGTCAAAATTTTCGACTTTGAACTTAATTTATGCAAAAACTACATGTGCTAGAGCAAACCTTTTTTTCCCAATGTATCTACATCTCCAGCAATTTTGGTGATGATATATTTTTCAAGTCAGCTAGTCCAAAAATTCGACCATCCATAGTGTTCACTACCAAAAAACCTTAAGAAACTATAAACACCTCTTAAATTTTCACTAAACTGAAAGGTATAAACACTAAAAGGTAAAATGTGAGGAAATGAGGCATCACAATAAAAATACTCTGGGAGTCAGGCATTTAAGGAGAAAAATACCCAGAGACTTAAGTGTTATTAATGACTTATAGTGCACATTCATTGCACATACACAGTGCTTTTACTTTAAATAAATTGGATAATAAGCCAATGTAGGCAATCAATTAGTGAAGAAATATGTTTAGTTAGCGTACAGCAAGTGACTTAGCAACCACAATGAACCACCTCTACTTATGTTTTTGATCTGTGAACATTTTACCATAAGCTGTACTTTTTCTTTATTGCTGCACTTCATATACTTAAGCAGCATATTACCCAAGAGACCAGTAACAGCAACAAAGGCATTAATCCAATGCTGGCACTCTGGTTCAAACCTAAGATCAAGTGAAAAAGACCACAGACTTACATTTTTTACTGAAAGTGGACCTGAATTCAAAACATTGACATTTTTTATTGTATATGGAAATATAAATACTCACTGACCTCATCATCAGGACTGAAAACAAAGAAAAAAACTACATTTTGGGTTGTAACTGAAACAGAACTAGATTAGAAATCTTGCAAAGATCTGTACTAGTGACAACTAAAATAAGATTTTCCCTTAAAGCTATCTATTAATTGGTCAACAGATGCATGGCTTGGTAAACAATCAATATCACCCTGGATCCTGCTGTGCACCCATCGACCAGCACTATCGATAAAACAGTGGGTCCACTCTCTAACACCCACTAACCAGTCAGAGTGCTCCCCATTGTTTATCGATCTTTGAAAACGGCTATTCCCTATCCATGTTTGATCAAAGGATTTGATATTTTCATAGGATCCAAAAAGGAAACCATTGAAAATATTATGCAGTATGTGGCAACCTTTACTTTCCACATACTTCCTCTCTTTGTGCTATCTTTTAAAACATGGAGTGAATAAAAAGCTACCCAATGAGACTGATGGCAAAATAAAACTGTTTACTCTTTCTAAAAGCACACATGTTTTTACCTAAACCCCTGAAAAACAAAACCCTGAGCTACAATTTATAAAGAAAGCTAAACCCCGCTCTAAGACTTCTACAATAAGCTGCGTAAAGACATTTCCTTTTGCTCCACTCACACAAATTTTGATCAACTATGTCTGTTACCCCATATCCCCCCACATACCTTGTCAGTAGTGTACAAACTACTTATGGAGCACTTCTCACCACCCAGACATTATTTTCTTAACCACTGGGATAGAGATCTACAAAGGCCTCTTTCTGAAACAGAGGTCGCTTCTATATATGCCAATACCCACACTATCAGTACCGCTTCTGCGGCCCAAGAGAAGAACTATAAAATCTTGACCAGATGGTACAGATGCCCACAGACACTGCACAAAATATTCCCTGCTGGCGCTGGCAAGTGGCTGTGGGCTCCTTTCTTCACATTTGGTGGGGCTGTCCGCGCCTAACAGACTTCTGGGAAGGGGTGTTTGCGTTCTATCGGGCCCTCGTCAAAACCAACACCCCCAGAACTCCTGAAATTGCGCTGCTTTCCCTGTTTCCCCCAGACATACCAAAACGTAACCTCTTGAAATATTTCCTAATTGCGGCTAGAGCAGTCCTTCCGCGTTATTGGAAATCGACCATCTCCCCATCCATCAAGGACTGGCTTGTTGAGCTAGCTCAATTGGCCCGAATGGAAAACATGATAGCTAAACTCCACAACACGACATCTGCCTACCAGCGCTTATGGACTCCGTGGGAAGAACTCATGAGAACCTCGATGTTTGGGGACTTACTTGCTAATCACAGAACCTAATTGATTAGATACAGACCAGTTGAGTATGGGAAAAAAATGTAATCCACCGTGAGCTCTATTATCCGAGATATACTGATGGTTCATCCATCATAAACCCATCCCCTCTTTTCTCCCCCCCCCCTATTCTTTTGCTCTCCTTTTTCCCACTTTCTCTCTCTTGTCTTTTCCCCTTCCCCATCCTTAAAAAGTTCTTTCTCCCCTTTTTCCCCCTACCTACCACCCTTGTGTGCGTCTAGTCTATGTGTGTTGGTTTGTGAATAGCTCTGCTCCCCCTTGTTTATTTGATACATCAATGTCAGTCCCTTAGTTAATCAAGTTATTGAGGGACAAATGCCTGTTATGAGGTGGAGACGACTTACCGAAGGGGGTATAGCAAATCCACGTGGAGTGCAGCATACATTGCGCTCCCTGTGGGGCTCCCACGGTTTTCTTTGGTTTCCTTTTTTTCTTTTCTCCCCTCGATAATACTGGTATCCTGATTGATGTGCTGTGATATGGGACTGCAAATTGATATGATATTTGTGTGTTGTAAAAATTTTCCCTAATAAAAAGGTATTGCTAAAAAAAAACAAAAAAAAGAAAGCTAAACCCCTAATCTGTAACTCTAACCTAGAAAATAAAAGAAGGCCCTTCTTCATACAGTGCATACCGTCTCTTGTGCTGGAGACCCAATTCTTATGGTGTTAGTCTTAAGATCTTAAGGTAGTCATACACGGGTCGATTCCCAATTCGATCATTGCAGAGGATTATGGAATCGGCAATTGATCGGATCGGGAATCGATGGAACACCACCTTGGGAATCCGATTTGTGGTCGATTTGGACATGAGCAGATCTCCAAAATGGCCAATTTCACAAAATCCATTGATCTGAAAGGCTGCTGCATAGGGAGCTATGGGTCCACCAACGTACTTCGATTGCCAAATGATCGACCACAAAAAACCAACATGTCGGTTCAATGTTCCAATTTTTTGTCGATTCCGATTTTGTTTGGTCCATTGTTCAGGGTGAGTAGAACATGATTGATCGCCGATCGATCTCGTGAACAGGCACGTTGATCGATCAGTCAAAAATCTACCCCTGTATGGGAGCCTTTACAGCAATAAATAGTACTGCTTCCTAGATAAGTATGACCAAGGCAGTCTGGTTAGAGCCTACTGGTCAAACATTGTAAACGTACTCATACTGTGTACCAGGAGTATAACAAGGCCAGAATGTTGTGTACAAAATAATAATCAGCACATCCAATCTGAAAGTGAAAAAAAACCCTACTTTGGAAAACAACTTGGAAGTAGGGGACCTGCGTTCTATGTAACAACCATGCTGCCCTTTATATGACATAAGACAACAGATTTTTAGAAGGCAATAATCACATAAGCATAATGTGATTAAATGTTAAGCTCAGGCATGAACATGATGACAAGTGATGTTGAAGACCAGTTAGCAGCCATGCACCATTATGTCTGCCCTATCCTCTTCATGAGGTTCTCAGTATGCTATGTAAACAAACAAGCCATCGCATTTACGCATCACTTCTAAGGGAAGGAGGAACAACGGGAACAGCCTTAATCGTTTCAAGCAGCTCTGTGATCCCGGCTTGGCATCTCTTCCCTCCCCCCTACTTTACTTTACCTATGACAGGCTGCTGCAGTCTATTTCCCTCCAAGTTGAAAATAAATTGCTCTTGGATTAGCCCAGATCTTCTGTCACACTAACACCTTTGGGAGAATCATAGCCGGATTGGAACATGATTAGAAGTGACACAGCAAACTATTCCACCTCCCGCCAGCACAAGTATGTGGCTTTCCAGGGAGGCAAAGTAAAAGAAGTTCCAGAGATATTCTGCTCACATGCACACATATAATAGTAGGTGTTGGTAAGACAAGATGAAAAAGAAAAACAGAGCAGACACTACAACAGTAATACAAAATGCATTTTTATAATGTTCCACCAGAAAAAAGAAAAAAAGGATAAAATTGTGTTGCTCAGTGCCTCAAGTGTCTACGGGACATGCTAAAGGAAAAATAAATACCAAAGTGCACCTGTCCCCTGATCATGCAATCTTAAGATATTAATGTATTCTGAATAAGCAGTAAATGCACATATAGGTATTGTGCATTATTTTCATGGGGAGCTATAGAGGGTGGTTGCTATAGTGAAAGCTGAGAAGAATAGTGGGATATGTCAACCCACCAACAGATTAGGCTTTTATGATGCATGAGTGCTCTTGGAGTGATACAAGGCATTATGGTTTTAGGTAAAAAAATAAGCAAAAATACAGACCTCATGCTATCATAATTGCAATAACTCACTCAGTTATTACTGTTGTGAGCTCAGTCTGTTATTGTAAATATAAAATGTAAATCCTCCCATATGTAAATAACTGTGTAATAGTTGGGTGAATTGAAGCTATTTTGATAGCATGAGTTGTATATTTACACTTCTGCTTTGCAATAAAACAATTATTTGACACAGACTTATCTCTCCTCCCATATGTAAATAGGTGCTCATTGGTAACTTGCTAGTGCCAAATTGTAAAATGTGTCTCCCCATAAGCTGGTCAGAGTAATGGGTACTGCTATTGATGGGACAAATGAGTAAAGTTTCAGCCCTGTAGTCTGTACTGGAGCTATAACTTATCTCCTGGAACTGGCATTTTGGCTTGGCAGGAGGTAGTAGAGCAAAGACTTGCCTTCCGGCACTGGCTTTTTAGCTGGAGGAATAGGAGGCAATCCCTGCTTGCTCAGCTGAAACATGCTGTATACTCACTGTGTATGTGGATGGCTGTGTTTCTGACTTTTTTTCAAATTGTATATCCCAAACTAAAGGGTTTGTCTAATAGTCTGAAAAATACAGTAAGTTATCCTAGACCATTGTCAGTTTGTACCCTTACAGTAAACTTTTTTCTTTCTTCTAGAATGTTTTTGTCTAACTTGATGAGGCAGATAAGAGTACTTGATCATTTTTTTTAGCAACGTATTAACAGCTTTAGAGGTACAACAATATATTTCACATCTGTCTTGAGTGCAATTTAAGGGAGCTTTAATTCAAGAGCAGCAACCTTGTCTACTTGGCGAGAGATAAGGGTTCAACCAAGCCTTCAGTAGATATAACAAACACTACTGTCCAATCACTGGTTTTTCTTTGTACTCTTAAACTGCAACATGCATTGCTCTCTAGCCATAACATGAATCATTCAATGTACATTTTCCAATATTTTGTAACAGTAACAACTGAAGACAACCCTACCCGCTGTGCATATATCATTTAGGCAGCACGCAATATACTTCTGCAAAGGAGGACTTTCAGAACAAAGACATGTGTGCCTCTTGGTCTCGAGCCAGGAACATAGAGAAATGCACAGAAATTTCTGGAATGTCGCTTTTACTGGAACACTGAGCAGACATAACAGATGTATGATTATTGTTTGCTGTGACTAAACTATATATTCCTATTTGTATAATACCTCTGCAGTCACAGACAAATTACAGTGCAGGCTCAATGCTGATGGGACACCATATCCAATAATTCCCACACATAGAAATGAGGGAATCAAAGCAGCAGGCAGCAATTAACATAAAACATTGCGTTTATCAATCCCTTACAGCACTTAGATATTTCCTGAACCCTCTGACCATTCAATCTCCGGAGTAAAATATGAATCCCCACAGCTTAGCCAGCCCTTCATAACACTGCAGAATGTCACCTCATATATTATAGAGAAGCTTGTGAGTTTCATGGAAATATGTTCCTGTTGGTGATTTAGGTCGGATAAAAATCCAGTGACTTTAAAATGAGATGCACAGAGCTCTGGTGAGATATATCTCTATTTTTATCTTTGTGTGAAAGATGTCTGGATTTATAGACCATGCCTAGAATTTATATACTTGAAGGCACTTATTAAAGAGATAGGCTATTTCTCTACAGCATAGCTGGAACTCTGTTACCCCAAGACATCAACTCCATTATTTGCACGTTATTTTATGTGTGATTGCACTCACGGTCATTTACCAGCATGGCAGATATCGTCTGTGTCTGGAAAGAAGGCTTCTGTTGTAAGAAAGCTTGTCATGTTTCTCTGATTGGGTTGGGCTGAATCAGTGAAGACAGATTCTTCTCTAGGAATCAATAAATGAACTGACTGCAACACAGCGAGATTGAGGAATCTTATACAGAAGTTTCTTCTTGCTCCATCTTTCCAATTCCAAAACCAGCTGCATATCTTTTTATCTCAAGCCTTTTTTTTATTTATGGTGTTTGTCCTTTAGGTCTCTGTACTCTCTCTACATTACACTGTGTTGCTCATGACTTCCAAATGTATATGCAAGATACAAGTTTTACAATTGAAGCATATTCCCATGAATACACATACAAATGTAGCATCTGCCTTCTACCAGCTATCCTCATTAGGGTGCAAAGTGAATTCAAATCAATGTTCCTGCTTGGACTGGATCAGTGCATTCCACAGGCATTTCATGTCACCTTGATATATAGGTAGTCAGAGAACTACACTTCCCAAGGGGTCATATAGATGAGCAGAGGGTTGTGCTCATATAATAGTAAAAGTCACGTTGGCTAGTATTAATACAATATATGTTAATATGAACAGCTGTGTCATATCTTGAATGGCTGTGCAAAAGCAATACACTGAACCAACATAGTATGTTAATGACCCTGCCTTTTATTCTATGATTCAGGTTTTGTAATAATAAAATCTCTTCTTTGCTTATTGTACTGAATTGGTTTAACCTGCTTCGTATGCTTCATACAGTATGCAGCCTGTTGATTCAGAGCACTCCAACCAACACCAGATTTCAGATGTTCTTGTCACTTGTTGAAAGCAAAATCAGAATGTAAATGCAGTAAATGTAGTGTGTAAATAGGAATTGATCCTTAAATGCGCAACAGCAAAAGGCAATACAGGAAAATGTGTGTTCACAATGAAGGAACTGGATGTGCTAAATAAACAAGCAGTAAATTCCAGCTGTGCCAAATTATGATGATAAAGCAATAATGAAAGCCAATTCTGACATTGTTTATTATTTCAGTGTTACTGTCATTTGGAAGTATTGATTTTTTACCAGCTCTTCTATCAAATTGCTTCTCTGCATGTCTTTACTGTGTACACTTGTTCATGTCTCACCTTTAGAAATGCTCTGAGAGTAATCAAGAATGTTGTTAGAGCCTGAGGAATGACCTTCTTTAGATGCTCATCTATTAATTAAACCTTCAAATACTATAGCAGCCTCTTCTAAAAGTTTTCGATTTGGAGAAAGAAAATAAACTTAACTATTTTCTTCCTCCCTTGGTAGTGCAGAAGAGAACAATAGCATGTGTGGACTAGCCTCCAACAAGTGCAATGTGTTTCAACAAACATATGAGGCCAGAGGCAAGGTAGTAGCTTTGGGCCAATCCTCCATTTGATTGGTATTGCAATGGCTTTCAACAAGTATAACCCCCCAATTAGGCAAATGGCCACTTGGATATCCACCAAGCCATTGCTTTCTATCTAGGTTTGCCATTTAGATCATTTGGTCCGTTTATCTAAAGCAGCTTCTAATATGATCCAAGCATTGGCCCTAAATTTGTCATTCAACACAAGCATAGCCACTGTCTGCTTGCCACTGCCTAGTCCTTTAGTCTATGTTCACATCAATTGGGTTAATGCAATTGATTAAATGAATGCAATATCAACCAGTAGATCATCAATATCATCACAGCACATTACGACACCTCTTCACTGATCGGGAGGAGAGGGGCAGGAGGCTGCCCAGTCTTCTCTCCTCTGCTCTTCCTCTCCTCTCTGGCTGCCTGTGTCCATGGAAGCAGCAGTGATTACAGTTCCCACGGACACAGAGAGAGGGATAGATGGCAGTTCATCTATCCCTCTCTTCATTGCTTATACTAGCAGGGCTATGTTTTTTTGGCAAAGGCAATTATACAGTTCAGATGGGATCTCCTTGCTGAGAGAGCTGGCAGGGAACCAAAGCGTGACCACTCGGCCACAGGTGTCTCGCATTTGGACCATAAGACGAAGGCACTTTTTCCCCCGATTTTGGTCCGAAAAATACCGTAAGTAGTTCACTAGCTGCCCAGATATGTGAGATTCATGGCTTTGTCTCAGGTATGACATTTTCTATACATGAGATGAACAGCATGCAAGTTCAAATATATAGGCATCACATAGAGCACATCTGAACCTAAAAAAACATTGGACCCAGGAAAAAAAAAAAAGAAGGAGGTCAACATCAAGGCACATGTTTGAATAGTCCTTAACAAATACAGTTCAGTAGCTAAAGTGATATAGTTAGAAAAATCTGAAAGAGAAAAAGAGAACAAAAAAAAGATGACGCATCCAAAAATATACAGATGAGACAACGGATGAAAGAAACATTAACATACTAAAACATCGGCAGAGTAGTCTGGAAGGAGCTGGCAGAGACAAATAACTTTAACGGAAATGAAGACCTTCAGGAAGCCACACTGACAAACATCTGTGCTGGGGAACATTTAAAATTGTACATAGCTGGTCTAAGAACAAAATAGAATGTAATATGCTTGCTGTTCGGTTTACAAAATATGCTACAAACCACCCTGGGAGCTAAACTGCATATTTTTTTTTAAGAGCCAATGCATAACACGAAATCCAGAGGAATAAAAGGAATGAAAACGTAAGTGCAATTTATTGTTAACATTTGGAAATAGGTAGAAGATTTATAACTACTGTCAGTTTTTAATTGTTGTCCGATTCCCTGCCTGCCTGATTCACCCTTTCAATTTGTCCTGGTGGATGTTGTAAATCCAACATTTATGGCCTACTAAAGCTGGCTATACACAAATAGATTCATGAACGATCGTTGTACAATCTATCACAACCTGCTTACACCACAATCAGCAGACGTTTGTTCAATAACAGTTCAGCAAACTAATGCGCACCACTTTGGGTGCTCAAACCCTGGCCACGACTTTGGTCCCCATCTAAAGTAATGGTGATCGAACAAGGATTTACCAACATATCGGATCCCTGTTTGATTGACATTTTGTTCAAGTGGGATAAAACGCTCAAGGTGGGCAGTGTTCGATTCCCGAACTATTGATCTCCGCAAACATGCATGGCGATTGTTTGTTCCAGAAGCCTGAAGAAGGGATTACAAAAGCTTGCTACTCTAATGACTTCAGTTAGCCAATAAACTGTATCACTTGAACTCCAAACTTTAAAAATAGATCGTAACTGAATTTGCTTTATCATTTACTACATTTCCAACAAGGATAGGAAGATTGGTTGGCTTGTCCAATCTTATATTTATACTTGATTGGAATAAAAAGTGGGCTGTTAATCCTAGGCCTGATGATGTGCAGCATTGTGGAAATTATAATTTTATCCAAATTGTTTTTTTTTGGAAGTGTGCCTATTTTTGCAGGATAAGAATTTATGTTATTAAGCCATAACCTAGCACCAGCTAGATTATCTGGTTATCCAATCTTTATACCAGATTTTTTGGAATCAGAAGAGGAGGTGAGGGTTATCTTTCAATGTTGTTCTGGGTATAACTAAAAGCAAAACTTCCATTGCTTTGGAATAATATCTTCCTCATTCCTCAGTGAACAGGAAGGATACAGACAGCAAACAAAAATTAATTGACTGGAATTTAAAAATTCCCTCCTCTACTAAACACAAAAGTAAAAAAATATGAATTGAAAGGTCTATACAAGGAAGCAATTTGTTTTTAATAGTGTATAGTATGAATTTCACCTAATGCAATCAACAGTAGTTAAAACAAACATCACCTTGATATACATCGCAGTCCACATGCCCTGGATTAAAATGCTGTGAGTTGTTAAAAGAGCTTATTCGTGTTTCATAAGTATATTGTTGAGTAAAGATAATCAAATTGTTTGACTAGCAGACTTTGTGAGTGAATTACAACACTCCTGGACACCAAATTCACAAGAGATGTAGAGAAGGATTGTGAGAATATTAGAAAAGAAGAAATATTTCTTTTAGCTTATGTAGTCTTACATAAAGACTAAAGTTCAAATTTAAGTAAAAATGTCAACAACCATTTTCTGTAGTTTGGTGATGATTTGGACATAATACCATTTTGCAATTTACTCACAGTAGTCAGCTAGTACACATTACAAATACATAAATCATCTCATTGTTGAAGTTGGACTTGCAATTTAAACGCACCATAATCACCACAGAGGTCATTATTCAGTCTAAATTATTAATCTAAAATAAATTATTTACACCTCTTCAGGCTTAGGGATATGTCCGTTCTCCGACCGACCAAGCTTTCTGACGACAGGGATCGGCACTCGCGAAACCACGACCTATTTTGCCGCCGATTGAAGGCTGGGAGTTCACACGCACATCGGTAAAATCGCCCGTGGCTCACTGCGTGTATGGGTGCCTTTAGTAATGTTACCACTTCAATAGTTTTTTTTTAATTGTTTCTGTCAAGTCTTAGGTGGGGTGATATTTAAACTCAGATGGCCAATCTGCAGCAATTCCAATCAAATTCCATACGCTTCTCTTTAGCCAGAGTCTACTTTACATGGACATCCTTAAAAAGACTTACTGAGATGCTTACAATAAAGGACAACATATGAAAACAGCACACATTTTTCCTTCTAGAAAACAGCCCCCATTGGTTTACAAATTTAGAGGCATGCAGCATGTGCTAAGTTTTTTAAAGTACAATGCAAGATACATTTTGTTCATATTTTTTTCTAAAAACAACAACAGTCTCATTACTGTAGTAGCCATAGTCATAAATATTCTAATGTCAAATAATCATTTTTTTTATATGAAAACTTTCTATCAGCAAATTCAACTAAACATGTATCAGTTTCAATGTGCAAGTTACCTAAAATAATCGGTACCTATATTTTTTTTATCAGTGTAATAAACCACACTTAACCTAGTACAGTACGACAGTCTGCTTCATTTTAAGACATCTGGGAATATTTCCCACCTCTTTCATGGTGCTAATATGGTTTATAATTAATACCTACCACATTACACATTTTGTCAAAAGAGTGTGGATGTGCGCTTTCCGTGATCTAGGTTAATGTGCTCCAAACTGGCAAAATTCCGCAGTAAGCATCTGTGTTTTATGTGCTTAGAAGATTTGCATGCCATTTTGTATACCATTCAGATGGTTCTCTTTATGAACATTGTCTAAAAGGATCTTTAATGTGGAAAGCAGGAACCAAAAACTATGGCATAGGATTGTGGTTAAAATAAGCATATTACACTGCTGTATTCTCGGTCGCTGTGGCTCACTTACTGGCCCTTGGCTGGCTTAAGCTTTTAAATTTAATGAAGCTGCAAACTGTTGTATGGGTCATCAAAGCTAGGCTTCCTTATGTAATTTTGCAATTAAGTAGCTTAGAAAACATTGTTTGCACCTTTATTGTGTTCCAATTGTATCAGTTACAATAATATAATGCAGAAAATCAATAACTATAAATATTTTTATGAATTATTTTAATTTGTGGATGTTAATCCTAGGGTGCTGTAAAATCTTTAGCAATTACCTGTAAATGCAGTGTGTTGTAAAGGTTTCCTATGCAATTCAGTACTCTGATATGGTTGAAGGGGCCTGAGTCTAGAGAAAATTATTTTCTAAATCTAACAAATTAGCTTATATAGGTGGATCGATCACAGCAGCTTTATGCTACTAAGATTGCACTGGACTCTGGCTGAACCCCCCTGAACTGTGATGGGCAGTTTATGAAAGAAGCTTCAGATTATATATCTGCACAAAAACTACTTAACTCAAAAATATTATGTAGCAAAATATGCTGAAATTATTTGGTTGTTGAGTGGGGGGATGAAATATGGTTCTGCATCAAATCTAATGGTAGTTTAGGGAGGTAGCATTCTGGCCATACAGTGCTAGGGACTCAGGTGTTTTGAAATCTCAGTATGGGATCCATCTGCAAGGAATATGGATGTTATTCAGTTTCCTCCCATGCACCAAAGGTTAGGCTAGGTCAGTAGTTCCGAAACTGGGGGGTGGGCCCCCATCGAGGGGAGCAAAGGTATTCTGGTGGGGGGTTAGGGCCCTCATTCTGAACCTGTGTTTCAATGGGGAGGGGAGGCTTGATAATGTTCTTAAATTGAAAACGGGGGCCCTGCGAGGAAAGTTTGTGAACCACTGGGCTAGGTTAAATGGCTTCCATTAAAATAATCTTCTATGGTCATTATACATGACCTAGACTGTGACATATCACTGTGTTAGTAACATATACATAATTATAGTAGGGACATTACCATTTTGGCCCCTCTGACAGTGACGGTGATTAGTGATGGCGCGAACCCGGAATTTGATGTTCGCGAACGCGAACCTCCGCAAAAG
>CM070033.1:82445851-82500033 GCA_036250615.1 Ptychadena robeensis | reverse complement strand
TATATATATATATATATATATATATATATAATATTATGTTATTGTAAAAATTATTATTTTAATTAAATAAAGATGTTTTATAACTGTTAGCTGTTTTCCAAGCCATAGGATGATCTAGCTACCTTATAAACTATGAGTTCCTCTATTCTGCATATTCTCTCCTTTATTGTTCCTTCTTTTGACATCATAATAAGGTTTTCTAAATCTTAAATACAAGTGGGTATAAGTGATTAGCCATCATCTTTTCAGTTATTATGCAACCTATCTCCAGGCAGTAGCAAACCATAGCTTGGAGAGGAAAGCAGCAATCAGTGATGACGGATATTTTTTGATTGCTTTCCCTTGTGATTAGGAGGGTTTGCATGATTTTGAAAATATATTTGCTTTCCATTGTAAAAATTAAACAAGTACCAAATCTAGTAAGTATGGGTTAAATCAGCATTAATAACTAAACAAAAATGTTACCTTTTCATAACAAGCTAGATCTTCTTTTTTCCATGTTTCACGTGCTGTCATGTATTAAGACACACGGGTAGCAACTTTTTTTCTGATTTCTGCTGCTTTGCAGCATTGTTCCTATGTTATCACAGGAAGCTGCATTGGGTGGACTTAACTAGCACCCTCAGGTATTTGTGAAGCTGTTCAGTGGAACAAGGCATTCATGTTCAGTGCACATCCACTTGTAATTAAATTGCCATGGGATCATGAAAAAAGCACAGGAGGCCATAGTAAAATTAACATTGGTGAACATAGGTTTTTAGTCAATGCAGGGCTAAATATTAACAAATATGAATATATAGGTACATACATTTTGAACTGCACTGTCAAAAGTTGTGTTCATTTAAGGTAAGACAAACCATTGACTAAATGCATGGCATCAATCTTGCTGACATATTATGGCATGGATTCAAAAGACATGTACTGGTCAATATGTCCCAATGTCTAAATAAATTTACATTTAATTGTATTTGTATTTGTAGATTGAGAATTAACATTTTATTAAACAATGATTAATGGCGCCAATAATTCTAAATTTATTCACATAGAAAGTCTTATACCTGCTGAACAACTTCAAGCCAAAGCCATATGCAGGATTTTTAGAATTCTGTCTCCCTGTCATGTTTACTGCTTAGGAGAAGAGCCTGATTGGCTGCCCAAACTAACCATTGCTTACCCAAACTTAAGGATTATAGAAAGCAATTTCAATTAGCTTTTTTTTCCGTGAATTCTCTTTTAAGCAGTTTTATGCAACAAATGATTGATCCCAGGAGTACAAGGTTAAAGCAGAAAATATCAATATAACATGCCGACCAACATCCCGAATAAGACTATAAAGGAGGGGGGAGAGGGGTGCTACGAGTGGTATGTTAAGGGTGGGGTCCCCTATAACATCCGCCCGATGGCATCCGTCTCACAGAAATTCGCCCTGGGGACCAGGAACTAAAGGGACTTTAGAGGTCGGGGTCTCAGATGGTAATAACGAGTATGATAGGTAAACAGGTAATCATCTCCACACAGGGGAGGTCATCTAAGCAACACACTTAAATCACTATTCTAACATAGGCAGTATACCCCTGCGGCAATGAATATAACAATGTGGGTAATAGAAGTAAATGGTGCTGGTTTATTGTCCATAAAAACAAGTTCCAAATGGTACATCAAGTTGTCGCCCGGCGTTCCCACAGTGGATGGAGAGTGGAGGAGCAGTGAGGAATCCCAGAATATGAATGGTGGCATATGACCCCGACATATATTTCAATCATATACTTCATCAGGGGGTCCACATGGTTATTCGAGAAGATCCCAAACCATCTCCAACACTTCCTCCCATAGGTACGAAGGCCGGCAAAAGGTGCCTGTCACGGGGGAACGAGGGGCCACCCCTCGGAGCTGCCCGGCTGGGTCTTATTATTTTGTGGTCTGGTTGTATGCAGAGTCTTTTAACATTAGTAGAGTTAGTCGGTTGGCGTCACAAGGTCCTCCAGTCTGGCCTCAGCGAGCAGCATGCATTAAGCTCACCTAAGCTCACCTATAAGACCCAGCTAACATGCTGTAGAATTTGAAGAAGCTGAGCAAACATTTTGTTTATATTATTATACTATTTTGTTTACAGAAGGTTCCTATACAAGAACATAACCATGTCTACTAGAACATTGCATGGGAGGTATTTACAGGAGCTAGGCTTATTTTTAATGTGGTTTTGCTAGGCATAATACATAAATAGGAGTAGCTGGAAAGCTACACAAAGATAGATTTTTTTGTTTTTTACATGATGGTGCTTTGCTGAAGGACTTTTCTCCCAGTCTACCTCTAAAAAGGGTTTATATATTTCTTCTCTCCTGTTTAACCTAACAGGGTAACGCTTCAACATAAAATGAAAAAATACAATTTATTTTATTAAGAAGAGTAAGCACAGGCTAGACTTACAGCTATTTTTTCACTTTAACTCTGTTGCAGATTTCCTTCCTGCTGAGAAATGGTCAGTTTGTCAGCAAATGAGTCCTGAAAAGTAAGAATCGTGAATATTCGCAATGCCTACAAAATGAATGTATATATAATGAATGCATTGCCGTAAAGCTGCCCATTGCATAATATCGTTGATATTCGGGATTGCATATATCCGCCGCCATATTCGAGAAAATTGCGAATTCTATAATAGCCGATATTCATCGAATATATTCTCAATTTGAATATTCGAGCTCAACACTATAGAATAGCAAATTCTGTTAGCGGAAGTTTAGAAAAACCCAAGATCAGTTTGGGCATCTGATTCTGATTGGGTTGATCTTCCCTGGGTCGTTGGTCATGTTTCATTTCTGCTTTGTGAAAGCTAAACCAGAAACAGCCAATCAGAGCATTACTAGTTAATCAGCAAATGATCATGTGCTTCTCCGTGAGTTTTCCTAAAAGAATTAATGGAGTTTTGATTCTTCCCACTTTATCTAAGCTGAAAAACTTTTTGCCTTGATATACACTTTAAGCTTTTGAATATGTTGTGTCCTTAAAAGTATTTTTAAATCTGTCCTTACAGCTTCTATTATTGCTATGTAAATGTGACTGCCAGCATGGAAAATTGACATAAATTAACAATGTAAAATCTCACCAATAAGGGAGTGAAATGTGGGAGGTATATGACAAACACATGCAGAAGGTTTTGTATATTGTTATTTCTCAGACACCTCATTAAGATGCCAACACTGACAACTTACACCTGCTTTAAAGGAATAGAACACAGGAGACAGAGTCAATGGAAGGGAAGAATATGTACAAAAGAGAAATATGATGTTATTAATGTTTGTTAATGTTCAGGTGATGCTTAGAAAAGCGTAACTTTGCTTATACCATCGATCAAGCCAAGTGCAATAAGGGACCATCTGTGAATACTTACACCTGCCAACCCATGCTATACTTCCACTATTATTTCCAAAGAACAGTTTACTCTTACCCAACCTGTGCCAAATGTTCTCTACATCTCTGCAGGTAACACAAATGTATCACTTTTATATACCTACGTTTTAACAACTGTCAGCACCAATTGAACACTGTATTTTTTATAGAACTGTTGCACTTTTACCCCAAATTCAGTGGTCTTGTAGAGTAAATACAGCCACATAGAGAGCCTTTCTGAGCCAAGTACACAGCTCATACTGAGTCTCTGTAGCTCTAGGGCTGTTAGCAGCATCCCCCTTCTCCCACGTGCACACAACAGCCCCTCCTAGCATTTACAGCCAATCAGAAGGCTGGGGGAGGGACAAAAATGCCACCTGTGCTGTGGAACTACAAGCATTACCTACTGTCCCAAAGCTTCGTTTAATATATAGTATTATAGTGTGTCATTCCTGGATGTTCTAAACTAACATACTCTTATAACAATAAAATTAATTTTTGTTAATATTCTG
The DNA here is from genome assembly GCA_036250615.1 of Ptychadena robeensis. Classification (NCBI taxonomy): domain Eukaryota; kingdom Metazoa; phylum Chordata; class Amphibia; order Anura; family Ptychadenidae; genus Ptychadena; species Ptychadena robeensis. Next base: position 82,496,134 of record CM070033.1, on the reverse strand, counting down.
TATAACGTATTTTATAATATAATATTGTATAATTCACTGTACATTTGAGTATACCATTTACCATATATTTGGGACATTCTTATAGTCCAAATAATTAAACTGGAATTTGATCCTCTCCCTTCAGCCAAGCCAAAAAGCCACTGCTAAGCAAGAGGTAGTAGTTTAAGCTTAAGGTACAGGGCTGAAATTTTTATATGCATGTGTATACACTTGCAGTACCCATTCTTTGAATCAACAGCAGCCTATAGAGTGACACTTTTTACAATCTGGCACGTACAACCTACCCATGATTGCTTATTTACATATGGGGGAGGGATGAGTCTGTGTCATATAATTTTATTACTGCAATGCAGAATGTTATTGTAAATACAGAACTCATGTTATCCTTATAGCATTAACTCAGCTATTAGTATTGTGAACTCAGTCTGTTGTTGTGAACATATATTGTAACTTCTCCCACATGTAAATAACCATGCAAAAGTTGAATGAATTGATGCTATTTTGATAGCAAGCATGAGTTGTATATTTCCATTGCTTCTTTATGATAAAAAAAATTATGTGATACAGAATCACCTCTCCTCCTATATGTAAAAGGGTGCTCATGGGTAACTTGTTAGTGCCAGATTGTAAAATGTGTCTACCCATAAGTTGGTTAGTGTTCAGACAATGGAGACTGCTAGTGATGGGACATATGAGTAATTTTTTTCAGCCCTGCGCTCTCTGTTGGAGCAAAGACTTGACTTCTGGCACTAGCCTCCAAAACTATAGTATACCTATAATCATAAAAAATCAATTACAAAAATATTTTTTTTTCTCACCTCAAAAGAGTGTCTCATGATCCAGTGCATCTTATAAGAGTGAAAACATAGCATGGAGCACAACTCTCTGTTGCTCAGTAAAAACAGAGTTGCTGTACTAAACCATGACACATATCTCTTCTTTATACATACTGTATGCTTAGTTACCAAAACATAATTGATAGAAACATAATTGTTGGCAGGACTCAATAATGAACATATAGTAATATGAGCCTGTGCCCTTTATATGTCATTGGTTGTAGTCTAATTGTAACCCTGTACTATTATGCTCTGCATCACTTATAGTTTCTAGCCATTCAGATGTCAGTAGCAGTACACTAAGGCTTTGTTTCCATTGCGTTGGGACCCCTCCGCTAAGCATACACGCTTAGCGGGAGGTCCCAACGTAACAGATAGACTTACTTGCTCGGCGGACGGGTCTGTCTTCATTGCGCTGAGCCGATCCGCCGGTGTAAGGCTGAACGTAGTCGAGTACGTTCAGCCTTTACACCGGCAGATGTGTAAACAGACCATCCGCCAGCAGGCTGAGTCTATGGGATACGTCGGGACCCCTGCTAAGTGTATACGCTTAGCGTAGGGGTCCCGACGTACAATGGAAACAAGCCCTAAACATTTATGTATTTGGAAACAAAAACAGGAATGAGTAGGAGCACTGGGTGCTGACATCTCTGATGCTCCCACTAAATGATTCACATAGCTAAGTTAATACCTTTTGGATTTAAGAACAGGGCTTTTTACATTCTTTGGATGTTAATGGAGTCTGAACCAAAAGTGAAATGTCAGCCAGACTTGTAAAGGAGTAATTGCAGTGGTGTAATGCTTCCTTCTAAGTATATACTAACATCAGGGGTGAAAAAAAAGGTATACCTTAAACTAGAAAATTACGCAGTTAGTATTTTTGTAGGCTTCCATGAAATCACTGCACTACATATTATAAAGTACATAAGAAGGTTACAAATAAAGATCTTTCGTAATGTTCACCTACCAAAAAAGAGCAACAATTTGAATTTGCATCACAATGTTTTCTAATTGTTTTAGGCCAATGCAATATCATTTTGTGACTCCTAGGTCACTTAAAGCAGACCTATCACCAGAAGTTCATGTTTGCATGAGTGGCATTAGAAGTGCTGATAAGAGGGAGGAATGCATAATAAAAAAAACATACCTGTAATGAGTAATTTAAGAAGGCCTCTTGCAGCCTAATTTGGCCTTTGCTTTGGAATATACACAGAACCATTATAAAATTGATGACTTGCGATATTGCACCCTGAGTTAACCCATGGAAGGCTGGCAAATAAGAAGGAATCTCTAATATTATTCCAGTGAACAGCAGGTAAGTATATATTTTTGATTGTGGAGCACTGAGCCACCATCATACCAGCTCAGAGGTCAAACTTTAATTTTACATATATATATTTTTAGATTTTGCTAGGATGTCTTGGGAGTCAAAAAAACTCTTGCATTGATGTGTTTTAATATTTTATGCTAAGACTATATAAGTAAAAGATGTTATAACTGGACCAGGGGGACCTCTCCTACGCCAATTTTTTCAGTAGAAAACTTCTCACCCCAAACAATTCTCACCACCAAAAAACAGGCCTGGCATCCAGCACTCTCGCTCATCCACACGCTTCCTGAGTACGACCAACACCTACTACACTGCATGGAGACAGTGTCATAATTCTCTCCATTTACCCCCACTTTTTCAAGGTTGCTGTTTAAAATAGGACCCCTCCAGGTCCATTTTACTAGGAGCCCAAAAAGAAAGTACCACGTTTGGTGTTTATTATTTACAAACTAGGATGTCTCCTTTTCACTATCCTAACTATTATACTGGTTCTAACCAAAAAATAATAATATATTATAATGCCTGGCATACACACGCCGATTAGCGGACGATTTTTCCACTGACTGACGGGCGTGCGCGCTGGCGCCGTCGGTCGGCAGCAAAATCGGCCGCCAATCGGCGTGTGTCCACATGGGGTGACAGATCCCTGTCGCCCCACAGCTCGGCCGGCCAGAGAACAGACATTTCGGATGTTCTCTGGCCTATGCCGGCCGATGCCATTAACTTCAATGAAGACAGGCGTCTTCATTGAAGGTAATGGCCGGCACACAAAGGGTGCCCGGCCGATTAAAGCAGCCCGAGAATGCATCATGATGACGTCATCGCGTTGCATTCTGGAGCTCATCGGAGCTCGTCTGTCTGCACCCGTCTGTGGGTGTAGGCAGGCATAAGTAAGAGTAAAGGTTTGAGAAATACGACAGACAGACAGATAGATAGATACTTATATCTATATAAAAAAGTATCATATCATAAATAATCATATCACAAATAAAACTTGAATACCACTGTAGAACAGCTGAATATATATCATAAAGTACACTAGAAAAATGCAAAACCCAGTAATTTATTGACAAAAGAGTATATAATTTAAATTATACCATGAGAAATAGCACACAGCTGAGATGCTATTTTGTTCCGCAAGTATGGGCAAACACTATTAGGTTATTTTATAGCTATTAAGTTTATTTTTGGAAGAAAGCAATAGTCTAAACTCTTGTTACATTTTTTTTAATTCTTGTCTATCTGCACAATAAACATGTTGTTTTAAATAGGAGAATCACGATTTCCATCTAGTTTTAATCTTAAACATAAAACCAAAATTGGTCCGCCCTGAGAAAAGTGAGGGTCTTAGGTTCACAATCCTTTTGTTTCCCTATTTTAAATAGTTCACATTTGAATTTCACTGGCAGTTATTCAACATCCTACCAGTTCTGAAACCAGGTAAACATAATAATAGGAGTTGGATGAAAGTTAAATGTTTATAATTTTCTGCACATTTTGGGTTTTCATTTCCATATTCCCACTTCATGCACAAGAAGAACTTAGAAAGACTATAAAAAGGATTATATGAAGAGGTTTCCCCCCCCCCCCCCGAAAAATGGGGGTGGGGAGGACTGCTTGAGTCTTATTTTCTGAAGGCAGGACAAGCTGCGGCCACTGGGCCACCAGTGGTCGCGTCTTGGTTCCCCGCCAGCGCCTTCATTTTCTTGGCAAATATGTTAACCAGGGAGGAGGAGGAGCTGTAAGGGAGCCTCGCTGACAAACAATGAATCTGATACCCGGCAGATCTCCCATCTATGCCTGTGTGAGAGCTGGAGTGTGGGATTGGATGCTCCGAAGTATAGGGTGTGTCCTATATATTGGAGCGTCTTACAGGCTAAAAATATGAGTATTGGTCTTTATCTGAGAAAAAATCCAGTCTTTCCCCCAAAACTGCTCATATTAAACAAATTCTGGAATATTATAAATAACCATGGGGTATTTGCAAACCAGCATATCTATAACCAAAGCAGCTGCTATGGGGACATGTTCAGATGGTCACTTTACAGATCAAACGAACGAGGTTGAACTTCAAATCGACAACCGAGCAGATGACATTACATTTATAAAAATAACCTCTCTATAATAATATAAAAAAACTTCATACTAACAGGAAGCATCGTAAGGAACTTATGTATGTGCTTCAAGGTTTTGGATTAATTCAAGTGAACTATTAAGAATACAGAAAGTGTGTTACTGTAAAGATTCATTCTCTCAACACAGATCCGTACTTGTTGTTTAGACTTAATTCTGCTGCCTCTGTCAATGGACGTTTGGTGGACAGCTGTTAACCCCCCTGCAACCATATCAAATGTTAAATCTGCAGTGTACCAGTTTCAAGTGGCAAATAGGTGGCTCCCAACCAACTTTGCAGGACAAAGCTGGCCATACACGGCTCGATTCCCCAGCGCACAACAATCTTTTGGTGAATTGATGCACACCACCTGGGGGCATTGATCCCTGGCTGATACCCTAGGTCCCCATCCAAAATTATGGTAATCAAACAGCGGTTTACCATCAAGTCGGGTCCCTGTTCAATTAACATTTTCCTGGAGTGGTATCGATCGCTCCAGGTGGACTGTGTTAGATTCCCAAACAATCGATAACTGCAAACGCGCATGGCAATCCATTGTTCAAGACGTGTATGGCTGGCTTTAGTCTTAAAGCACAGTTTAAAATTGACAAATGAGATAATGTAATGAAAAAATAGCTTAGCTGTTTAACTGTCAGACTCAGACTGTATATAGATGTAATCTTGACTTGCATGACACTGAATGATATTATGTAATCTTTATTAGCTGTGTGCCTATGCTGCAGAAAACATCATACATCTTCTGTACATGAAATGTGTGAATAGTGATGTATGAAATAAAAACCAAAACAGTAAAATACACTTCTGAAAAGTTAAACCAGAAGGTATATATTTACACATAACTCCCAACTGATAAATCCGTCTATCACTTTCCATTTTCACCTGTCAGAGGCAAGAGAGATCTTGTTCTTGAAAAATATTCCTAATTTTATATTCAAAGTTGTTGTGGCAGGCCAGGGTTTTCCAAACTTAATGGAAGTAGACACAGTAGCCTTTATCAGTGATCTATGCCTGAAATGTCACTGACGACCCCTCTCCAGGTCAGTATAGAGTGTTTAATAGATGATACAAAATGTGAGAGAAAGAGTTAAGGTGTCTATACATGGTTCGATTTTTGGGTTCAATCGAGTTAAAGTGATCTATGTTGAAGACGATTGAATTGAAATAGTTTTTTTAACATGAGTAGGATACAGTTAAGGAGTTAAGGGTCAAGTTTTCTTTTTTGGCCATGAACTGCATACATACATATAATTAATTTCACAGACCTGCACCTATTCCATATTAAACTCCAACTCTGCAAGTCTGTACCTTGCTATGCTGACCTGGTGCATTGGGGTTGACATTCAGGCAGAATACATGGCTCTTAAATTAACTGGCGGGCATCAGCTTGGAGGTACCAAGTGCAATATATAACGTGTGGCACACAGCATAGATGTAAACTGTGCCTAGAACTTAATTTCACAGAAAAAAAACTGTTAGCCTACCTAAAAAAGTTTAGCACTACTCCCTCATAGAGATGTTGGAGAGAAAGAAGCCACCCGTGGGCATCCTGTAAGTTGGAGTGACAGATAAGACTAGAGGAAAATTTATGCAGGTGATCTACAATAGCTTTATTCCTGTTTAAAACAATTTTAGTTTTCTTGTGTTCAACTGTGAAATAGTTGTATTCCTAGTACATGTTCATTTGTTTTTTCAGCATTTAACAGAACAAGCTATCCTGCAAAAGTACCCCATTTTGGGTCTATTTGACACTCCAATTGATAAGATGCACCATCAACCAAAGCGTCTTATTTGAGGGGGACCCCAAAGTATTGAACGGTAACGATTGCGCAGTAGTACTGCGCATCGATTCTCCATTAAATTGATGAAACTCAAGCACCAACAGTCTACTGTCTTATCCCCCTTATTCGGGTGTACATGGACTATGTTTTCAGCTATACAAAGAGTCATATGAGGGACGTGAATGACTTGTTATCATTTCTTTTCAGCAATACAAAGAACTGCTTAAATTTTCTACAAATGTGATTACATAAAAACATAAAAAAACATAAGAAGTATATTTGTAAATATTTCCTTACTGCTATACTGTTTACACTTGTGAAATTCCCAGTCTTGTTCTCCAAAATCCATCATCAAATTACACAAACAATAGAAAAATCTAGACTCAGGACTTCGGTTGTACAACATGTGGCTTTAAGTGCAGGATGAGTGCGGAGTCAAAAATAAAATGATAATTATATTCTGATTGGCAATCACATAATGCTACAATGCAGCTCCAATTCATCATCAAGACATGAGGACAAGCACAATCTTTCAGTGATTGAATATGAAAAGGAAATTCAATTCATGGTGACATCACGTTGGTTTTCTATGGCTAGGAATAAGCAGAGAGATACATGAAGATCAACTCAAGAGACTACAAGCACCACATCGCAGAAATGTATTTCTGAAATGCATATTGACAGCCCTTAACAATCATGATATCCTTTCTTCATCTGCAATCAGAATTTTCAGAACGCTCGCTAACCTTTCAACCTTGCATAATAGCGTTTATAAAAGATTGTGCAGAAAACAAATTCTACAGCTACCAACAAGAACAAAGAGAATGATGAATTGTGAAGGAAATTGTTAATTTCTTTTTACCTTTCCTGGGAGATACTGATACTGATGTCCTTTCAACATTGCCTGTTTTTTTTATACACACCCAGTAGGTAAAATACTTATATACAGGGGAAAAATAAGTAATAGTTCAGAATCCATTATCTACATACTTGCTCCATGCCATATATTGTAAGTATGGAAAGCCAATGTCACATGACAGCCCTGTAGCTAGCATTTTCAACAAATAATAAGGGAAGCCTCCATGTTTGTCTCATGAAACGTTTCTGTTAAGGTTGGTAGCTCCTTTGGTTTCCCCAACCTTTTGGGTAGATAGTTTTAATAGGGTTGACTAAGCAAACATGTTGTTACAAAGTGTTCATTACCATGTGTTATAGTGCAATACATGCCCAGCTGTATTGGGATTCTATTTAGAATACATATTTTATATTGTATTGCTTCAACACTCCATAACAGGGACTTGGTCTAATACTAGGCAATTATGGACTGAAATGTGAGACCCAATAGAAAGGCCACAAAGTAATAGAAAGCATTATAGTGTAAGAGTACCAGACAGTCATGAGGATACTTCATGCTAGAAGGGGATCCTAGCTATACTGCTTTGCAATAAACACAGGTTGCACCTTTCACACAGGTCCTCTATTGCATAATTCAATAATGTGCACACAGAACATGAAAGAATAACACTGTGCACACTTTTCACCTTCAGTGCAAACGTCTACCATACAGGAGTATTGGAGACATAGAGCAGCGGAATGTGTTAACCAGGGCTTTTTTTCTCAGAGAAAAGGTGGTGGAACTCACCCCCCTCCCTGGCCATGCCCCTACCCACCCCTAGGACCGCCCCTAAAACCGGGTGTCTGCTCCATAAATAGCTACCCATTGGGGGAATGGGGGCACATCGCCCACCAGCGCAGGCAGGCATGGGCACCCCCGTACGGGCGCGCCGCCTCCCCTACCTCAGGACGGCTAGAACTCCACTCCCCAGTCCACGCTGAAGAGAAAGTTCTCTCCAGCATGGATGGGGGAGGAGACGCCCCATCATAGGGCCACCGCCCATAAACAATGGGAAGCGCCGCCCCTCCTTTGCAGCACATTGCGAGAGAGGGGAAGAGGGGAGGCACAAAATTGCCCGCCCTTGGCGTGCCCTCAACCCGTGCTGAATGGCCAACACTTCCCCCCACTAAACAACACACATGGGCCCCCCACGACACACTGCAGTCAGTGCCCTTATTTTGGGGCCACACTTAAAATAGGTGGCGGAACTCCGTTCTGGTGCGTTCCCCCAGAAAAAAAGCCCTGGTGTTAACACATGGTTTTCTTTGCCTGCAGTGGATATGTTAACGTGACCACTAACATGGCTGTCAAATACTACGCAGCACCGCAGCATGGCTGGTGTGAAAGTCAATGTTCTTAGGGAAATATATTTTAGAGATAATATATATGTATACCATAAGTAATATAAAACATTTATGGTCAACATATCAGACATAACATATAACACAATTAAATATTAGTAAACATTTAAAGTTAAGAACAGAAAAGCAAAATTCTAAATATGCAGTCCTTGAAAATTCCTTTGTAAATTCCAGCAGATTGTTGTGTGTCTAATCCTACTTGCCAGCTACATGAAAAACCACCAGCAATGCACGCTTTCATTTAACAATTTCCTTAATACACGAGCCAACTCAAATTTTGCTACATTGTGACAGCTGTTTCTGGCAAAATGAGGCAATTTTCCTCAAAGCACCATATGGACACTTGGGATAGCAGTACCTGCAGCTTTATGAATACCTAACAACCTTATTGCCTACAAAGGGAAAAAAACAGTAAATGAAGGGGAAATGTAACCACTAGTTTAAATCCTGCAACATCCTTTCATGGAATAAAAGAACCAAGTAATTTAACATATGTTAGCAATGTAAGCTATGAAGATAAGTATTGGTGTTATTAAAGTAATTTGATAGCTACCATAATAGGTATTTTATGTTAAAGGGTCAAAATATAATATAATTTATATTATATAAAAATATAATGTTTAAGGTATAGTTAAATAAATACAACAACATAAACAACTGAGGAAAAAGAAATGTATGTACATACATATAATAAGCTTACATTTCATTGGAAACAAATGAAAAAAAGGACAAAACTATGATTTTTCTTTGTTCACAGGGATGGATTTTTTGCATTTATCCACAGGATTTGGAATATTTCCACAACATTAGCTTCCTTTGTAAAATAACGACAAAAAAAAATGTTTTCTAAATCCCAGATAACTTTTTGTAACACATGTTACCTCTCACTGCCCTTTTCAAGGGCCCATCCTGGTAAGTAATATCAAATCACAGTGTAAGTATGGAGACGGTCTTAAGGTAGCCATAGACGTGCATGGCAAGAGGATCGGCGGGCACCCTTTGTGTCCCAAAGTAATGGGACCGGCCTGGAATTTACCAACATGTCAGATCACTGTGGAAGATTCCCGGTCCATCTCGCCAGGTGGGCACACCCGAATTTCGGCTGAGTGACTGCCGGGCGATTGGCAGGAAAGCCAGAAAATCTGGCAGGAATCTAAACCAGACATGGGCAAACTATGACCCGGGGGCCAGATCTGGTCCCCTTAGCTTTTCATCTGTCCCGCTGTTACGTTAGTGGAAACTTTGGGTTGCATTCATTTGTTCCCTGCTATGAATGTGCATAATACCCATTGTAGTCCGAATGTCATAGCAGTGAATGTGGAGAAGGGAGCAAGATCTCCGGGACAGGAGGAATTGGGACACATATACCAGATGGCCATTACAGGCTCTTTGTCCACCCCCTCTGTCAAATTTAAGAAAAAATAGTTCTCCCCTCAGTCTAAGCACTGCTTAAACTAGGGAGCTAGTTAATTGTTATTTTTGAAAAGGGCACAAGGTGTAGATGTCTTGGTAAATTCACTACTACTGGAAGTCACCGAGACTACTACTGGAACCATCAGGATCTAGTGCTATAAGAAAACCTGATCACCTCCTTTTCTTCTGATCCTGATATAGAATGATGTAGGAGAGCTCTCTAACATACTTATGATAAATGTCTTTCTGCTAGATGATTTCGACGGCAGGGTATCAACGCCGGAAGGGTAATTTCATTGTTTACAGTTTTGACCAGAACCTGAGGACTAAAAAGAACTAAAAAGAACTCAAGGTAAATATGATTACCCTTGCCACAACTCATGTAAATAATCAGTGAGAAGGTTGAGGTTTGCTAAAGACCAAAGTAATTGGACTGTAGAGGATTTGACTGTGATCATCTTTTTTGATGTATCCAAATTTTAGATGTGTCCAATACATAGTAATCTTATGGTTAGATGGAGACCTGGACAAGCCTACAACTCATAGTGCTTCTCACCAACTGGAGGAGGGTCAGTGAAGTACGCATGAATCAAGGCACGTGCAAAGTTATCCTTGCAAACCATTTGCTTTCTTCTGACTAAGTTCCCCAACTTGCAAGACAATACCACACAGCAAGGGTAATGATTGTCTAGATAGTGTATCACTGAATCAAAAAGTTAGCTTTGACCAGTCTAATATGCAGATTTAAATCCTATTAAAAAGCTCTGGAATTACATCAAGAGGAAGATGGATAGTCACAAATCATCATGAGCTGTTTGTTTTCTTGCAGAAAGAGTGGTATGTAGTTACTTGATGTCAAAACTAGTGGAAAGAATACAGAAAAAACATTAAAGCTGCGATTTCAAATCAGGTTTTGTCTACCAACTAGTGGACATGGACCTTTAGTAAAAAAAAAAAAGTTTTGTTTCTTTCAACTATTCAAATTCTACAAACTCTTGAACAGTTCAGCAGTTCTTGAGGCAAATCTCAATACTAATTTCTGCAGTTTTTAAAGCCACAATCATGTCCGTCAGCATCCTGGTCTGCCCCCCTCAATGTTTGAAAGACCTTTCAGTTTGGTATAAAGCAGTGATGGTGAACCTATGGCACGGGTGCCAGAGGTGGCAATCGGAGCCCTCTTTGTGGGCACTCGACCTGTCAGCCAACACAGGCTGATGGAGGTAAGAATTGCAGCCCATTGGCACTTAATACTGTCAGTTTTCTTGCCCTCTCTTCTAATTGCACACAGCACCCCATACCCTCCTCCAGCACTGCCAGCCAACCAGAAGCCCAGGGAGCGACAAGCAGTAAGCCGAGAAAAGGGTGTGTGTGTGTATGCAATGTGTAACAAGAGAATGTTTGTAATGTGTGTGAGTAGAAGACAGAATAAGAAAAGGCAGAAGAATTCCAGGGCATGCTGGGTAGTGTAGTTCTTTAGCAAGTTGGGTCTTAATCTTTTATGATTTGTCATCAGAATGCCATGGAGCACTAACAGAAGACTATGCATGCTGGGGTCTGTGGTCCATCAGCATCCTACGATTTACAGGAAGCCTGTAACTGCACTTTTCCCCTATGAATGACAACTGAACACCAAGGATTTGTTTAATTCAGGTTAAATTGCCAAGTTGGCACTTTGAGATAAATATTTGGGTTTTGGGTTACTCGGTCCCTAAAAAGTTCGCCATCACTGGTATAGAGTAAGGACTCCATTATTTATACAAAGAAGGATTACAGATCAAAGTTTACTTATAGTAACATAGCTATACAATGCCATAATTCAACTTCCATTTAAGTAAATGTCAAAGTTCCAGAGTTACTTACTGTCCTAGCTAGCCTGGAGAAGAAAGATTGACAAACCAGGTGAAGTCACAGACTTTTGTTTTTCTGAATATATATATATATGTAAATGCATGCAGTAAAAACAGAATAATACAATTCATCATTCGCTATTGTCTGGACTTCTGAACTGATCGATTCTCTGTAGATCAAGCAGATCGACCACAGAAATGCAATCAAGTGAATCAGAAAGTAGCAGCTCAGAAATTATTCACAGGCAACCGGGAACCAGTTGCTTTTGAAGTAAATATAAACCAAATCACAATGTTTAAAAAGTGTTTTCACTTTTTAAAATCTCCAGTAGGTTATTTTATTTCTTTAATTGACCAATCTGAGCTGTAGGGCTGATATAAACCACTGATAAATGCAGTGATCAGATTTCTTAACCTTTATGTCAAAAGGAAAAAAAAAACTTTTGTTAGTTATGGCTTTGGATTGTTTAATATGTAAACTTTTTGTAATATGTAAATATGCCAATAATTTTCGTCAAATCTTTAACTTTTTTTTATAACATGACAAAGTTCAGACCCTACTGGTTTCCTTATTGTCATCCTGTCAAATAAAATGCACAAGTACATCTTAACATATTACTATAAAACATGGTCCACTGTTGTCACCATTAGTAAGCCATACCAAGAAATGTCATCCAGCTGTCACTGGAGTACATTAGTGTCAGTAGGATAAGGCTAATAACTTGTTACTGGAGGTCAAAAGCACTGAGTTGAAACAAAAAGTGAAAATACATTCTGTTAGTGTGTGAACATTCTTAACCGCCCTAGCGGTCAGGACGGCAGCATCTCGTCCAGTGCTGCTACTGCTTCTATCGCACTGGACGAGATAGTGCCATCAAGCACACATCGGGGCTCCGGGAGCGCATACTCACAGTTCTGCGCTGTCCCGGTGTCCCCGATGTCACAGACAGGCTGGCAGCTCCTCCAGCTCCAGCGGCGAGAGATTTGAAAAGTACAGTGCATGAAGGCAGTTTTCTATGAAGAAAACTGCTTTCAATGTGCACCTATGTACTAAATCTCGCCCACACCAGGTTAGAGAGGGTTAACTGCAAATGGGCACATCTGGGGCACCAGAAACTTTATGTGGGCGAGATTTAGTACATAGCAGCAAAGCTTTGTGCCCTGATTTTTGTGTTTTTTCATAAATTTTATTTTAAAAAATTATTTGTTTCAAACATTATTATATTCAGGATGTCTATTAGACCCTTGTACGGACACATTTTGGGAAGTTACAGGCCTACTACATAAAGAAAAATTTACCATTGAAGTTTATGGTGCACTTTTGGTACAGAAATCTGGACCTCAGAAGTTATAGGGAGAGAGTAAGGTAAGTAAGTCGGTTGCATTGTGTGGTGTGTTGCACATGATTGTGCTGAATATACTATTTGCAACACTGTATATCAAAGTAGCGCAATTCCATATAATGTGTTGCCTTTAAGACACTGTAACTATAACCAAAAAAGATAAGCAGAAACATGTGAGAATATAAAGTTTAGATGGTTAAAGAATTATGATCAATAACTGTGATATTATACAACCAACAGGTTTTGAGAATTGAGTCTTCCTTTTCTTTAAGGTTTTGGCAGTATTGAATATAGTATTTAGAATATGTATTTGATCCCCTGCTTATTTTGTACTTTACCAGTCTATATTTGTTATGGGAGGTTTATTGTAGCTGTGAAAGACAGATTGCAATAAAACCTCTCACAAACCCAGTGCACCAAAGTCAGAGATTTATGTTCACTGCAATGAGGAAAATCAGCATTTGATCCATTTGCAAAAGATGACTTTTGGCAAAAAACTTTGTTGGCAATCATAGAGGTCAGACATTTCTTGTAGTTGACCACCAGGTTTGCAACATCTTAGGAGGGATTTTGTACCACTGCTCTTTGCAGATCCTTTTCAAGTCAGTTAGATTTTGAGGTTGATGTTTGAGCGTCCTTCACAAATTTGCTTAAGGATTAAGGTCTGGAGACTTGGTTACATGGTCCTGCTAATCATATATTCTATGCGATGGAGGTGTCCTGTGTCCTTAGCAGAAAAACACTTCTTAAGCATTTTGTGTCCACAGCCATGTTGGATGGTGGGGGTGATGTCCTTGATGTCTTAGGCAGCATTCTTCCTCCTTCAAACATGCCGAGTTGAGTTGCATCTGTCTCTGGTATTTCCCTCACTGTATGTTGTTCATGGGAACAGTAGTCTGTATTGTCTTACAATAATATTCTCACGCCTGCCATAGTCCGTTTTTATCACTGACTACAAAATTATGCCAAGCAGACATTTATACTCCAGTAATTAAGTCACCAAAAAGATTTGGGAAATGTTAATCAAATAATTGGCTTGTTCAAAATTAGATGAGAAGAGACAGAACATTGTTGAGACATGTGATGAAGTTCCAATGCAGATGATTCTACTTGTGTGATATGGAAACTCAGGAGAAAATAAAAAAAGAACCACCATGAGGAAAAGGACAGCCATGCAGGTTCATAATAATATCACAAAGGTTACACGCGCATACCCATGATGTGTTTGTTACAAAAGTGAACGATTTTCTATAACTACAGTAACAAAAGAGCTGACAAAGAAATGACCAGAGATGGAAGAAAAGTAAAGGAAAGTTGGCAGTTTTTCTCCGGAGTCAACTAAGCTGTCACTAGCACATTTTCTTGTCTGAAGACAAGATGGGATAATATTTCTTGAGTACTCTGGATCCTCAGACCAGCAGGTATATGGAGAGTGTTCCAGTGCTCACTGTGGTTAGCGTTAAGCTTTCAGCTGCTAAAGATTACCTGCAGAGACTGATAATAGCACAATATATAAAAGCTATTTTATAGCATATCTCCATCTGCTGGTCTTAACAATTCATTTCCTTACTGAATATTGCCAAGATAAGAATCAGGCGTGGGTTATAGGCACAAAAAGAGAAAATATAAGCATCCACATACAGTATATGAGGAGATCGTTTAACCCACTCCTGTAGTGATAACTAAATAAAAATATTTGTCTATTGAAAAGTGATCATGGAGTTAAATGCATCTCCTTTGTGTCTACATTAAAACGAATGGGGCAAAGATGTAGGGTTGTAAATTGTATGTTCTGCTAAGGAAGTCTTTGTGGCACTTAAAAGCATAAACTGAAACACTAGTGGTTTTACGTGTACAGCCCAAACCTTTTTTTTACATTATAAAAATTAGGTAGGGAAAGTAGTTTTTGCTGTCTACGGGTGTACGGAGAAATTTCCCTTAAATTCTTTTAATGAACACACAATAAAATTTAGAATTGAAAGGACATGAGAAATCTCTCAAAATTTCCATTGAGTACAACAACTTTTTAAAGTTTTTAAACCAAAAAATAAAACCGTACAACATAGAATCAAGCATCCAACAATACAATGCAATATTTTGGAATATAAATACTACAGAAAGTGATCATATAAATAAGGGCTTGTTTCCACTATACGTCAGGACCCCCTCCGCTAAGTGTTTTGCTTAGTGGGGATCCCGGCGGCGCACATAGACTTTACCTGCTTGGTGGATGCTGTGTTAAGACATCCACCGATGCAGAGGCTCATCATACTCGACTACGTTCAGCCTTGCATCGGCAAAGAGCGGCTCGGCTCCGAGTAGGTAAGTGAATGTGGACCTTCCGCCAAGCAATTCACTTAGTGGAGGGGTCCCAACATATAGTGGAAACATACCTTAAGGGTAAAGGAGCACCATAAAGTAAACACACACAAAAATTGGTGGGAGGGCATAACCCCAACTAAAATACAAAACTATCAACCAACCTAAAAATCTCAAACACTAACAATCGCTACAAAAAGGAGATAGACTGTCCCAGGACATTTATAGATCTAGAACATGACTTCCCCAGAGTGGCGAAGATTAGTTCACAATACCAGTGGATTGGCAAATGGCCATGGGAAAAGGCTAGCCAGGCCAGGCCTACAATGCAGGCTTAATAGGGGTGGTGTCTGGGATACAGAAGCAGGATTTACCATGTGTGTCTTTCTGGCAACTTATATCAAGACCATGTTGCTAGAGCAATACACAAACATGGCTCCTGTATCTCTGATGTAAATCGTAATTCTTTGCTAAGCCTGCATTACACCTCCATTATTGTAAGCCAACCTCATGTCCCTATTCCAGAATATCATTGTTCCTATTTGTCTTTTACATTCTCGGTTCTAGAATTAAGAATGAATTAAAAGTGTGTGCTATTTACTAACTTCTACCCATCATATATATATATATATATATATACATAAAGCAAATGCAATTGTAGCACAATTCCCCTTCACCTTGGGAGCTTCATACCTACATGCAATTTTATATTGTTCAGGTACTTTTCCTACACGCCTGGATTTATAACTCCCTTCCACACATGGTAACCGATGGCTATTCTATTAATACTATTATTATTATTAACTATTTAACTACCTACAGTTTACCCTGTGAGATTCACCTAGTTTTTTTTAACAACCCAAAGGTTTTGGTCTTTCTGGCCACTGGCATAATTTCTACTGTGTATATTCAGCTGACAGTTGTGCCTGAATGTGTCTTTATTAAAAATGTGAAACTTCAGTACATGAAGTTATGCATAGAACATGCCTTGCCTTGGTAGCAACCAGTCTTTGTTTAAGTGGTACTAAAGTGGTACTAAATATGCCTTTTAGGAAGACTGCATTAGGTATACAGGGTTAATTTTAGAATGTTGGCAAGACAGCATCTGAAGCTCAGATTAGACAACCTGATACCTTTACTGCAGTACCAGCTCTACACTGAGAAATATATGATTAGCAAGGAACCAGTAGACTCTTGTGCCTCTGATGTCAGCTCTTCTATAATGGAGACTACAAAACAGGTCAGGGTTAAGTCCAACCTCTCTAACCTTTCATAATGGCAGATATGTGGGCTGATATAACCATACTTATGGCACTGTTTTTTCTTAAATCAGTAGGCTTAACAGATATTTAAAGGTCAGAGAGATTTTATAAAAAGAAGGCAAGTGATATGATTTACTATAGATATAGCAGCTGTTGGTACACATGTGTGTCCCTGATGTGTGTAGTACATTCTCGGTTCTAGAATTGAGAATGAACTAAAAGCTTGTGCTATTTACTAACTTCTACCCATCAGAACAACTGAACATTTAACATTATGCAGATTCGTTTCTTAGCTTAATAGGTGAGCTAAATTCAGGGTAGAAAAAACTTAAGTGACCAGATGAGCTGATGTCTCTACTAAGATAATGCTACAAGAGCATATATATATATATATATATATATATATATATATATAGCAAATGCAATTGTTTTTGGGTTCATGGGTTATTATATGTAAAAGGATTTATTCTGTGTGATCTACATACTTTTTATTCACACAATGCTTAGAAGCCGATCTTACAGATACACAACAATGGTTAACAATTCATTTCCAAAACTCTTTTTTTTACTTTATTATAATAGATTATATTATAGAGCATATATTAGTAAGATGACCTTGATCCCCCCATCTTGTAATATGCATTATGCATTAACACATCAATGAGAGACAGGATTTGCAAACAACCATATTAATATACATAGACTGCAGGCAACGTAAAGAGGAGAAAACACATGGACCATTCCATCTACAAATAATCATCACTTAACAATTCCTCCTTGCCTAGTTCTGCTGCAGTATCATCTGCACCAAGCATCCCATGACCTGTTAAATGTTGACTGACAGAGAGACCTGCCATTTCCATATACATTTATTTTCCATAACAGTATCACTGCAAGAACCTCTGGTAGCATGTTTTTTATATCTAGAGTCTACTTGTTTTGATTGGTAACTGCGGGAGTGCAGGAAATAAACAAAGTGATTGCACTTTCCCCAACACAATAAAAAGGCCAGTTGAAATGACAGCTCTTCAATTTATTGTGTAAATAAAGGTTTTTATGGCTACAAAGGAAATGTTAAAAGCTAAAGATAAATGTGCATGGGAAAACGATTTTACATATAAGGACATCTGGTGCCTAATAGGTACTTAACCCACCTAGCGTACGGCCTGGGGCCCCCCGGCAAAGATCGGAGCCCGGCAGCGCAAAGTCACCTATCTGCACTGCTCTGCTGGCTCTAATCTTTTCAACTGGCTTCTGCACAGAAGCCGATCCCCAACCCCTCCTCCCACCCGTGGAGTGATGTCACATCAGGGTGGTGGCGGGAAATAATAAAGTAAATAGCACAAAAACAGTGTTCTATAGAGAAAACCGTTTTCAGTGTGATTCGCCAGATTTTCCCCTTTGAAGTTAACCCTCTCTCCCCTGGTGTGATGTCACCAGGTCCATCACACCAGAGGAGAGAGGGTGCCAAAGGGAATTGTACTAGATATAGTGATAACTATATCCAATACAATTCAAAGTAAAAAAAAACACAAAACACATTTCCAATGGAATTTAAATTTGATATATATATTTATAAAAATACATACTAATATAAATATAAATACATACTGTTTTGAAATCTATCATAAACACTTTTATGTAATTGTTTTAACATAATTGTGTGCTTCAAACATTATTATATTCAGGATGTCTATTAGACCCGTGTACGGACGTATTTTGAGAAGTTACAGGCCTACAACATTTAAAAAAAAAATGTAAGTCTATGGTGTGCTTTTGGTACAGAAATCTGGACCTAACAAGAGCGCTAGGGAGGTTAAATTAGGTAAATACAGTCAGATGAATGACACTACATGACGGTTTGTTTGTTTTTAAACAAAAATGATGTCAGAATTTAGGAGCAATGTTTGAAAATGTAGGTAGTCCTTTCCGCATAATAAATTGTCTTGTTGTTTCACATTCAATACTTGAATGATGAATGAATTGATAACAAATAGTTAAAAAAAGCTATTTTCTTTAGTTTCAATAGTCAGCAATTATTAAGCCCCCCATACATGTTTAGATTTCTACCTGATTTTTTAGCCGACTGACTGGCATGTGCGCTCATGGCGGTCGATTGGCCGAAAAATCGGGTGGAAAATCAAGTGCTTAAAGTTGTAATTCGGCCCGAAATTGCCCGCCAAATCCATCTAAGCCATTAGGGACCGTAATTCTTAGATCTGTTCAATTACTTTGGATGGGGACCACCTTCTTGATCAACACTCGTAATTAAAAACACTAACAAGTAAATTGTGAAATTTTCTTTCCGGTTACTCATTTCAATCCACAACAACATTTAACCGCCCTAGCGTTATGGACGGCAGCACCTCGTCCAGCGATCCAACTGGTATTATCGCACTGGACGAGGTGCTGTACAAAGTACAAATCACTGCTGTGGGAGAGCATACTCACGCTGTCCCTGTGACATGCTGGCGACATGCTGCTCGGCTGCTCGTGTCTTCCTCCCCGCTCCGAGTGATGTGATGACGTCACACGGGGAGGCGGCGGGAGATTTGAACAGTAAACAGCATGAAAGCAGTTTTCTATGTAGAAAACTGCTTTCAAACTCCCCCTATGTACTAAATATCACCAGAATAAAGTCCCTGATGCCCCAGATGTGCCCATTTGCAGTAACCCTTACTTCCCTGGTGTGATTTTATCACACCAGGTTAGAGAGGGTTCAGTGCAAATGGGAACATCTGGGGAACCAGAGACTTTTTATTTTGGCGATATTTAGTACATAGCAGCATAGTTTTGTATCCTAATTTTTGTGGTTTTTTTTCATTATTTTTATTAAAAAAAAATTAGTTTACATAATTCTTTGTTTCAAGCATTATTATATTCAGGATGTCCATTAGACCCTTGTACGGACATATTTTGGGAAGTTACATGCCTACAACATAAAGAAAAATTTACCATTGAAGTCTATGGTGCACTTTTGGTACAGAAATCTGGACCTCAGCAGTGCGCTAGGGAGGTTTAACATTTCAAAATATAAATAGAATTGTTTTTGTCCTAAAAAAAAGGCTGAATGATGTAAAATGGAACAGCGGGCTATTCCTATTTCCAACTAGCAAATATAATTTCCAAGTATGAGTAACCATATGGCTCGCTCTATGCTGTAAGAAGCACAGTTGTTTATGAATAAATCTACTTGTTGCTAAATTTTAACATGCGGATGTGTCTTTTTTCATAATAAACGCACTGAAATGCTTCACAGCAGAATAAAAAAAAATCAAACTAGTTCATTCAAACTCAGTAGTATGCACCCATGAGGCACTGCATGATGAAACATTTTCTCCTATAGTCCCAATTCCTTCGGCACCCACATGTAAATTTTTCACATGCTGAGAGATAAATATGGAGGAAAGTTGAGCAATCAACAGTATTCAAGTGAGCATATCTTGCTTCAACAGTTAAAAACAATTCAAGTATGCGCTTGTCATCTGGTCAACACAGCTTGTAAAAGACCTTCCCACCCTGTGACTGCATAGTTTAAGAGCAGCAACACATTAATATGGTCAACATTGGGGTTTGTGTCCCTATTAAATAGGTCCCTCTGTACAGAGTTTAAAGCTTGCTCATAAAGGGGCGAGACTAATATGACCATACACTGTTCTTATAAAATATACATTTAATGTCCACTTTTTTTTTATTTCGACTAGATGACTTAGGGCCCCCATACACCTGTAGATTTCTCTGTCAGATTTTCTTCAGATCTCCTTTACTTTACTTTCTAACCCATCTTGTCTACCCAAAAACTACTACATAGTTGTTGGTAGATCAAAAGGATATCTGACAGAGAGATCTAAAGGTGTATGGCCAGCTTAAGTGAGTTAATTGCAAATCCCACGAAGAAGGTAAAGCCAGCCATAGTGTCTATGGCTGGCTTTATCTTCTTCATGGCCGGCTTGTAGCAGACTCATTAAAGCATGGTGACGTCAACCACACTGTGAGGAGTCGGCTACAAAACTGATCGGAATCCTGTGTGCTCCACTAACACAGGCGATTCCCGTCAGATTGTAGCCAATTAACTTGGAGGGGGAGGTGACTCCCCTCCAAAACTACAACAGGATCAGCCACAAAAAGAACCACCACCTTTTGGGTCGAAATCTCAAGGTGGGCACCCCTGTAGTTGCGGGCAGCCGACCATTATGCGTTCGCCAGGAGTGTGCAAGCTGGCCGGGAATTGGCAGGTCTATGGCCGGCTTTAGTTGTACCAAAATGAATGGAGAAAAATAGAAGGGTTGCAACATTACTTGTTTGTTCCTTCTCTACATCTCCAGCAATGTTGATGATGATACCATGTTTAGGGTACTCGCACTTAAACTAGTCTTAATTTTGGGAGCATCTCTTGCACCTATTAAAACTCAAGTGTTTTTCTGACAACATAAATACAAGTTGGCATGTGATGCAATGTTACATTTATTTAAAGGTGTTATAAAATGCATCGTTGTAGTGGATCATGTACATTTTCGTTTAAAATAAACAAGCGGTATTAACAAGCAGCTTTAAGTCCACCCACCCTAAATGGTTCTTTAGTAAGTCAGAGATTTCTGTTAAAGTATGTAAACCTCTGTCGTAAATTGCTGTTCACTGCTAAGATCACATCAGGACTTTCTGGAAGGCAAGAGAGAGGTTAACTTGTGGTAAAACCTCTATTTAACCTGGTACACTCATCCACTGCACACATAAAGAGGAAAAAGCCAAACCATGTAATTGAAAATATAAGTGATGTTTTAAACATTGCATCCTGGGACACAGGAGCACTTTCATCAAGGAATGTTCAGGCTATTGATGACTCTCTGCCATACTGCTTGACAAATAGGGCAGCCTCATGTTTTCCACTCCTGTGCTCCTCTGTCTCCCTCCTATCCTTGCTGCAAACATTGGCCGGATTAAATAATGCTGCTTTTACCCTTTGCATGTTATTTATACTCCGGCAGTCTGCATTGTTTTACCAGAATAAAAGTCAACAGAAAGAAATGTTTCTTTTGGAGGTTTTTCTTTTTAAAAGCAAAGGTCACTTCCATTTGCTCCAAATGAAGTAGACTTGGTAGATGATAAATAACTTTTAAATTCTTCCTGATTAGATTCCATGATAGTTACGAATACATTTCAAGGAGCAGCAGACATAAAATACTAAATGCATGGCTCTTTGCCTGCTTGTTAATTTCCAAATAAAACATTTGTTTTCAACATGGCAAATTCCTCCTCTGAATCATCTTAAAATATATACATTTCACACGCCATTCAAAAGCTGTTTTTATTTTCCAATTTGATTCTCTTTGAAACATATGATGATGCATATGTGTTTATTTGTCACTTACATATATCTATGTCAACAATGTATTTGAAATGATGCAGTTAACTCTATGACCACAGAATCCATCCCATGGGAAAAGGAGCCATTGCTGCATTTTTGCCGCTATGAAACATTTATTAAAATTCACATCATCTGAAAGCTTGTTAAACCGTAAGACGACGGCCTCTGTCACAAAGTTCTCCTCTTCTGCAAGAGGAAGCAGAGCAATCCGTTCGCTTTACTTCTGTCAGTCAGACGGGATTGACATATCACAAGTCAGCAGAGCATAGTACGGTTTACATTTAGCAAGCACTGCTTAACCCTCCATAAGGGAAGAAAGCTTTGATAAGACTGTCGTACTGCCTCCCAACCAAAAGAAGGTTCCACATAGGTGACTTGGCTTTTATATAACAAAAAAATGACAAGATGGATGAGGTAGTAGGTGAAAGGAGAAATTACTGCTTGGAATCTGGTGCCAAATTCTTCTCATCTAGATGAATAAACTGATGGTCGTACTATGATCATTGTAGAAGATGGTAACTACTGACTAGGTTAGGAGGTAATAATCTCTGAAACAACCACTTTCATTGAAGTCCTCTTTAAAATTCTCAGAGATCAGTGAGGTATGCTGTACAATTATTATGACGCCTAATGATAATTGGAGGATGCATTTGAATTACATATCCTTCTTTCTTTTTTTTTTTAAACAATAAAATTTATCCTTCTTTCCTTCCGTGTTTAAATAGAGAAAATCCTTAAATAGAATTATTGGAGGATCCCCCTGTTGCAGCTTTAAAATTGTATATTGTCATTTAGAATAGTGTCAAGTGATGAGCCACATATTTCATATTCACAAAATAATATAATTGATTCAACTAATATTCGCAATAAATTAGAGAATTCCTGATCTCCAGTAATTTTTACCCTTATTGCACGAGTCAGCACTTGTACAAGTGCATATTTCGAACGCAATGCACTTTAATTATGTACTGGTGTAAAAAAAATCTAGAATATTTGCAATTACAAAAATAAAGCACTATATCCAAGATGTTTGCAAATCCTCAAAGTGGCAATATTTGCAATGAACCTTTGCAATTAGAATATTTGGCATCAGCACTATTTAAAACACAAATACTGTTATTAATGTAATACAGATATATAATCTGAATATACGTCTTTATAAATCTAGCTAAGCTACCAGTACCTGGCTGTTATCCGCAGCCATGAGCAGGAGATGCATCGCAAGGAGACCCCCAGATGTGTTCGCATGCTCACTATGTGCTAACAGGGAACGTGTTTCTTGCATTCCTTTAATTTTCACTCAGGTCATAACCATTATAACCATTGCTGTGCTGTGTTAATTTGTTGTGAATATATAAAACAATTATAAATAATTTAATTAAATATTTTTTAAAAAACGAATCGTGGTCAAACGGAGCAATATAATTTCCAAAAATCGGTTAACCTCTTGAGCAATGGATTGCAATAATGTAAATCCTGGAGCCTGTACAGAAAATCCTTCCTCCTGGAGTTTATGGATGACAGCCTCCTAGCTTAGGCAAAAACACAATACTTGAAATGAGGGATGGCTATGTAACTAAAGTATCTGAAAATGCTGCAGGAAATAGTGATGTGTATGGAATTTGTTAAGGCAGATTGCATGTGGGATTACATGGTTAGCAGTGTGTGTAAATAGGTGGATGGGGTTTGGTGAATTCCTTAGATTTTTCCCAAAAATATTTTTGTTGATGTATCAAATTCACTATAAATATTAAATTATAAATAAATATAAATATTTATGTAATGCATTCTTCCATTGCAGACTCAAATTCATAGGATGGCCACCCGACTAGTAAAAATGACTTCTATCCAATGTTAATAACAGGAAAAAGACTGGAATGTACCAGTACTGTGTAGCCTTTACATTGCTGTCAGATAAAGCTGGAGTCTCCGATTTCATCCACTCTAAGTGAAAGACCTGCAATACATGGGGGCACTGACACTTAGATCCAAAACATGAAGTTCCAGTGAGATAAGGAACCACGTAGACTGCGGAGGAAGTGTCTGGAATGCCCTGATCTATTCTTTACATCCACCTATATTTTATTAATCATTAAACCCTTGCAGTGTGCAGATAACCCAACCACAATGGCATTTATTTATTTTGGCCAGAGCTTAGCTTTAAACTGAGCTATTCAGATACTCACATTTAACATCTTAAAGCGGTGAAATCCTCTATTAGGTCTCATGTTTGAAGTATATATGCATTAGTGCCATGAAGCATAACCATTAAAATTTTGCTACAGTAATGCATCTTGTATTTCTTAAATATAAGTTATAGAAGTTATTTAACCCATCCCCATGATGCTCCTGCCAAGGCTCTTCTGTGGAGTCACCTTTGTGAAATGTCCCAACATTGCTGAAGGTAATGGGTGTTTCATGGCCAAAAGCCAACTCTTTACTGGCAGGTCTGAGAGAAGCACAATCTTCCCTCACAGCTTCTTTTGCCCGCTCTTCTCATTCTGTGACATTGAATGGGACTTTAACTGAAGAAGCTTTTATCCTCATACCACAGTTGTATTTTAAAGAAATCAAGAGCAGCTGGTAGCAATAATGGTTACATGAGGGTTTAACTGTTATGCAGCACAACTATAGTTATTAATGGCAATGTAGGCTATTTTTGCTTTCATGACACATTTAGAGGCATGGGGATAAAAAAAAAGAAAACGACGCAACAGGCTGCTCTATAATTTAAAAGCAGGCAGCACAGAAAACAACGATCCAAAATAACAGAGAAAAAAAAGACCAGTCTTGTTTTCAAAAAGTTGAAACCTTATATCTGAAAGAGATAAAGCACAGGTAACTGAGGCCAGCATACAATTACAGCATGGAAGTAAGAATGTAATAAGAGGTTGTAGCTGGGGAAATTGATGAAAGAAATGGTCATCCCACAGGTATACAATGCGTTCCTTTTTATTAGTATGTTCACTGCTCACCTTTTATACCATCTATTGAAGTATGAGCCTCAGATCCTATCATCAGGCAGTAATTCATGACCATAATGCCGCTCACCTCATTGTAAGGCAATCTTGCAACAAAATAAAAAAATATTTATTGTAACACAGAGCCATGCAGAAGCTAACCAAGTCCTGACTCATTTTACTTAAAGCTAAACTCCAGGGAAAAAAATCTTTGCAGAGGCCCCCTGGTCTGAACAAATTGTGGAGTTACAGGTAGATGTCTAGGAATAGTGTTTCTTTCTTTAGCCAACATTCATTTTACAATGGTAATTTCAGCACATCTTTATTCATAAAACCAGTAAGAACAAATAGAGCCAGATAACTGACTTGGAAAGCTAGTGGTTATGAAGGATGTAACAAATTAAGTTAGTAGGTTTACCAACTCATGAAGGATAATATGGTCAAATATAGTGATGCTTCTGTATTAGTTTGAACTTAAACATACAAAACTGCAAAACTGGTCATTTTCATTTTATGCATGATATAAACTAGTTTTTGTGGCACTGCATTGTTCTAAAGACAGAGAGAAAAAAGGGGGGGGGGGGTTCAAATAAAAACATTAGAGCATTAGAATTGAATCACATTAATAGTTTCCCTCTGCTTTGATTGTTTTTCCCTATTAATTATATTGCCAAAAATATGTAAACACAGGTATCTAAAATTTATCAATATTTTAAAAAATTGCTATAAACTGCTGTAAGCCAAGTTCCGCACATGGATTTAAAAGTCCAACCAACTCTAACCTCTTTAATTTGAACACATTTTACCCAGTTGATGGGTTTAGTTGTAGTGTTAAGGGCTTAAGCCCCCCCCCCCCATACACCTTTAGATCACTCCATACAATTTCCATTAGATCTACCAACAACTATGTAGTGACGAGTCCTCCTGCTTAGAATGCATAGTGAATGGAAGGTTTAGAAAGATCCTTATATTACATGGTTTTGGTAGAAGAAGGATTGATTGTACAAAAGGTGTATGAGGGCCTTTAGTCATAGAGCTCTACTACTAAGCTCATCAATTGGGTGTGGAACTGTGTAGAGGGTATGATATTTTGAGCCGTGTAGGAAGTCTGTGAAATATTTCAAAGCAGTGAGTGTGGATGCTTTTTTTTTCATAAAGTGGATGTCAAAATGTAAATTTAATTACTATGAAAACAAAATATAACTGCTCTTGGAAGAACGGTATAGATTCCTCTGGAGAGAATAAGATGTAATTTTGTAAAATGGCTGCTAACAGCAATAACTTTACTGAAGAGCAGGAATAATTATGTGTTTTATGCCAAACTTATTCTGCTTTCTAATCCAAAAACAGCTATCCCTACCGCTATGAATCATAATTGCATATATCCGTCCGTACTTCAGATCTCCAAAGGATACCCTATGTTGACCGTTGGACACAATTATCTGATATATAGAATTGATCCAATAAAAATTGGCTATGAAATGTCTCGGACTGACAAAGAGAAAATGTCAGTTTGTCAAGTTTGTTGAACGGCCATGTCTATTTGGATTATGATTATTGTCACGCGAGCACTTTGTAACTATGTACCAAATTTTAAATATCTTGTAAAATCCTGTAAACACACTAACACCACACCAAATCTTAATGAAGCTGAATATGACATCAAATGTTTCTGTTGACGTTAAAGTCCCGGGGTCCCACTACTCCCCTGAAAATGAAAAAACCTGGGACAGATTTGGGTCTCCTGTTTTCCTCTTTTTTTGTATGTATTATTCTACTTTAAGAGAAGACAGATGTAGTGAAATATTATTTAGATGCAGTGAAGACAGATGCAGTGAAATATTATTCAATACAAATAGCTTTACAAACATTTAATTACAAAATGATTATCAGATTTATTCCTAGTTAACAAACGACTCCCCCCCCCCAAAAAAAAAAACCACAATAATCATCATAATCTCTATAACACAATGTATAAATAAATCTATATTTATATTTAAAAAGAAAAATAATCACATTTACTGTCCATAATGCTTTCAACCACTATAAAAAACATCAGTCAATGCTAATCTCCACAACAATAACCCCTATCATCATACAAGATTTCAAATATCCTACAGATTACTTTTTAATGCTGGTGAACACTTCACTCCAAGGACCTTTTCTAGCACTACGACGTGTCTGGCCCATGCTAAACATATGTTAATGATGTCTATAATTTCTGCATCAAATGTTGTAGATAAAGCAGGAAAACACACACATCCAGCCAACAAGGTTACATCAATATTTTAGTGAAGAGGGAAGCATGGAGTTTTTAAAAATGTATGTATTGTGCTTTGTGGTTTATGGAAAGAGGAAACAGATTTGAAAGGAATGACAGATGAGAAGAGATAGGTTTTATGACTCCTGATAGACCTTTTCTTAAAGCAAACTGGTTAAAAAAAATCGAACTATGCCTTAGATTTCCTTTAGGTTACCTTTAGTCGAAAACAAATATTAAAATAGTTTCCAGATTGAGTAATGTAGGCAGTTTAATACAAAGCCATATTTCATGTATAAGTAGAGATTGAGTTTGCCCTGTTCTCTAGGCCAACCCTAATTTTGCCAACGGGAATGCTTCACACTTCAACAACCAATTTGTACATGAAATTATAGAGCTTGCATCACAGATTTGTAATTTGTTAAAATATACATTTTAGCCATTCAAATAACTAAATAATGATGTCCTCAGTAGATTTTTTTAATACCTAAATCTGATATCAGCTTCTTGCAATAAGGGATTTTAGTGTGCTTTAGTGTACCATATTCAGGGGCTTTGCAAATAAGTCAGCTTGTCAGAATAAAAAAAAATCTAATTTCAAAGAAATATTGTAGCAAACGCTGGATTCATTTTTATTAAATTTTTTTATATTATTGTTTAGAGATTGGCTTAATGTTCCTTAAGAATATTAACAAACCTAAATATTTTCTTAGAAGTTATAACATTTGTGGCAAATTGACTGGAGCACAGTGTTTAGATAGGCCCTGAGCCAAAAGGACAGGGACATAGGCCTAGGAACTATAGACACATCAGAGGATAGCGCGAGTCAGCCTCCCTCCTTCAATTTAATATAATTAAAAAATGAAATAAATTAATTAATTTATTTATTTATTTTTTAAGTTTAAGAACTTGCCATGGCAGCTGTTGGGCAGTAAGGCCCTTGATGGTGGTCTGGCAATTGCATAGGATCATTGGAGGAATAGAGTCCCACCCTTTGTTGAAAAGGATGTCAGAGTGCCAGGGAACTGTTTCTGTAAAGTGGTATCTTCATTTTATTTTAATTGTCTCGAGTCTGTGTAGTTCGGCTTGAAGCCTATGTATTCGGTATTGCAGGTACAGGGTGCAAGAAAAATACCTTTGTTTTAATTTATAATGATCTGTTTATGATTGTTATTATTATTTTTTATCATTTATGCTGGTAAAAAAAGCTTCAAGGCAATTAAAACTCCAATTAGTGTGAGTTGCAATTCCAATTAACTTATGGGTAGTAACTACCTATATCTATACTCAAAACCTGATATAGATTCTATGCCTTTCCAACCTTAATAAATAATAATGAACACTGCCCTCAACAAAGCCCTGTTTTATATTGAAATGTGAAATCTATGTATAAATATTAATAAAGACTAAGAGAGTTGGCAAGAAGAAGAGACCCAAAAGCAGGTCTGGTGAAATAGAGGTTGCATAAAGCAAGTTTACCACAAAGAGTAAAGCTGGACATAGACAGTAAGATTTGCCACTGATTGACCGCTGTGCACGCTCGTGGCAATCGTTCTGCCATGAAATCTGCCGCAAATCTAATGCTTAAAAGCTAAATTCGGCCATGAATCATAAATCTAAGAATTTATGGACATGTGCTTAAGTTTAAGAACGATCCTATTACTTTGAAATTTATGTAATATAATACCACCAATTCAAGAAAACATAGAGTGATGGCAGAAAAAGACCAGGAAATCCATTTACTCTACTACTATTTTACTCTGCTTTATTTTAGTGTTTTTTGTATTTGCATAGATTTATGTTTTTTTCCAAGCATGCTTAGATGTTAAGGTTTTGAGATCAGAATTGATAAAACTAAAGCCGGAGCCTAAAATTTTCGTACTGACTTTCCAAAGAAAAAAAAATTAACAAAAAAAAAATGATTTTGCTTCCTTTTTTATTCACAATAGTTTATGTTAAATAAGGTGTAGAAATATTAAAAGTAAAACAATACATTGGATATAGAAAACAGGGTGTCAACAAGAAGTCTGTGATCAAAATCTCTTACATTTTCCCTCAAACTTTGTAGGAATTTATTTATCCCAACCAAAATGTATTCACAATGGTAAGAAAGTTTGATTTCAGAGTTAAAATATATTAACTAGTCTAGCTACACTACGCAATGGCCTCATTTCTCTACATATTGAATGTTATGTAATTTCCCATATTATTATTTACGATGGATACATTTCTTTAAATATAGAGTTCATATCCTCACCTCCCTACCTTTAAGCCATTCCTGGATAAACTCTTCCATATATTTCAAAGGACTGAAGAGAAGCTGCTTTCAAAAGATCCTAAAAACTTAGGAATCAGTTATTGATACATCAATTGCTGTCCATTCACCAAAAACTGCACTAAACATTTGAGTTTACTTTCTATTGCACACTTAGAATTCTGCGCCAAATCCCACTTAAAATAATTAAGTCTCTAAACTTTTGTTGGGCAAACCTACATTTTGTTATTTATCACAACAAATCTGTTTTCTTGCTCCTGTTATAGTATAGGTATGTTGCCTCTCACTAACAACTACCTACAGCTTTCACATCCTTATATACGTTTTATGCAATTTATTTCTTTTGGTATATTATTGTTTCTCAGTTAAACAAACATTCCCACTCCACACACTTTAAATTGCACAATTATATATATATATATATATACACACCAACCAAGTGTATCTAGTAGGGAACAGCTAAAACCATAAATTTAGCTATGTGTCATAGGAGTAGACATATTAGTTGTAAAACAATTTAAACTTATAACATATAGACAACTGCTTTTAAATTTTTTTTAACACTTATTCTAAATGTACCAAACAAGTAAATAAAAATACCAAAGAAAACATATCTGTACCTACCACCTATTACTACATAGTGCATGGAAGACAAAAAGACTGTAACCTGTAATTACCTAAGATGAGACTGAAAGAAATGCAGCCTGAGTTGCCATCCTGCCATTTCCGCCTAGTCACTGAAAGTTGAATTTCATTCTAAGTCTGAGGACACAAAAGGACTCCAACCATATATTGGGAATCTGCTACAAGCACACATCCCAATCAGCAGGGATGACATATACAAACGTAGGTTCTATTTAAAAAAAAGAATCTATTTATTTGTAATCCCAGGAAAAATTCTATATAACAAAATATTTAGGCAGTAGATAAAAGAACTGCTAACCATTGCGTTAACCCAATGGTCATCTAACGTTATTCAACAATTTACTCAAGTTTCTACTTAATTTATCTGTAAGAATTAGTAGAACGTAAAACATATTACGAGTAAAAGATTGTTTGTGCTGAAAACAAAGTGCTTCATACAAATTCACTATATCACAAAGAAGTAATATTGGCAGGGGGTTGGCTAAAATAATGTTGCTGCCAAAACGCTTACAGTATGATAGAAAGAAGTAAACATATGAAGAAATATGACATGTAGGCATCCCTGGAAGGGTCAGTGAAAAACCAATGAAATATTAAAAAAACGAAATCAACATAATACATTTTACCATTACAAGTATAAACCAGTTAAATAATATTTCCATGTGTTCTCATTTATACTAGTCAAAAATAAGGATACATCAAATTTTTTTTTACAAAAAAAACAATTACAGATCTTCACATTTTTGTTTTTCAATTTTAAAATATGCACACCACTATACACTAGTGACCCACAACTAAATGGAGCAGCATTTCACAGCCATGACTTACACAATGAGTGATATGCAGCCCAATAGTCTTCTTTTTTTTTCTGACTTATCTTTTTTATTCATTTTGCATTTTACACAATTATACACACATATAACACTTAAATCAATAGTCTTCTAACAAAGCCCATTATTGCGGGAAGTGGCTAAAGGGGGCAAAGTGGTGAACAAACACACTGTAATTTCCAACCTTGATCTCTACCAGGATATTATTATTATGGTGTTGTGTCCACTTGTATAGGGAATCAGTTAAGAATTAAGAATTGTGCACAGACAAAGTAATATCGGTAATAGGTTTATCAACTGACCACAAAATGGGTCCATCTGCAAAAGAATGAAGACATTTCTGGTGATTCACACCACAAATCCTTTTTAAGATGACCTTCAATATGTTGACTAGAAGTCACTTTTTTATCTTGCTAAAGAAATATATTCAATGTATCATAATACCAAAAAAATCCCCAAATCTTTGGAAAATTCATTCACGTTCCTGCCAGAGAATATGGAAATCTGTAAAAATGTGTGAAATAGAGTTTAGCCATATTTCGACTTTAAAATGCATGAATACCTTTTATAGCTTCAATAAAGTTAAAGCACTCACCCATGTAATACCTACTCTGCCAGTGTTTCACCAGTTAAAGCAAAACTTTGGTTTTGATAAAACTCTACATTTGCAAAAGAAAAGATCAGAGACAACATAAACTTTCCTCAAAGGACTACACATTTCAAAAGTCTTAAATGTTAAAAGTCAGATATCTACTACAGGTCTTCGCCCCGCAGTCAGCTTAAACCAAAGTCAAATAGTTGCAACGCATCTACGCAGTCCTTGATCCTTACAATTCAAACTGAGTAACAAAAATCCGATTTGAGATGCCACTTTCAAACCGCTGAAGTCAGTGCAACTTCAATTGATAATACAGCAGAAGAGGGAATGGCCGGGAGACTTATAACAGGACACATCTGGCACTGTCCAGGCTGCTGGAGAAAGCTAAAACGTCAATTAACAAAGCCTTATGGTTTCTTTCATGTATTCCTCACAGCACCTTTGTTATATGACAATTTTGAAGAGTCTGTTATCAGCACTAGGCCCAGGCAGAAGATAGGATGGCCTTGAAGCCTGAACAAAATAAATTAGGAAAATCAAGCAATCCATGAAAGATAAGGTTCTCTTTAGGTTCTCTTTAGGCTCATTTACACAGACAGTTTTTAACCACCTGGTAATAAACAAGCAAAAATCATAACCCACTGTCGGCTAAGGATGAGGCATCTGCCGGTCATTTTTTGGGATTTTGCACACCATACCTGTCATGGGGTCATTTTTAAAATCACCCCCAAGCGCCTACACAACTTTACTCTCCCTCTCAGTCACTACCACCAATCACCTTTCTTCAACTCTTACTCCAGGGCAAGCCACCCTTCCGCCTACCCCTCTTGTCTGGGTGAACATTCCTGATCCTGAAGTGGAGTGCAAACAGAACGTGCATTACTGGCTGAAATCCTAAAGTTTTTGCCATGAGTTCAGCTTTAGGACATTACAAGGACATGGATAAAACTTAGTCACGAGCTACAGTCTAAATTTTTATGTTATTTACGTACATAGATTTTACAGTGTACTCAATTATGTATTTTTAATAATAAGGAATATAAAATAATTTGAACCTTAAACAATATTACAGTTTCATTATTTTCTTTCATTAAAACATTAAAAATCTTATGTGATAAAGGCTTCACCATCCTTAATATAAATTGTTAGTGCTTTTTCTCTAACTGCGGTACCAGAAAATTCTATAAAAGAATCTATAGAGGAATGACTTTTAACCCATAATATTTTGTAGCTGCTGATGGATTGCAGATCAACCTATTCAGGTATAAAGGTGCGTGTAGAACACACTATATAATTCATGTACTTCCGCAGCAATACTATATTTTAAAGTTGGCCAATAATATTTGCATTTATAATTACATTTATAAAAAAATCTATAGCTATTACTAAAAAAATCTATAAAGAAAGACTCAAGCTTCTTTTTACGGATTAGATTTGTTAACTAAAAGGTAAAAATAGGTAAACAGAAATATGTTTTTTCTAGACTGGATAATAAAGGCAAAATATTCAGGC
Source organism: Ptychadena robeensis (assembly GCA_036250615.1). Classification (NCBI taxonomy): domain Eukaryota; kingdom Metazoa; phylum Chordata; class Amphibia; order Anura; family Ptychadenidae; genus Ptychadena; species Ptychadena robeensis. Next base: position 82,463,171 of record CM070033.1, on the reverse strand, counting down.
ACGTCATTCCATGTAGATTCTCATCTTCTTCTAATAAGCCTTTTCACAGTCACAGTAGTCACAGTCACAGTAGTCTAGTCAACAAACCATGAACTGATTTTGCCATTTTCAAGAAGACAGACACCAAAGTACAGTTACTGAGGTTAATTAGTAAGTTCAGTTTATTACGCTTCATTGGTCAACTGACACGTTGCAACAATTTTAACCAATCAGTCAGTAGTATCCCAGGCTTGAATGAACTAAATAGATAATACAGCTATGTATACTGAAAAAATATAGCTGTCCTCATTTGATGAGTCTGTAAATGGCAGTGCTTCATGGTCATTGTTATTTGTGTTAACACACTAGGTGCTAAAAATGTATTACTCTTTATAGTCAAGATTATTCCTTTTTTTTTTAAATAAAGTTCATTCACTTTTTATATTGCAGAAAACAGATATTTTGGAATAATGAAAGTCAAATTAGATCATAAGAGTATAATTTAAAATAATAGAGAATGATGCATCATTAGTTCAACATGAATGTGTGATTATTTACATCAAATATGAATTTTGGCAAATGTAAAGGTTAAGCCAATTGCTTTTAATGCAGTATGAATTGTCCATCATACATTTCAAAAATTACAATACAAGGGACAATATTATTTATAATACAAAGAAGTTAATACACCAAAATCTGAACTAGTCCAGTTTTGATAAGTACCTGGGTATATAATATCTGTCAATCCAACCTATTTATAGTCTGGTATGAAGAAATATTTCTGGCATATTCAATGTCCCATCTCAATTTAATATCCTGAATATTGATATACACATTCTGTACTTTCAGTTCTTGCAATGGCACATTTTAATGAAATGTTTTTTCAGTGCTAACATTGAGGCGTCTCATTATGTAACAGTTGGCAAAGCATGTCAATGACCATGAAAACTGTTTATGCCATTGGATTAAACTAGGTATCTGAACTAGTCTGTTACAAACTACAATTAGCAGTACTTAAGGTCCCCCCACACGTAGCGAGTGGGGACCAACAGATGAGCTGTGGAGAGAAACATAATCACGCTGCTCTCCATCGCTCAGAGTATCGGAGGGCACCCTTTGTGTGCTGGCCATTAGTTTAGATGGGGACGCCGCTCCCCATTCAAACTAATAATTCAAACTAATGGCATCAGCATTCTCTGGCCGACCAACAGGGATCTGTCGCCCCATGTGGGCAGCCGCGATCCACGACCGGCTTTGCCGCCGACCGAAAGACGCAAACGCACATCGTTCGGCAGCAAAATCGCCCGCGGCTTGTTACGTGTGTGAGGACCTTTAAGCTGGCCATACACCTTTAGATCTGTCTGTCAGATATCCTTTAGATCTACCAACAACTATGTAGTGCCAGGTCCTCTGCGATTGAACACAGGTAGACTTTATGGTTTAGAAAGCCCCTTATATTACATGGTTTTGGTAAAACAAAAGGAGATCTAAAGGAAATCTGACAGAGAATTCTAAATGTGTATGGGGGCCCTTAGAGTTGAAAGAACTCTCAAAGGCAACCAAAGGGTCAAGCATCAGTCATAAGCTTTGTCAAAGGTCTACAATCTTTATTTGATCTTTCCCCATTTACCATAACATATTCCATAATGTGTCTTTATATAACGGAAGCTATGAGGGTAACCATCATAAACTTTTGTTTTGGGCAACACAGTGGTAGCATCAGCATCAGAGATGTGAGACTGTCTAGTCTAGGCTTTACCACAAATAGTATATAAATGTATTTTGTTCAAACAAAGGGTAGTGATGTTCCTTTTCTTTTTAGACCAATCATTTGTTAGCCAAGAAAGCAGACTGGATTTTTCATGGATGGTAAGCCTAAAATGCATTAGGTTTGCAGGAAAATAACATTACCTGTTAACAAAAAGTTAATCACCAAGAAGTGACCAGTAAGCAGTGGTGTACACTATATAAGACACTTTTATGAATCTGATGATAATGTGTAACTTACAACTTGCTTCACCCTCAGAAATCTGAACTACTAAGTGGTAAAAAAGTATGCAAGACGTTCTGTGCGTTGATCATGATATATACAGCCTACCGCATTACAGTTGTCCATGGGCTTTAGAACTTAAAAATTAACAGGAATAGAAAGGGCTAATTAAAATTAATCAAATTTACAAATTATTCCTTCCAATAATCTAAGTGTATATTACATGACATCTCATTCATGTGTAGCCTCTGGTCCTGTGTAGCCTCTGACAGTGGACTTTTCAGATGCATTTTATGCTGAATTTATAAAATACAGTGTTATAAAATGTGCCAGTAGTCTTTGATATCTCCTTCATTTCTCATTCCCCCTAAAGCATGTTTGTACTCTCTGACAGGTTGGTCTAGCATTTAATTGCTAAAATATTTACTGTAACGCTTCCATTATGTCAAGAGCCACTTCTAGTGCCAACTAAATAAACAAAGTTGATCACTACTGTGTTACATGACTATAAAAAGGGAATATACAAACAATATATAAGTTCTACCTATGTTTTATGTAAATACTGAATCAGTATGAGCCATGTTGAACCCATCTTAACCCTTGAGGATCTTTGAAAACAAGGACTACCAGGGTCACCTGCTCCAATTACTTTAATTGGAAATAATATGTTTAATTGAACTAATGATTGTTCCTTTATTATTGATAAAACTTTCAGCTATTTTCATGAGCAAGGTTGATTTCAAATGCATAGTTCTCATTGTAGAGTCAAAGGGTTTACAAGTGTTTTCCTGCTTATGGCTTTCAGCGTTTTTGCTTCCATAGAATAAGTATGGAGTATTTGCTAAAAAGGTTTACAATTAATAAACTCAGCCCAGATAATATTGCAGTTCAGTTTCACCAAATCCATGTGTGTATGCATTCCATTAGTCACATTTAATATTTTGTTTATTATCAAAGAATATCTAGTTGGCCATGTAAAATGATTTGATCATTGCAAGGTCCCTTCATATCCTAAGCATACAGATGTAAAATTCAGTCTCTGAAAGTAGGTAAGATGCTGGATTGTCTGCCAAGCTTGTATTTCATTTTGGATCTTCATCCTTTCAAAGTCATCTTTTTTTCTCATCACCTTTTTAGTCAGATTTAATAAACTGTATGCATATAATTTGTTATGTGTGACTGTTGGACATCCCTAGATAACCCATTACGCTTTGTTAGTGGTAAGTGATACTATTGCAAAGTGGAAGCATTGAGAAACAACAGTAATAGTAAGAGAAAACAGTTACAGAGAAGAAATATTTATACAATGTAACAGCAGATCAAGACATACCCCTGAGTCTAACACAGATAGTTTTTGCATAATTCAAGTTCAAAGTCAAGTAAAAATTGTAACTTTCAACTTAATAGTTAGAGCAACACTTTAAAAAAAAAACTCTTCACTACATCTACAATCTTGGTGATGATGATCATATTCAGAGGATTTGCAATCAACTCCCAAAGTCAGCCAATTTAAAAAAAATCTCTAATTAAGAAAATTAAGTCTCAATTACAATTAAATGTCTAAATGTTATAACTGGTCTTAGATTCATGTTACAACCTTATAACCCCGAAATACAGTTTATAAAACTTAATGTTATAGATAGTGATGGCCAAACATCAGCAGTGTCCGTTAGGAAACAGGGGGATCAGATATTTCTAAAAGTACGATCGTCCGCCTGTTTGCGATAAACTTCAAATTCCCCTCCTGTCTGTGACGTCACGTCCGGTATCTGAAACACACAGTTCTGTATTCCATATACCGGAAGTGACTTTTTTGGCCAGATTTTTCACTAGAGACCGGTGTCGCTACCTCGTCTCTAGTTAAAAAATATTCTTCCTTTGGCTGGATCTTTCCGCACCTGACCTGGCCGCGGAAGAATAAAAAACTTTTGTTAAACACCCATAATGTTCATCAGCAAGAAGAAAATATGTGATGGCCATCGCGTGGGCATTTCAGCCATCACTAGTTATAAATCACATATGCAGCCCTATTCCTACTACTATTCAAAATATCTATAATCATGATTTCTGCTAATTCTGCTGCATCTCTATACTGAAAGGGATTAAATAAATTGGCACAACTAGTCTACTGCTCGTGGAAAGCAGCAAGTGAAACAAAACATGTGTTAGATTTTCTAGAAAAGCACAGCCTATTGAGGTTACTCTCAGGATCAATCACACTCAAAACAGACTATATGCTTAGACTTACTTTTTTGTTCTACATCTTTGAATATAAGTTATTGTACATAAAATATAAATAGGCAAGGTCTTAAAAGATAAAAGCTGAGAGCAGGCACAACGATAAATGGATGTCTCGTCGCACAATATGATGCATACTATGATGAAATCAAGCTTGCCTCTTAACAGCTATTCCCGTTGCAGAGAGACTGATGTACAAGTCTCCTAAAAAGCTCTTTCAGTGTTTTTCTAAACAGACAACCCTTAAGACGGAGGCTTTCATATAAAAAAAAGTGTACGTTATACATGTAAAGATAGATTTCACTAAGCATGTCAGAGATACATAATCAGACAGACTCTTGCTTTAGATCACACCCACTTGTTTGTGTTTCAAAGAACCAGTTAAGCCCCCCATACACGTTCCGATTTTTCGTACGAATTTCGCCCGACCGACCAATGTGGTCGGGAGATTAATCGATCGGGAGATTAATCGATCGGGAGATTAATCGGATTCGGAATTATGTACCCGACCGATCTCGATTTCTCAAAATCGGCCAAAAAATCGGTCGGGACCGCTTAGGACCTGTCCGTAAATTTTTGGTCGATCTGCTGTTAATAAATAGGGTCGGGCTGATGGATCGGTGATAATTCGAATTCCGATTTTTCGTGCCAGCCGACCGACCGTCCATAACATTTTAGGTGAAAATCGGGTGACAGGATCGGACGAAAAATCGGTCAGGAGAATAATCGGAACGTGTATGGGAGGCTTAAGCCATTGAAGATTCCTAGAAGGTTCTTCTAGACTTTCCCAGAAACTTATAAGCCCATGAAATTCTACTATGTGCTATTGATGATACATGCAGTCGTATTGATTAATAACCATGCTTCAAAGCTACTTCAAGTTAGAATTTAAGTAAAATGTGAAGCTATATAATGCTGGTTTTGTTTCTAGGTCATACATGATCAGACTTTATACTTTTAATTTCTTTTATTTTCAGATTTCATGTCAACAAGCGGAATCTACTTCCCAATTGACTTTTAGGAACCAATAAATCTAGAGATCTAAAACTTACTATAAAGTTGATATTAAAACGTTAACAAATGTTTCCTTAAATATAAAGTAATATTCATGGAAACCAATGTTTTTATATATTGTTCATTAAGATATTTAGAAACCCTGTCACCACCTTGGAAAATCAAGTATTGAAAATGCTTGCTATTTAAATTAATCATTTTGCAATGTGCCAGTTAGGTATGACTAGAATCAAGTAAACCTGGACAACACCACTACAATGAAAAAAAAGTTATCCTTGCAGTTGGGTTACTCTCAAACCTTTAAGAGCAAATGTTAAAGCCATATAGAAAAGCACACACCCCGATTTTTCGGACTATAAGACATACTCTTTTCCCCTTAAAAAACATTCTTCTCATAGTCCAAATATGTAAATAAAAATATTAAATAGAGAGAGAGGTATAAGTTCCAGCGTGCAGGGTTGAAACTTTAGTATGTGTGTATATACATTTATGGAGAGAAATATTTTAGAATCTGGCACCTTACTCATGAGCAGAAATTTACATATTGGAGGAGAGATGAGTCTGTGTCACATGATTTTATTACTGCATTGCAGAATGTTATTGTAAATACACAACTTTTGCATCAACTCACTCAGCTAATACTGTTGTGAGCTCAGTCTGTTGTGAATATAAAATTTACCTCCTCCCATAAGTAAATAACTGTGTAAAAGCTGAGTGAATTGATGCCATTTTTATAGTATGAGTTGTATATTTACTTTTCTGCTTTGCAAATAAACAATGATGTGACACAGACTCATCTCTCCTCCCATATGTAAATAGGTGCTCATGGGTAACTTGCTAGTGCCAGATTGCAATTGCAATTTGTGTCTTCCCATAGGCTGGTCAGAGTGTTCAGGGAATGTGTACTGCTAGTGATTGGACACATGAGTTAGGTTTCAGCCCTGTACTCTCTGCTGTAACTAAGACGGATCTCCTGGCACTGGCCTTTTGCCTTTGGCTTGGCTCAAGGAAGTACAGCAGCAAAGGCAGCAAATATTTGTCTTTTAGTACTGCCCATTAGGCATGACTAGGTGTATTAACAATATATACTGCATGAACAATTCCTGAGAATGTAGCTGGAGCAATTTCTAACCTCACTGTATATATAGATGGCTGTTTTTCTGTTTTTTTTTTATATCTAGGTGCTTATAGCCCCCCAAAAAATCAGTTTTTACCTGAATCTTTATTCCTTTATCAGGCAGCACCCCTGATGTTCATCTGCTGCCTACTTCTGTGTCAGCCTGATTGAATAAAGGCAGATTTAGTTTTGTCTCTTAACACTTAACTGAAAATACAATTTATGTAAATTACTTTTATATATCTTTGTTTTACAAATGATTTTTCATCTTTATTTTTGTACTTCTGTTGCTTTGTAGCATTATAAAGCAAAAAGGAAAAGTGGAATTGCTGCCCAGAACTGATAATCTAGTTTAATTTGTCAAATTAAATAATAAGTTTAATAGCTATGGGCAACAATTTCACATTTGTTTTACCTCTCTGCATTTTGCATTGTTACAAATTTTTAAGCTAATGTTATGCTCAGGCATTACCGCCCCGAACGCGTCACGGTGATGCGGAAGGGGGCGGGGGGGGGGCATCACCATAGACCTCCATGTTAATGGAGGAGCGCCGGCTTTCTCTCACACGCAGCTGTTGTCAGTAATGACAACAGCTGCGAGTAGAGCTCCGGCGGGAAGCCGGAAACGACAGGCAGTGTACACTGTACACTGCCTCGATTGCCCGTATCGGCACGATACAGGCAGTGCGCTAGGAAGGTTAATTTTTCTTTCTGTGTTTCGCTAATGTGTTTAATCACTATTCTGGAGTTTACTAAACTATTCTGAAGTATTATGTATGAAGTATGAAGTAGCCTAATGGGGCATCATACCTGTTTTCTCCCTGAATTACTGCAGCCTATTTTTGACCATGCCTGCCACCTACATCCACTGTTGCTGCTTATCTTTAGACTGTGCCTTTGTCTGACACCCTGCCTGCCACATGGTACTATGCCTTACTTATTCTTCCTCTTCTGTATTGCAGAACAATACTCTCATCACCTCCATACCTGTCAACGTGACTCTTCCTCCTTAGTTTCTATCCTACTTGTGCCGATATTGTGCTGGGTGGGAAGTTAGGAGGGAGAGTAAAGCCTCCATCACCTAAGTTAGCAGGCTAGCAAATAAGAGTAAACTTCCTGATGTCGGACGAGACATCACAAACTATCCCCTTCCTGTATTTGAAACACGTGGCACTCTTCCTTGGTCCTGCAAGCTTTCTTCTAAGAAGGGGAAACTTGAGAAGTATGCACATCAGCTTCTATTCAGGTAGACATGAACATGATTCCAGTTTCTTCTTATGGATAAGGCCAAAAGTATATATGTGTATCCAACAGCTTTTAAAGCCACTTACTGCTTCCCCATGCTTCATTTTTACATTTGCTCTCATGGCCCTCACCTTCAGAGAACAAAAAATAGTTTTAAGATGCTTTTATGAGAAATGCTTAGAAAACATTCTTTAGAAGAAACTAAATTGTATTACATTATGGATCTTCTATGCAAATTGAACACTGGTTATTTGGTGTATCCAGCAAGTTGCCATACAGATCAATTTGGAAAACATACATTGGACTTCATTATGGGTCTTCTAAATGAGTTGAACACTGGCTGTCTATTTGGTCTATCCAGCAGGTTGCCATACTTTCCATATGACTGGGTCCCAGTATAACGCACCATTTGAAACAGTACAAAAGTGCTGCTTATGCCTGCCATACACACCCCGATGGTGTGCAGGCAGACCTGTCCCGATATGTTCCGGCATGCTAACATGATGACGTCATCACATTAGCATCCCGGTGCATTATGGGGCCCCTTCAATCGGCGGCACCCTTTGTGTGCCGGCCATAAGCTGCAATGAAGACGCCGTCTTCATTGAAGCTTATGGCATCGGCTTCCATCGGCTTGCGCCGGCCAGAGATTATCGGACATGTCCGTTCTCTGGCCGGCCGAGCTGTGGGGCGACAGGGATCTGTTGGCCCATGTGGGCACATGCTGATAAGCGGCCGATTTTTAACCTGACCGACGGCGCGAGCGCGCACGCCCGTCGGTCAGATTAAAAATCGGCCGCTTATCGGCATGTGTATGGCTAGCATTAGACAGTATATACATCAAACTTATACTATTGTACAGTATATTGTAGTCAAGCTAGTATCTGCACAAAATATTAATAGGAAATAGTTCACTTTAGCAAAAAAAGATAAAAACCAAATCAAAGACTTTAAAACCTGCTGAAATTCCAATTTTAGTCAATAGCATTTTTCTGTACTCCAGGCTAGTTTTGATTCAAATGTCTTCTACGATTGAGAGTGTGGCAGCTGGCATAGTAACTGCTGTTTTAATTTGGTAATAAAGTATCATAAATAATAAAAAGTATAAAGAATTTATATAGCTTTCCACATGAAAAGCTGCAACAAAAAGCCATTAACAGAAGACTCCATTAATTGCACTCGACTATGTTATTAGAGCTAATTGCGTTCAACATTAGTTGAAAGAGCAGAATTGTTAAGAAGTCAAGGTTTTAATGCTGACCGTTAAGTATAAATCACTAAAACTGATGAAGCAGATACTTTACATTTCAGGCCAAGGGGTAAATATACGAGAAGTCAGAAAAATTAGCAAATTCCAGAAGTAATTTCATCCTTCATCCATCGTCAGCAATAGACTAGAGACTACCATTTGTGACCTAGTTTAATTAACCAATTTCTTAGTCACAGTATATTATCCACTGAAAAAACACTCTATTGTATTATTAGGTTTTATAGTAAAGTTGTTGGGCCTCCAGTGATGGATAATGGTATAGCTTCATAAATTGTGGGGACGGGGTTATTTGAGTTTCTGTGGTCTACTGCAAAATCCAAATAAGCAACGTATATGTTATGCCTATTATTTAGAGTACCAGTACAAAATCTGGGTGCACACGTTCCCTTTAATGTTTGTCAATGTTATTGTCTTTAAATGTAAATGTTTGCCTTGTTAGATTATTTCATGTTGTGTAGTTGAAAATTTTTTTCGATGAGATACTGATGCTATTTCCAGTGATGCCAATTAAACAATTAAAAGACAGGTTTGAGGTACTCGTGTCAGCTTTACTCCATACCTTTGAATTATTAAATTAAAGGGAAACCTATGCCTATACCTTTTTTTTTGTACCTGGCATGTTCCACCTGGACACTGCTTTGTATTGTTTATATCACACATATGCCCTGTATTGGACATTGACAGGAACAGATCTACGAAATCTTTTCACATTTGCCATAGCAAAGTCATTTAGCATTTCACTTTTGCCTTTTACATAAAAACAAAAATAACAGCATTGCAATATGGAAAAACAGCTTACTTTATTTTAGAGTACATCCTCAGTTAGGCAAACTTCTCAGTAGTGTTTTTTACATATTTTATTTTTATATATTTCTAGGCTCTGTCAGTCATACTTCACCATTGCTACTCATTATTTTATTAAGTCCCAAATATAGAATCCCAAGCAATCTCTGGACCATCATAGTACAAGTACTACAGTACTAGCATTGTATGCAAAAAAATCACACATTAAGCTCCTATTTATACATATTTTACATATATATACCTAGTATGCCTCTTATTTAGACCAGTGGTGGGCAACTAAGTTGATATGGAAGGCCACAAGTGCAGCCCTCGGCCCTCACTTAAGGGCAGCACATAACATTTTCAACCTATACTGACTTATATAAGCATTTTTATAATGAAGAAATGACAGTAAGAAAACATAATTTTTTATTTATAAACCGCAAAACTTGTTTAAAATAATACTTCAAAAATTAGGAAACATTGTAGTATGGTAATGCACATTTTGTGTCATACATATCATCAACGGTTATGTGCCTCATAGATATCATCAAAGCCTTTGATGATATCTATGGGGCACATAACCATAGATTCAAAGGTTATATGCCCCTATTCTGAGGTTGTATGCCACATACAATAATCCCCTGTTCCTTGGTGGAATAGTGGGAGCTTAGGCACTCATATTCTTAGAGCAGGAAGCGGAGTAGAGGTGAGGGACTTGCTGAGGCACTGTCTGGGTTGCTGATTGGCTTTCATGTGCTCAGCTAGAGGGAGTCCCTCTCCTCCTCTTCCTTACCGAAGAAGATCCTGGGCGAGGACAGGTGAGTTTCTATGCCCTATGCATTAACAGTTAAGTTTCGGGGACCACAAGTGGAAGACGTTGGGGGGCCGCTAGGAATGCCCAAAGGGCCGCATGTGGCCCCCGGGCCGCAGGTTGGGCACCTGGAATTTAGACTATCTCAACATATTATATCTCTTATTCTTGTCAAAGCTATTTTCAAAGTCATTGATACTGTAATGGTAAACATATAGTGCAATGACAAGAGATGATGGCTTTACCAGTGGTTCCCAAACTTTCCCTGCAGGCCCCCTTTTCTAAATAGGAACAGTATGATGTATCTATCTTTCACAATTGCCCTGCTTTTGTGTTTTGCATTAACAAGCTGCTTTGTGCTTTGTAGCATGCATTTTCTCAAACACTTGTATAGAAGAGGCAAGAGCTACATAACACAGAAAAGAAGGGTTACGGGTAAAAAAAATGCACCACAGCCACAGGACAAATAGTAAGTGTGAGTTAGTTAGCTAGTGTGAAATGGTCCTCAAACTTTGTTTTGTAATACAACTCCCTTTTTCATACCGGAACTTTTGCAGGACTCTCGGGAGAAGTACCAGCGGAGGAAAAGCGAACACTAGTTAAAACGGCCATGGATGATCCAGCCCCAATGCCTAATTGGGGCTGGATCTCTAATTCTCATAGAGATACACACACTACAATCATGCAGAGACATGAATCATACACATAAAGACAAAAACACAAAAGACACATTGTATGAACTTCCCTCTGCAGCTAGTTCCTCAGCTCCCTAACCGTGTCCCCCCTGGAGTAGCCCCCCCCCCCCCATTTGGGGAACCACTGGAGTATACAAGTATACAATTCAAGGAATGATTATTACTGCTTGACAATATGTATCTGACACTTTGAGTAGTCTGTAGTGTAACCCCTTGAAAGTGACCATAGGGTCTACATCCTAGAGGATAGATGCAAAAGCACACAGACAGGCATTCAAACTCTATGGCAAGTACTAGCTATAAAAACATAAATCATAAAATTTTTCCTCAGCTGTAAAAAGTGTAGAAAGTTTTAAATTGTAAAGTAAAACATATATGGTACAATAAGTGAAATGCTCAAATTCATGTTTTTTGCTTGAAGTTAATAGGCTGAATCTGTGGTTATGAAATGTACAATAAATGATCTATGTTTACTGAACAACCAACAATACACTTAACAATATGTTCTTGCCAACATAAGTAGGAGTAGCTGTGGAGAAATTCACATTCACATTCTATGACAAAGGTTTATAAAGCTTTTTTCCATAAAACCAGACCTTGGCAGTCGTCCTTTCTCTGATCTAGATGACTTTACAGTCTTGGTAGGATCTAATCATTGAGGGTTTCTGAGACTAAACTACAGAATGGAACAGATAGCTATATAGGATACATATGTCTTACCTAGAAGAAAAATGCATGTACTTAGCATTACTAAATTAATAATAATTTATAATAAGTAGATCTTTGTATTTTATCTCTTTCTGGATTTCAACTTTAAAGTGAAGCTGTACAGTATCCATGTTAGGAAAAGCAGAAGATTTGTATTAACAGTTGCCAAAGTTGCCAGATGTCAGGAAGAAGATTCAAGATATTACCAAGCAGGCTCAGTCCCTAGAGTTAAAATGTTATAAATTCATGTTTGATTAACGAGAATCTTTATTAAGACGGTGCAAAGTGCAGTTATAGTCGGCAGTAATGCAGGATAATTAAACACATTTCACCTTTTAAGTGTTTAAAGCAATCTGTTTTATTGTTGCTGGAGAACAGTATTTAGAACTTTCCATTATTATTATTATGTCAAATGTTTCATTTCAGAACATAATAAACATCAAGTCTTTATAGGCTTTCCAAATTATTTAAAGTTTAACACATTCTTCAAGAAATTCCAACATTTATATTTTTTAAACACAAAATAAGGGCATAATGGAGAAGCTTGGTGATCTTTGTGCAACTATCTTAAGGTTCTGCCACAGCATTTCGATTTGGTTGAGATCTGGCCTTTGAAAAAGCCTTTTCCACACCTTGAATCTTTGTTTTCTTTTTATTTAGTTGTAGGTGTGCTGAGAATCATTGATATGTTGTAGGACCCAACTTTTTGTAGGTTGCTGTAAATTTGACTGTAGAACACTTAAATACCGAGTTCATAGTTGACTCAATGACTGCACAGTTATATATATACCGTGTTTCCCACTGTCTTATATTAATTGTAGGTGCGAAAAAATGCACTAAGGCTTATTTCTGGGCTTAGAAGAAGTGACAAAACGCCTTCTGCCATGTCTTTTCTAGATATGGAATCTTTCTCTGGGACATGGTAGGTCTATTAGAAGCACAGGGGAGCATAGCAGCTTGGTCTTTCGGGGGAGGTCTTACTTTCGGGGTAGGTCTTATATTAGGGGAAACAGGGTATATATATATTTTTCCAGAACGTGATTTTATGTTTTCTAAAGTACATCTTTATGTCTATAAATGAATCCAAACAGTCAAGATCAAGAACACGCTGGGTCTGAAAAGCTCACTTTCAGAAAATTCTAATCAATTGTATTTTCCCTTTCAGCACGAAATGCCAGAATGCTTTATTCACCTTTTTTTTTTTTTTTGCTTTGGTAACAACAAAACATTTTGCCCATTAAAGTTTTATTTTTGTTGCAAAAATCCTAACATTGCTTCAGACAATTATATAAAGGGCACACAGGCTCCAGACATTTTAGATTAAAAGTAGCTCAGTCACTAAGTGTTCAGATCCCCAGGAAAAACTGACAAGAAGGCTTTTTCAGCTTTCACATATTAATCTGTTATTTTCCTGTTTTTTTCTAAATGTATTGTTGTAAATACAATTTCATAATAACATTTTAGAATCATGTTATCCACTACTATCCGACGGTTTTGATTAATAATTTAATTCAATTAATAAAACCGTTTAACTTAGATATTTTTGGACTATTGTGCATGTCTATAGCAATCACCATACTGGCCTATAACTATAATAGGCAAGCTCGAGGGGTAGAGTGGGGTATAGAGGCTTCTTACACTCACATTTACCTAGATTACCAATTACAGTCACAGAGACATCCTCACTAGGTGTACTAAAGCTGTTTACAGACATGCAGTTTTATTTATAGGGTATGATTCTTGATTGCTCCCAACGACTGGGGAAAAATTATTCTGTTCTGTAGGGTGGGGAGGTAGGATGAGGGGCAAGTGGCACTCCAATCCATTCTCCTCTACAGAATGCAGTGACCATCAGGCAAATTAGTCATTTAGATATCCCTCCTTCTGTATTACTGGGCATCCGTGCCCTACAGCTGTCCAGTTGCCAGATATTCCACCAACCTGATCATGGAAGATCAAAGCCAACCTACACGCTTGCCAGAGAGACATGGAGTACAGGAGTAGACAGAGCTTTCTGGCTTTTTTACATCTAGTCACTGGCATGTAACTATATAGGCAGCCTCATGCAGGGAACTGTGCAACTCAGGAGTAGATATAACAGAATTGAAGTATAGAACACAACTGATCATGATAAAAAGCCAACTTACAGATGTTTATGAATATCCAAGAAAACCTCAAATAATGTCTGTCTGAAAACACATGTAGCTTTTGTTAAAATATCAGTTAAGGTCCACACTGCTTTGATTCTGTCTCATAATGCAAACCTGTGCCATGACATTGTAATGATTAGGTATTTACAGTGTCATGAAGAGAGCCGAAGTTTTTTGTTGACTTATGTAGTAGCATCAACATCTGAAGCAACAGAAGATGTATTAAATAGTAGGACTGACAGACTGCTTAACTGCTGGTTTATAAAAACTGTCAAGGCCCCCAACATATTTAGCTCTTTGCAAATTGCTTCCACAGTAAGATAATTAGGATATTCTCCCTTAACCTATCAGTAATTACCATATATTCTAAAGAATCCATCAGGATGAAGGTGGCATCATTATTCTGCTGAGAATACCAGAATTGTACTGTTATTTCTGATGTCAATGGATTATCTTCCTAGTGGGTGACCAGTTTGTATTATTTTAGATGTTTACCGTAAATGCTTCATAATTTCTCCTTTATAACTTATTATGCAGACCTTCAAAAAGAGTTCTGCTGCCAGCTACTTAATTTGCCTTTGCTTGTCAGTCACACATATTAGGGAGTAAACATATGCTTTTGTTGTTCTGTGGCTGCTGTAACTGTTTCAGGGAGAAGCGTCAACATAAAGAAGTACAAAAGAATTGTTTAGACACATGGAACGTTTTTCTGCTTTGATTTGTCAGACATAGGCTCTTACAGGTTCTATACATTGTGCAGTAGTATTATTTTGTAAAAACTACCTACAGAACCATTAAATGCAATGAAGACAAACAATTTCATTTAGAATATGAGCTATTTATTTACTGTAGTATGTCCTTGAAGGATTTTGCTAATAGAATTGAATTTATTATTATCTTGTTCCAAAATTCTCATTTAGTCTCTATCCAACCAAAGTATTTTTAAACACAACTACCGTGTATGCCAGGAATAACTGAAAACAAATGTTCTGTAAAGCATATGTAGATAATTATACAGAAAGTTACACTACTGGCACTTCTTATGATAACAATTAAAGATGGAACAAGCAATTATGATCCTTTCTATTTAAATCTTTTTGGGGGTAGTACTAGATTATTGTACTGGTAATTGGGGAAAAAAGACAGGAAGTCATACAAGCTTTCTCTAATTTGGCCAGATGTTCTTAGTGTTTTCTGTTCTTTCTTTAGACACATCCATTCTCATGGAACCCTTGGTGTTATCCAAATGTTTCTAAAGGTAGCCATACACAGGTTGATTTGTCAGCGATCAAATGCCGATCAGTTGCTGATCCAATCTTTCCAGGCGATCAGAAATCGGCAATTGATCGGATCGGGAATCGATGCAACACCACCTTGGGAATGCGATTTGTGGCTGATTTGGACATGAGCCGATCTCCAAAATGGCAGATTCCACAAAATCCATCGATCGGAAAAGCTGCTGCATAGGGCTATGGGTTCATCAATGTACTCCGATTGCCAAACGATTGACCAAAAAACCAACATGTCGGTTCATTGTCCGATCCGATTTTTTGTTGATTCCAATTTTTTTGGGGTCGATCGGGCAGAGTGATCAAAACACGATTGACTGCCGATCGATTGCCGATCAAACTCGTGAACAATCGATGGGTCAAAAATCGAGTGGAAAATCGAACTGTGTATGGCTACCTTTAAGGTTACATGAGATGCTAACAGCACTTGGCCAAGCTCACTGGTCACAACTTTAATAATGATAGTCTTCCTATTGTCCACCAATGAATGATATGAGAGACTGTGACACAATATTAAGTGGCACCAATAAAAATCTACATCTAGACATCTTTATCTAGTCTTTGGAACAATTTTAGCACTTTTAAAGATGCTTTTTTTGCATCAGCGATCACAGAGCAAACAATAGAGATACTTGTATAAAGCTTTGAATCTGATATCAATCTAATCATGTAGGAGAGAATGTTAACCAACAGTGAATATTTGGTGAAAGTAGCATGTAAATGTAAATTTAACAGCAAATCTACCCCAGCGGGTCCAGTAGGTGCTGAAGAAAATGAAACAAAACCTGACATCTCATTACCTTTGCTGTCCTTGCCACAACCACTGTAAGTTATGTTTTTGCTTCTGTAGAACAAGATGATGTTCTCTTGTATCACTAAGGATAGATTTACTCTAAGCGTGCTTTATTAACATGCCCCCCCCCCTTGCTGCAAGCTCTTCAGCCAGTATGCCCACCTATCTTAAGATATTCATATGTCTATTAAATTTATTGCCTTCACTATGTAAATTTATGAATGGCCTTGTACACGGTGGCAGCATTGTAGCTAAATAAATTCTAAAATGGTAATAAATAACATTCCCAATATGCTTGTGTCTAAGCTCTGTGTGTGACATCTAAAACCCTGGGGCGAGATCAAATAAAAAGATCAACTTTAAACCAAATAAAGTGCAGCCATAAGGAAAATAAACAAGATTACACCTAGCTTACAGTCATGTTTGACTTTATTTTCAACATATTTACTAAGTAAGCAATAAGCTGTCAAAGGTGATATGGAAACATGACACAAGAGTAATGTACTCTCCGACTGCTAAAACAGTTTCCCTTGTACGTTTATGCGTGCAGCCTGGTCTTTCCCCACCAGCAGCGGCATTAACCGAATAACTTAACAGAATCAGCTGGAAAATCTACTCTTTTCTCTCCATGGCATGTGGCGTATCAGCCGCTTGATTCTAATCACTGTTAACGCTGGCTGGCGGAGGACCTTGACAAAAATAGCTTGCTACTTTTAATTAGGCGACAATTCCTATTCTGCTTATCCTCTAAAAGCATTATCATTCTGCTTTATTTCAAATTGCAAGCATGTGCCCACTGCTAATCTATTTCTTATTTTATGGAAACATCTAGAAAAGGAAGAAGACTATAGTAGATTTCTACATCTAATCAAAACAACTAATTCGATCCCAGAGAAACTAGGAACTCTTTCATCGACCTCCTCCATTATATTCCATGGGCGGTACATGTATTCTAGAAATTCTCTTTCACAAGTGGCATGGGAAATGGTATTGTAATGTAAATTTCACAGCAAACCTAAATGCTGACCCAGCGGGTCCAGTAGGTGCTGAAAAAAATTAAACAAAACCTTGCATCTCATTACCTGAGCTCTCCATGCCACAACCACTGTAAATGATGTTTTTGCTTCTGAAGAACAAGATGATATATCACAAAGGATAGATTTACTTTAAGTGTGTTTGATTTACAGTGGAGGAAATAATTATTTGACCCCTCACTGATTTTGTAAGTTTGTCCA
>CM070033.1:82432201-82445751 GCA_036250615.1 Ptychadena robeensis | reverse complement strand
GGACAAACTTACAAAATCAGTGAGGGGTCAAATAATTATTTCCTCCACTGTATATGTGTTGTAAATCATTCCCCTGCTGCAAGCTCTTCAGCCAGCATGCCCACCTATCTTAAGATATTTTCTTCTGCACATTCCCAGCGTCATTAACGGTGCCTGGAACACCTCTGTCTGTATTACAATAAAAGAATATGGAGGGATAACACCACCCCCTCACCAGCATCGTCACTGAACCCTGAAGAAGAGCCGAAAATGTCCCTGGAGGACAGTATGGGTTGGTAGCCTTGGGCAAATAAGCTTCCCTGAGCTACAAGTGGGATCAGTGCTAGGGCAGATTAAAGCAGATCTTTCAACACATTATTGGATTATGGATGCCACCATCAATTAATTGGTCGGTTATCTGGTTTGTGTTCTGATCCTATACCTTTAATACTATTATCAACACTAAAGGATGAAAAGAACAATCTTTATTGCCCAAATAAAGTTGCACACAGTGTTTCTGCTTGAAGCTACTACCCCATCTGAAACATCGCACCCACAAATTAAGGTTAGAATAAGGAGAAAATCTTGGAGTGAACATATATACTTTCTAAAACCTTTGGCAAAATTAGAACACCCACTTACATGCTTGGTGTATAGCACAACATTTTAATACTCCATTAATATAAATGTTTTTCCTTCTGGATATTGAAATCATGACTACTATATAAACTACATTACTACCACATAAAGACTAAGATATAAATGTTACACATCAACCTTCCCTACACACTGTATATGTCAGTTACACAAAACGTGTCTTTTTTAGGCATTAAAATTTTAATATATACCCTTATTATGTTAATAATAATTTTAGTGAACATTCTTTTCTCCATCTGGGGAGTTTGCTGGCAAAATTGGAATTTATTTATTAGATTAGTATTGGATGCAAGCTATCCTTTTTTTATTAATAATCCAAATATTGAAACTTTATTTCCAGTAGTGCTTTATATCCCATTTAACCTCCATGGCATTAAAGCTGCCGTACAGGAGATCGCAGCAGAGTACACTGTAGGTCAAAATGGACCCCCGGCACTGCCCTCCCCCACCTCTCTACACAACACCAGGGACTAATTAAAAAGTGCTGAGAAAAGAGGCGCCGCCTCCATTAATATGGAGGTCTTTGGTGCCGCCCTTTCGATGTCACGATGATGCCAAAGACTCTGGGCTTGGAGGAATCTGTGAATCTGCAGCGATACAGAAACGCTGCAGGCTCACAGAGAACAGGCTATTATGCCCCATCCCGACACGGCACAAACTAAGACTAAGAACAAACTGTGACCTTACTGAGTTTAGGAATTAATGCCATGGGGTTTCCTTTGTGCAGATAGCAGAAATTACATGTACTAGGGCAATACTTTTTTTATTATTCCTATAGCTCTTCTCTCCTGAATGTGTTTACTTCTTTTTTTCTTTACCTTGGGGTACAGGATTCCCTCTCCCTCACATTTAAATTTTTTTCTTCACTTTTATTTGCAATACTCAATATTTGGTAAACCCAATATTTATTATTACTACACTTTGTAATTTAACATCTTGTTTTCTTTAATCCTTAAAACCTTTCCAACTACTTCTATAATTCTCTTACATCTTTCATTTGTTTTCTGGCAGTGGTGTGTATTAACTAGAGATGGTCTACCATTTTGAGTTAATTGAAAAGCCCCTGAGCATGGTATCATCACCAAACTTGCTGGAGATGTAGAGAAGGGTTGGGGGTATACTACAAAAAATAAAAGTATTGCTCTAACACAAATAGTTTTTTGCATAAATTAAGTCAAAATTTCGAAAGTCAAAATTTCAAAAGTTAAAATTTCAACTTTGACTTTGAACTTAATGTATGCAAAAACTACATATGCCAAAGCTAAACTGTGTCCTATGTTTCCACAACCCTTCTCTATATCGCCAGCAATTTTGGTGATGATACCAATTTTAGAGGCTTTGCAATCAGCTCACAAAGTCAGCTAGTTGAATAATTCAACCATCTCTAGTATTCAATTTAAAGTTAAAAAAGGTTGATTGCCCAAAAATCTGCAACAAGAGCATATGTCCACACCTAGGACATGGACATTCATCCAGCAAACTAGCATTCCTTAGAATTATCAATGTCAGCTTTAATAATCTCCCAATGAAAGATACGGTTGAGGTCATTCTGACCACCAGTTAGGTATAGAAGTCTGAATGAAAAAAGGTCTCCACTGAACAGAAAAGGATCTTTATTATGTGCATCATTCAGAGTGGTTTCTAAGTATATGGGTAAGTTGTCTAAAGGAATTGGCAGTGCAGTGGTAATACAATTGCAATTACCAGTAATAGTCACATTAAAGGTAAAGACCGCAGCCTCCGCAGCAACAGACATCAAGGAGAGACAATCAACAACATCTGGAGTGAGGTGCAACAAAAACTTGCCAACCAAAATGGAAAATAAATTCTCAACAGCCAACTTTTCTTTTTGAGTAACAAAAGTCCTTGTTTTATTTAAGTTTGCTATCTACAGTGCATTGAGGAAATTTGCCTTGATCACTTGCCCCCAATTCTTATTAGCATATTACAGACAAATAAATAGATGAAAAATTATTAAACAAAAACATACATATTCAAATTAAAAAGAAAGAATGCTTTTAATATCCTCAATGGAACTTGTTATAATTTCACAATATTAAAATCAGCATCTCATTATTGTTACATTGCAGTTTTGTTACATTATTTATAAAGGCTCAGTTAGGTCTTAAACAGAGATAAATATTTAATTTATACAGAGATGTATATATCTTATATTTATGAAATATAATTACTTCTAACCATATTTGCAAAACACCATCCATTGCCGTAAACAAGGAAAAAAAATAAAGATTAAAGAATAAGACTTTCAGAAAACGGTTATGAATAAATGCTTAAGTACAAGCGCAGTACAAATTCTGTTTATAGACAGAAAATAAAAATAGGGGATTGGGGCATGAAATTGAGCCTCGACGTTGAAAAATTGTTTATAAACGAGGCAGAGTCTTACACAGCATAATCTCATTTTCCAATGAGATACGCTATGCAAGGCGAGGTTACAAATGAGACCAAAAGAAGAACATTGGTTTTCCTCAGCCCTCTGCTAAGAACATTTATATACAGTCTACAATGGTGATATCATAGGATAACCTTCCCTAGAGGCTGGTTTATACTCAATGTTGCTTGTCTATATGGAGCACCTTTGTTTACTTGAACTATTAACTATTGGACTGCTATTTGGATGTGGATTATATCAACAAGCAAGCTAGTGCCACACCTATGCGCTTCGATGTTCCATTGTCAAAGGAATTGTATACAGTAAGATTTGTGTCAAAGACCATAATAATGCATGGCAACATGTAAGGAAAGGAATATCAAGAGACCTTGGGGGCCATTCAACTGGCCCACGATGACCAATCCACTTACCAGGAAACTGTTCATCTAGGAATGCTCGGACCTAACACCCATAATGTGGTGGTGCACCATCTTGCTGGAAAAACTCATCATGTAGCAATTTCAAGGTCTCCCGATCTGACCCCCTTAGACTTTTATCTTTGGGGTCATCTGAAGGCAATTGTCTATGCTGTGAAGATACGAGATGTGCAGCCCCTGAAACTAGGGATACTGGAAGCCTGTGCTAGCATTTCTCCTGCGGTGTTGCTATTGGACACATTTTATAAGTGGACAGAAACTTGTAAATAACTCATGAAGGAATAAGGTTCTGTTAAAACCAAGCACACCATTGTTTTTCTTGTGAAATTCCCAATAAGTTTAAGGCCGACTTAAAAATGGCCGCCATGGTCACCACCCATCTTGAAAAGTTTCCCCCCTCACATATACTAATGTGCCACAAACAGGAAGTTAATATCACCAACCATTCTCATTTTATTAAGGTGTATCCATATAAATGCCCCATCCCTCCCCACCTATTGTATACCTTGTTCCCCAACCTATTAGATTGTATGCCCGTCCGGGCAGGGTCCTCTACTCCTCCTGTGTCATTACCTGTACCTGTGTGTTATATTGTGTTGTATCTCCACTCTAATGTATTGTACAGCGCTGCGTAATATGCTGGCGTTATATAAATAAATGTTAATAATAATAATAATAAATGGCACACCCTGTACATTTAATTCAATGCAAAAGAAAAAAGTATAATCCAGCCAGAGGACCTATTTCTATCCTTCATTCCAAGGTCTGAGATCAGTAACAAAAGTGTGCAAGCAATTCTTGATCATGCAGTAATGTTGCCATCCTCACTAAATCATAATTCTTTACTTGTGTTCATAGCTTCTGGATACTTACTAAATCTATAGCAAATAGTGAATTGGCCCTGTTCCCAAAAAGTCCTGAAGACCAATAATGTTACTACTTCCCTACACACATATTACACTCACAGCTAAATTAAAAAAGGCACATTGACACAAGATGGCAACCAGTGTTTTGACTTAACCACCTTAGTCCTGCATCAGTGATTTATCCAGTGCCATTCTAAACTGGACCTTTATTCAGGAGCTACTTGTATGTCCAGTAATAGGCCTTGGAATTGTTATTTCAGTGGTCATCTGTCTTTAACTAAAAGAAATCTCCTGTAATTGTTTAATGCAGTGGTTGCCAAACTGTCCCTGCAGGGCCCCCCTTTTCTAGATAAGAACATTATCGACCACCCCTCCATTCAAACTACACAGTTTAAGATTGATGGCCATTTCCCACCAGCTGTGTTTGTGTTGCAGTATCATGAACTAGTACTGGTGTGAAATGGCCCTCACACACTGCACTCATGCAGAAACATGAATCATTCACAGAGACAAACAGACACACACAGACACACACACACACACATGTCATGCACTCTACTTACTGTCTACAGCTAGTTTCTACCTGTGCCCCTCAGCCCCCTAGCTGTTGCCCTCCCCGGAATACCTCCACCGCCACTCAGTTTGGGATGTTGGAACAGGTCACCCATTACCTGACCCAGTCCCCTGCAACTAGATTTGTTGAGTCTGTTCAAGCAATTTTTATCCTTAAAGTGGACCTACCACCAGAAATCTATGGTTTCATGAATGATAATAGGGAGGAATGCAGTGAAAAAAACCAAAAACTTACCTGGATTGAGCAATTTAAGAAGATAACCCCACAGCTCTCCTCATTCCTGGTTCGCTGCAAGGCAACACATGGAACTGGGAGTGCAACATAGCGGGTGGCCACTGGGGGCATTCAGTGATCTTCTATGGGAATGTTTAAAGAAGATTACTGAGAAAACAAAGCTTCCTGTGACTTTCTCTGCCTAAAGTGAAACAGGAAGTGAGGAGAGCTGTGGGATTATCTTCTTAAATTGGTCATTACAGGTACGTTTTTTTTCCACTGCATTCCTCCCTATTATTGGCACTTCTAGTGCCATTCATGAAAACATAGATTCCTGGTGGTAGGTCCGCTTTAAGATGAATTCCTTGAAACAGTTTACACAGCTAAAGTGCTATATAAAAATTATTTGTATTTTGTCTATGAAGCTATAAGATGTACACACCCCTGTCAGAAAACACAGTGTGGTGACCTAATTTGTTGTTGTGGTTAGGAAACACAGTCAGGTCCCTTCCCCACTCCAAAGTCTGTTTTGCTCCCTTGTAAATACATGTGAATGCCTGATTGGATGCTGTGTGAATATCATTACGAAGTAAAATGTACAAATATATTTTAGTTACATGTAAAAATTTATATATTAGTTTCCCAAAAGAAACATAACTACATAATTTTTTTATCTGCATGGAGTTAGCTAGCTTGTTGCACTATTAATTTACATCACAGATACATGCAGCAGAATGTAGCTAACTTCAAAGGGCAAAAGCTAGCTTTGAACATCCAGTTTGCATGTGTTATCTTTGTGGTTATAACCTTGTTGGTTGTTTTTGAGGGTAAAAATGTAGGTCTGTGATAACTATCATTAGAGTAAAATATATCATATAAAGATAAAATAAAGGTATAAAAAGCTGTTACAAAATATTATCTAAAAAACTCAAAAGCAAAAAAACAAATAGGTTGAAATTCAACGCATCTCAACACATTCTGTATCTGCATGAGTGAAGAGGTAAAGGTTCTGGGATTGCACTGGTTAAACTAACAATGCATACAACCCAAATGTCATCATACAAAAATTCTGACATATGGCGTACTCGGCAGAATAACCCACAGCAATAAGTCTGTAGGATATTTGTGAATGAAATTACTGCTAGATTCTACTACTGTACGTCTTCCTCTACCATGTGTTAATAAACTTTGTGCTGATTCCTAACACAGTAGAAAATATAAGTGTCACAATTCGTTCACACTCATCTATGATCACAATCATCTGCACAACACAAGCATTCCAAGCTGTGCTCCTGGGTTACACTCACACAGCTCATGGGTGCCCCCTATTGGCCCATGGTGCTGTTGCAGCAAGAACACTAGTGATACATGTTTTGTTCTTTTTATGTTTAAGGAAGAAGATTTTAATAAAAGATGGGAGGAATACACTATCGTTATCCAGAATTATCACAAGTGACTTCGTTCTGGAAAAAGGCTGATTTCCAGACTGTCATACCCATTCATTGGCTTTTGTATGTCAAAGTCAATGAACCAGGACCAGCATGCAGATTAGGAAGTCACAGTGCCTGATGTTCTGGTTCTGGGTCATTGACATAAATAGTATTGATTCACCATGAGATCCTGACACCTAACATTTTCAGGTGAGGTCAGCAATGGCTGACTTTATGTTTAATAAAGGTTTCCCTTACAGCAGTACAAGTCTCACTATCAAACTTGATTAGCTATTAACTTGATTGACTATTAAAACAGAAAATCCATTACTAGTATATTATGGTAATGCTGGCAGAGATATTTATCTGCAATCAAAAAACAGGAATATCGTTGAGAAATCAAAACATCAAAGCTAACGTTTTTCAGACAATCTTTGAATATATTAAAGTGAAAGTGGATGTGTAGACTGCCGACTCATCTTTTCCTGTACATCAGTAAATCAGTGATTGTGTTTGACGTATACTTGTTTTGATATTGGAATTTAGGGTGTCAGGGTTTGCTACTGAAATACCCTCAATGGCTCCATCTCTGGCAATAGACCCAAAATGTCAGTAAGGCCTTGTTTTAGCTATTTCTCCAAAAATAGCAGCTGTTGACTGGCATTTATTGGACCCACTGAGCTATACATTAGGTATAGCAGATAAGCTAATTATCATAAACAATGAGTAACTCAAGTAACCCAAACTATTTTATTTCAGGGGGCAACTGATCGCATGTGTCTACCCTATACCATAACATTATTTTTTACTCAGGTACTCTTGAACTTAACTTCTTGTTAGTTGAACACAAGAAATTTGTACAAGCTGAATTAGCAGTGCTCAGAAAAATAGTACCCCCCTCATTAATGAAGCCCTATGTGTTAATGCTGATACATGCGTATTGTTTCAAAGGACCTTATATTCAACCACATTGATGGTTTAATAATGATGTAAAGACGTAAAGAAGATAGGTCATTCACACATCTGCCAGATCCTTTCGTGGTGGCACATATAGCTCTCTTAAAATAAACCTATGCTTGGTTAAAACAACATCTTGACAACCCAGTCTTGACAAGCAGAATGTACCTAATTTTGCTTCCATGTTGCTCTGTATATCCTAAGGAAGCAAAGGAAAGTTCTGTATAAATTACAAATAAAGGGAGTCACATCATCCATCTTGAGCTATGGATATACTCTGTGAAATCACTGGTTGCTCCATGCTATGCACCTAGGTACCTTCAAATACTGCACAGTTCCTTCAGCTTTCAGTGCTGGTCAATATAGAAGGAAAGGTAAAGAATGATAAATATATTTTGAGGTGGGGCGGGGAATTTAAAGCAATTTGTAACTTTGACTTCAACTGGAAAAGCAGTAAAAAAAAGTTGGTTTTATTTTACTTTAGATTAGGAAGCCACTGATTTACAGTTAAGCCAGGAATACACGGCTAGATTTTAGAGTCATTCAAAATTCCAGCAGGCAGCCCACCTGAGACCCAGCATCCAAAGTATAGGATATCGAACAAGGTTTACCAACATGTTGGTAACCTGTAGTTTCAAACGGGATTGAATGATCTCGTCCAAAGCTACTCATACATAGCTCACATTTTTGCACAATAGAATGCCATGAAAGCTCATGGTGCTCTGTGCAAATCGAGCTGTGTATTCCTACATTTAAATTTTTACTTATGCTTTTCACTTTTTAATTATATTTAAGGTTTTACATTGTGACTAAGCTTAACAATAAACCTCTTAGGTCAAGTGCGTTCTAAATGCAGTCCATGATAGGCATAGCCAGAATGCCCACGCTGACCAATGTTAACGTCTAAAAACTTCCAAAATAAGGATGTTGGGAACTATTAAACAACAGATGGTAATTGGCTTGATGGATCATGTTTTCTTTTAGATTATGTAGTGGGCACCATGATAGGGTAGCAGGATGCCCATGTGAAGAAGGAAGGCACATGGAGGAAATGAGATGCTCTTTGCTAGTTCTTATGGATAACTGTGGGTTACTAACATGCCCAGAGATCATATATTGTTTCTGACAATAAACCTCCTTTTTGAAAACAGTATTCCCTGACTGCAGTGGTCTCTTTGTAATGAAATGCTTTCCAGAACATAACAAACAGTTTGAGGTGTTGACATCAGATCTCAATTCAATGGAACATCTGTAGGATGTGCTGAAAAAACATTCTATTAATGGAGGAACCGCCTTGAGGCAATATAGGATCTGCTGTTAACATCTTTTTGCAGATACAAGACCTCATCAGACGTCCCCATCACAGAGTTGGGGCTGTTTTAGACATGTGGTTTAATGTTTTCACTGATTATTATATAGTTATATACTTACATATTATTTCATCAAGAAGGTATCCTTAAAGTGACCCTGTGCTTTGCCCATAAAAAACTGTGATTTACATAAATACTGTCTAGCACAACATCACTTGCTTCCTGCATTCAAATACCTGGATTTTTTTTAGGGTGAGAGTACATGTACATTGTTCACATTTCTCCTATGTGATATTTTGATGCTTGATGATAGCCAACATGATCAAATTGGAATGAGTAAAAGGTATTTAACCCTGTGTATACTTTAAGTCACTGTTGGAGATGAATGTAAGTAATAAGGTCAGTATGTCCTGTGGGAATGGGTGGAAATTGAATAATTGGATGTGCTCTATATGCCCAAAATTTAGGCAGGAATATGTAATGTGTAATCAAAGAACAAACAAAAACATAAATAAACAATCACATGGGAAAACTCTAACAGACCGTAAATATATTAAGAGAACTTTTGTGTT
This sequence comes from Ptychadena robeensis, assembly GCA_036250615.1. Classification (NCBI taxonomy): domain Eukaryota; kingdom Metazoa; phylum Chordata; class Amphibia; order Anura; family Ptychadenidae; genus Ptychadena; species Ptychadena robeensis. Next base: position 82,436,364 of record CM070033.1, on the reverse strand, counting down.
TGTGTTGTAACAATCATTGAAACTGTATTTGGGTTTATTGCTCATAGTCCATCCTATTTAATCAAATACTTTGTTAATACAGAAAACACCAATGACAACATAGAGGTTTCATCATATTTTGTTGACACGCTGGAAAATGTTTATGTATTAGCCTCATCCTTATTATAATACAAAGAGAATACAGCTTGGGCTATACAGATACCAAGGTGTTGGTCAAGTCATGTTGCACCGAATCACATCTGGAATAAGGTCAACTTAGCCACTGGCACTTTAAAGGAACCCAAAGACATGGGGTTGATGTCCAATTAAAGTGATAATGGTCTGCTTGGGCAGACGGCAGGAAAGGACAATACATCATTTTTAGTGGACTATCCTGGACAGTCCTTAATGGACTGTAGGGACAATGCCAGCATGGGAGGTGCCTACATCAGGTATAAACAAGAAAGCATGCAAGCTTGATCATTCTGCAGGAGAGTCATGCAGCAACCATCTTATGTTTATGGCACTTTTGGTGGTAAGCAATGGGTGTGATTTTTACTGCACATTTCAACCAAAATAACTATTTGCATACACATTATGCATTTTTCTCCACAATAGCCACCTATCCGTTGGATTCCACACAAAAAAATGGTTTTACTGCGTCCATAAAATGTATCGTTATAGCAGAACAGCTTGAAAGGGGGAGGTTTACCTAACACACAGACATATAAAAATATTGCCTGAGGATATGTAATACTACCTACATGTTAGCCTTTTTTTATATTTTTGTTTTATCAGCAAAAATGACAACCAATCATGTCTATGCTCTTTATCATAAACAGAACTCAATCCCCACGCCTCTCCCTAGAGAGCCACTGTCCTCCCTGACCACGTACATCAAAGTGGATTTAGCATGGAATGACAAATACACTGTCATTTTGTCAAGTTATTTACATTTTCCGAGTGAAATAAACAACCAGATGACACAGCGTAAACAGATTGTGCTATAGGAAAAGCGTTCTGCAACAGGCATTACCGTAACAAAATTACCTTCTAGTAAAAAGTGGAACATGATGGGATTACAACTGGGGAATGTCAAATTGAAAAAATAAAGCTAAAGCAGCATTCCCTTATATGATAAAAGCATGCATGAATGTATGTGATATCACACAGGGGATGGGAAATACATGCTACAATAGGCTAAACTGTGTCAGCTCATGGGGATCACTCTCTGTCACATGAGAGTGGAAGAGGGCAACTGCCTTCCAAAATTTCCACATGTAATCCTTATGCCCCCATGCGTGTGTGGCTGGGAAAGTGGTCCCTATTCATGTTCATGCTATGACAATACAACTTAGACAAGGCTATACAGGTGACAAAGGTGCATGGAGGAACTACTAAAGCTAAAATATGAGCCACAAAACAATACAGCTTTTGGTAAGGACAGAAACAATGGTATGCAGTATCCCATTAACCAATCAGAAATAAGCTTTTATTATTTATCCACACTAAGATGCCAAAGATGATTTCTAACTGGCTGCCTCTGGGTACTGCATCGCTCTGCACAACTCTTTGCATTAAATACCAATGTTAATAGTGTGTTTTGTTTGTTGCAATATGTGTACATCAGAAGCCTGTATGCATTTCCCTCACTTAATATTAATCAGCATGGTAATACATGGATATGAAGAAAACGTATACATTTTACATTTCAGCTGTTTGCCCTACTCCTCCATCTGTATTGCATTTTGCATTTCAATCATGCAACAAATGGACCTTGTAATCGCATTAACTCTTTACTTTTCTATTAGTATGCAATGCTACACACGCTTCGCTTCTTTAAATAACATTAGGAGGCACTGGGAATGCAAAGAGACAAAGCTCAACAGTGCACAAATCCCTATGCTGAGACACATCCACTGAATTTCTATTTAATTAGTATCTGCATCTTCATATTATGTCCCATGATGCTGTCATGCTTTTCTTTAGCCTGTGGTTCTGTAACGCACAAAAGAGTTAAAAGACATCCGGGGGTGGGGGGCAACAATGACAGAAAGAACAGCATGTATGTGACATCTCACAATACACATCCGTGTAAGAGCAGAGTGCCCAGTGTTGTCTGAGGACCAAGCAGAAGATGTCACACCTTTACCAGGAAAGCTTCATGCCACCTATAACATTTGTGACAACTGCTCATGAATGAGACAGGAACGTCCTCCATCCAGCCAGATGATCAATGAGCAACAATGCTGCAGATTCACATTAGATCCCAACCAGTTGCACGTGTCGTAACAGTAGACACATACAATGGTCCAGAAGAGACATCACCAAACATGAATTGGATTTGTGTAACTAATAGAAACCCACTATGCTCTTGCTTGTTGAGTGGGAGATCTGAGCACCATGCCTAAGCCACATCATCATTCATAAGGATCACAAAGCACCAACAAAACCTAACCACACCTCAGTGGTTACCCTTCCATGGAGCGTGCTGATTTGAAATATTTCTACTTTATTCTAGAAGCATTATTTTAAAGCTTCCAGTCAACATGTGATATATATCCCTTGCTAGAATCTCATACACTGTGAAGAGTGCCACTGTCTGAGGTGGGCTATCACTTACCCCTGGCAGTGATCAGAATCAGAAGGCAGCAGTAGATGTAGCAGTTGTCATAGTGGCCATGGTAATGTTTGAAGCTCCACAACAGCCCTGGGCATCTTCTCCTGGCAGTCATAGTGAGGATCTGGCACCTTGGTCTCAGGAGCCACAAAAGCAGTGTCCAGCTCCTATGGCAAGCTTTTCTTGTAGTTCAGCTGCAATGGCACTCTCTGTATACTCCTTTCCAATAGATTACATTCACCAATAATTGGAGTCACCAGCTCCTCTATGCATATTGTCCAATATGTGAAATACCTAACGGAACCACCACATCAGCACTGGCATTATGTCTCAGATTCTTCTTCATCCCTTGTAATCATTCAAATTCTGGCATCTTGCCTTGTTTCAAAATAAATGCAGCAGCAATACCATAGCAGGTTTTATTTTTTATTTTTTTGCGCTCCGCTTAGCGCTCTTAGCAATCACATGACCAAACTGGACACTACGCAGGGGCTGGACGTGGGAAAACTGGCCAGTGCCAATCTAGGCGCTGCATCGACCTGTTAAAATTGTTATCTCACTGATGGTTTCCCCTTTAATCCTCAATGGAAGAATCTTTTATACAACAGAAAGGATGTATCTTACATTTCCAGAATTCCCAAATCCTCAGGAGGCAATTACTTAAAGTTTACATAGAAAAAGTTATAGGCTGTGTATTCCTCTCTGTAGAGTTGTTTAAATTAATCCAGACAGTACCTGACAAGGAGGCGATGCCAACCACCCCAGTAGGCTGCTGACCAATCCTGCCAGGCTGGGGCAAAAGTAGCTTAGTTCCCAAGGCACGTAGTTTATACAGAGGGACGACAGTTATCCAAATCCAAGCACGACCGATATCATTCACATGACAAGACTCTGCTCATCTCTAGACACCTTACTTGCTGCTCAACTTCTGATCAGTGCATTGCTAACGAGCAGCGGGCATTTGTAGTGGCATCCTGGTCCTGACAGCGGCTTAGGATGCGATCATCCAACCTCTCCGGCAGCCTGATCTCTCCATACACTTGTGCCAGACAGGACTCCGGGATAAGGAGATGGAGGAGGATGCTCAGTAGTCAAAGGCAGAGCTACAGATGACAATGGGGAGACACCTAGGAGTTGGCATCATCTTGAGGCTGGCATGGAGAGGGTGAGGGATAGGACATGATGGGGAGGGATAAGGATAGCTCAGCTTCCCTGCTGTGGTCTGTTACCTCCTCCTGTCTCCAGTGCTGCTGGCTGCTCAATGACTTCCAGGAGTCCGGAGCTGCTCAGTTATAGGAAACAGCGCATCCCCGGCTTCCCTCTAGACGTGCCAGCTCTGACATTGGCCCTGCTCTGTATCAGCTGCTGGACTCATACAGTGTGACCCAACTCATCACACATGACGGGAACTGTGTGTTCTTTCTTTGTTATTTATCAAATGCTCAAAAGGCAGTAATATCTGCAGTAAAAATGATACAAAAATGTTCATTTAGACCAGTGGTTCCCTAACTGGGAGGCCCCTGGGGGGCAGCAAAGGTATTCCAGGGGGGGGGGGGGGGGGGGG
>CM070033.1:82399031-82423575 GCA_036250615.1 Ptychadena robeensis | reverse complement strand
TTGCGAACTTTTGCGCTAGTTCGCGTTCGCCGTTCGCGAACGCGCAATTCCGGGTTCGAGACATCACTATTAACAATTACAATAAAAAATCTTCCCTAACACGCATCTCTAGTCTACTGCAATGGCTACCTATCTAATCTGGTTCCAGTTAAAAAACACTGGTTTTAGCTGCGTTGCAAATATATTTTACAGCTTCACAAATGTATCTCTGTGCCATGCTGTGAAGTCCTAATCTAATCTATAAGAGTACGGACAGCAGGACATGTATTATAGACTAATATAAATTTATCCTTAGGCTACTTCATTTCCATGTTGCATACTAGAGATGAACAAACCAATTAAAATTCAATTCCCTACACTTAACCAGTAAATATTCTGCCCACAAGCAATTGTTTTACGGAAATTTAATTTTGTGGCATTTAAAGTTTAGAGTTGTTGGCTACTGCTTCCTTTAAACATTATAAACTGTTTCTTAATCCAAGCAGGGCGAAGAAAGAACACAACAGCCTGATGACACTACATACACATATAATTGATAAATACCTGCACACGCATAAAATACATTTTCCTGGAAGTGATTGAAAGTCACAATGCACTTGCCCTGGGGTAACTTCCCCTCCCTCCTAACTTGCATGCACACAGCTCTTCTTTATATCTCCAGCAGTTGTGGGAATGATATCATGTTCAGGGGCTTTGCAATTAACTCGCAATTCCTATATCCTCTGTCACGTCATGCACACAAAAAATGCATTGTCCACGCTGCTGGTAGGAGGTAGTCCTTAGAGTTAGTCCATACAGAAGCGGCAGCTGAGCAGAAGCAGAGTTGGGAAGCAATCCTGCGTCTCCCCATACTCTAAATAATCATCCTCTTGAGCCCGCGTCCATCTACTCGGGCGATATCAGTCAGAGGCCACCCTGGTCCAAAGGACGACAATATGATTCACCATGGATGGGGGCCCAGCCCAGGCTCTGCTAAATGGATGGTTGGTAGGGAAACCCATAGGAAGGGAACAGGCTGCTCTAGGATGGCTGCAGGCTACCCAAACTAGAATTTACTACTCAGTTAACTGAGGACGGGATCATAAAAAGGTAGATTTACCACCCCGATTTGGGGAGGTCAGTAGCCAGTCTCCAGGCAGAATAAGAAAGTTACAATTAGGGAGACCCAAAACAGAGGGAAAATGACAGCCATGAGTCATCAACTGCACTTGCTATGCAGAAAGAATGCTTTGCTTAAAGCTAGATAAACCAGTTTTATTGAGTGGACTCTAGGCAATGGTCAGGGGGCTGGCTGCAGGATTTTACCCTGCAGACTGGGCTTAACTGCAGTACAGTGTGTTTAATTAGATCACTGACTGAAAAATAACTTGGCTTTTTTAAGTAAACTGGACCATAAATGAATAAAAAAGCTGGTTATACCTATAACAATCTAATTGCAATGTCTCTGGAGGGTCAGGCCTACACATACAGTACATTGATTCTCTGACATGTTATTGCCAAATCTAAATGAATCTGTCTAATCAAATGGTAACATGCAGCTAAATTCAACCCAATGTTTTACCTTATTCTCACAGGAGACATTGATTTTGAAGATGATAGGGCACTTCAAGAGTTCCATTTGAAGATATGTATGTCATTTATAGGTCTATCAGATAAAAGACAGGACCACCAAAAAATCTGGCAGTAATGGTCTTTGCTCTGGAATAAGGCGTCATGGAGAAGAAGGTGTTCGAGAAGGCCGCTGATTGTCCCTTCATCATCCACAATTATATGATCTGCCATTCACCATTAAATAATCTCTCATATGATCGCTTGCATTAATTGGGGGGGGGGGGGGGGGGGGGGGGGGGGGGGGTATAGGAGAGCACTTTTAAATCAGAAGCTGATGTTGTCTGCTATTGCTATGTTCTGTAATGGCATTTATTGCTGGTCAGGTAGGTTTTGATAGTAAGTAGTGTTACTAGGTAGTGTATAGACAGGCAAAGGCGTTATTGGCATGTTATGAACTCTCCCCTATCACAATAGCATAAAACTAGCAGAGACTTGGGGACTTGGTGTGTGATAGATCCTAACAGAAGTAAAAGGTTCAGCTTGCCTTCAACAACCTGACAAGATAAACAATGTGAGACAGATTCACGCTTTCAGTATAACTATATCCTCAGGCTGTGGACACACCAAAGGATCATGCCATGGGGACTGATGAGCACCCCCCTCCCAGGTTTAATGTTATGCAACATGCCATGACTTTAAAGGTGAGCATGAGGGGGGGGGGTTGTTCTCAGCGGTGGTTCAGGAGTTCTTATTCACCTATTAATATTAGCAAATGATTTATCCCTGACAACGTTGTAACTTAGCTCAGATTTTTAATACTGTGTACCTGTTTTCATAATTTTCAGCACTTCTTGGTGGCCCTAGTTGGCATTCACCAAGTATTAATGCCAAGAAATACAACAATAATTGCATTTTTTATTCCATAAGTTACTGTTACTATGGTCATTACTTGGTTTGACCATAGGTGAGGCTATACCTTCTACAGCATGCTTTCCTTTATCCCGTAATCACCAAACAACAACTTGGTTGCTTTATGTGTAACCTCTAGCTTAATAGTAGTCACTCTCAGTCTCTTGATTGCTGGTCAACTTCCATCTTGCTTGCTCATATAGCACTGTGGCCATTCAGCACATATGCTGCAAGTTAATAGAATTTTATTGCCATGAACCATGCGGAAAACATGTTATTTTGTTGAATATAATAATTTTTCATGCATATTGGTAAATTTATCTAAATTACATTGTTATACTGTAGGGCTGTACACCTTTTTTAAGGCATAATGCAGTTACCATACTGTGTAGATCTGGACCAAGTGTATTGCTAGGCTGACATACAGACTTCTATGCCAGTTATTCTGAAATACGACTGTTTTCCCAGTAGAAGTTGCAAATCACAGTTTTTATTGAAATCTTGTCAGATCAGTGAACCTCAAAACATTACTTGCCAACTCTGTATCATTATAACACACACGTGTCAGGCTCAATAAGACTTAGATGAGCACACATGCTTTTGGCAGATGGTTGAGTGCATTGTCAAGAGGAGCAAAGAACTGTCATTTAAGACTCAATCCCCATTTTTAGCAGTAATCTCATCACTACTCATTTTAATGCAATGGAGAATACATAGTAGCTCATAATTGTGTCTGACCCTGAGGGGAAAACTGCTTTACTAGTCAGTACAAATAAGTTGTTCTAGGGTTGTAAAAAAGATTACAGGTACAGGTACAGGTACAGACTATGGTTTTACTGAATGTGTGGATTAAGTGTCAAAAAATTTAAGTAAAATGCTTAGTTACTTATTAAATGATTGACTAAATGACTAAACACATAACTAGTGGTGTTACACTGTTATACACAACCTGCTTTTATGAGAGAGTTAGGGTCCCCACACACATAATGAGCGGGGACCGACAGATGAGCTGTGGAGAGCAACGTGATAACGTCATCACGCTGCTCTCTATTGCTCACAGTATCGGCTGGCACCCTTTGTGTTCCGACCCCTAGTTTAAACGGGGACGTTGGTCATTTACGGACATATACGTTCTCTGGTCGACCTGACCTTTGGGGGGACAGGGATCTGTTGCCCCATGTGGGCACCTGAAATCAGTTGCGGCTTGTTACGTGCGTGGGGACCCTAACTGAATCCTCCTAAGATCAAATCACAGGAAATTCGGAAAATCATGTTCCCATTCAGTAAACTACAACTTAGTAGTGAATTTCACTAGTCTATAGGGGATAAATCTTGTTTAGGAGTAAATAAACAGTTTTTTTTTAATGGGCATGGGGAGGGGGGCACTGCCAGGGCATAACAAAGCAAAATTATATTTCCACAAAATGTCATACTGTGAGAAAAGTATTAATTTAATGAGACTTAAGGGCAACATTGAAAAAATGCTGAATCTTTTAGCTGATAGATGAATTAAAGCTGTATATGGTAGTGTAGAACTGACTTTTCACAGGCAGTATCACTATATATTGCATGTGCAATTGATCTTTTATCTACAATTAGTTTAGCATACAAACAGCACCAGTCCCTAAAAATAAAGAACTTGTAGAGATAGCTTTAGCTGTAATACCTGCTTTTTGGCATGAACTACTTGAAGAACGTAAAAACCACAGCAAATCTAAAAGCCACAGGAAGATTGTCATAGTATGTGAGCTTCTTTTATCAGAGCACCACACTGCTTTGTCTTCAAAAAGAGTAGCTGAAGTTGTGTAGTCACTAGTATCCCTAGCCAAGGATGACTTTAACTACGGCTGCCTCAGGTTCATGCAAAACTGTAGGGAGTTTGCAGCTCTAGTCAGCAGGGTCACAATGTAAGTGGAAACTTTAACTTGTGCCAGCTGCAACCCCCCCTTCACTACCAAAACTACCTTCAAAAAGTTTCTTATGGTTATAGCCAGTACCTGTGTGAAAGCAGTAAGTGTGGATAGCTTAACATACCTATGGAGAAAGAAAATACTATACAGTGTTACATTTGTGTGAAGTACAGTAAATGTATCAATGGGGCTGTCTTTGAAAATGGATCTATTCTGTCACAGTGCATGGAACACGGATGTACTTGTGGAGTTATACCCCTTGAATATTATTGCAGACAGAACTAGGAAAAAGGATTGGACTGGAATGATTTCCATTGGAATGAGTTTCAATTGTTGAACAGACAACAAAAAGAAAAGCAAGGGGAAGTCAAAGTTATGAAAACCTAATTCTCTGCTTGTTTGAGTTTCCATACTTTAAGAATCTTTGGTTGTGGCACCTTAAACACAGCCAAACCTGGTAAGGCAATACTACATGGCTGAGATTATCTTAGTGTTTCCTTAGGCCTGCATTCTCCACAGAGAAATCATTGATCAAAATACTGAAATTGTTGTGTTGTTAACAGCCAGCAAAAGACCCCATGTCCTGCCTATCAATTATATATATAAATGGTGACATATCAGCACCTTCCCTGATTCCATACTATACAGAGAACATACTAGCTGTCTTATTGTCCAACCAACATGAGTTTTTAGTAACTTCTTTTACACTTCTTCACCTTCTAGCAAAGACTCCTAAATAAGGGTTAATTTACACATTGTTTGCAAAGTAGTTTACTGGTCTTTTAAGTGAATGAGGTAGTTTAAAGTACAGAAAATTTCATTAATAAGGCCGTTCGTTTTTAGAATGCCTTCTGTAGCGTTCAGAGGGTCATTCGGCCTTTAAATTACCCTATTGACTTCAATAAAGAAGAATTATTTAATTTGTTTTTTAATCTTTGAAAAAAACCTCCAGGGATCCCATCAGATCCAGCAATGTGCCGATGACTTGTCCATGTTTGTTTACAAACATGAGGACAACGGAGGACCATGCATTTGCAGATGTGGTTGAAGATGTCAACCACTTCCAACCACATCTGCACATGCATGGCCCTTCGCTGTCCCCAATGTCACTTCATGTTTTTTTTACAAGCATGGGGACACTAGAGGACCACACATGCACAGATGCGATTGGAGGCAGCTGGCATATGGCCACCGCTTACTGGCATCTGTCGGCAGAAGGCTTGGGACATTGATACATCGCTTGAATCAGACCCCACTTGTGGAACACTCGAACTTGCAAGGGAAGGAAAAGTGTTACAGTGTTATAAGTATGTGTTTATTTTTAGGTCTTTTAATGTAACCCCTAAAGGATAGGTAAGAGGTCCATGCGACCTCTATACTCCTTCCTAAGGGTGTGTAGACGACTTGTTTTAACAATGACCATGTAAATGTAGCCTTAAGCATTCAGTGGTTGGCTCAGAATAAATCCATACATTTTGGTTATCTCCCAGAATAAAAAAAGACAAAGGTGGTAAAGTAATCCAACCCTTGGTTTAGGTAACATCTTTGAGTGTAGACTATATAAAGAAATGCAAAGCTGGCTAAAGCTTATAATCATTGTCATAGTAATTGTTTTTAACTGTTCCCAGTGACCAGAAAATGAATGATGGTTGTATTAGCTGTGCTTATGCTGTATTGTGGTTAGGGGTAGGGGGATGAAGAGTTAGTGGCCCCCCCATTGCTATTTCCTCATACCAAACATCAGATGTGCAGGTAATCCATCCTATCGGATTACTGAATAGCCATACCTGACAGCTATACAGATGCTAGATGTTTGCCCGAAAGTATTACAATAGATCGTCTCAAGCAACATTCATTGAGCTTCAGTACAAGCCTTTATCAGTAAACAAATTTAATAGATACCCACAGGTTATGAGAGAGTGATTTCACATACAGACCGTGAACCAAGCATGTTTCAAAAGAATATGTAAATTTTGAAGATCAGAACTGCACATTGTACAAAAATCTGTTCAGATACAATAATATAATCCTTTCCTACATCCTGGATGTTATTTGTTTAATTGTTATGATATAGTTCAGTATGAAATCAGCATGTGAAGACTAAATAAATAAAATTAATCCCTTATTTAAAAGAGCTGAAGTGGTATAACAAAGACTTTTCTCTGCACTCCTATAGCTCTTCCTGTTAAAACCCCAAATACAAGTGGCACTTGTTGCATTTCTGTGTATTGGATGTCTTTAAACTCTATTTATCCAAGATTAAATTGGTACTCTGCTTTAAGAGATTGCACGTTTCTCAGCATAAGTGGAAAATCCATTTAACAGATCCACATGCATTGAAGATAACTTAAGAACTACAGCTACATATAAAAATAGAACACAGTTTTGCAGTAGCTTGTTTCATGTACCGAAAATAATAAGCATACCTAACTGACCGGACATCAGTGAGATTAAGCAATGTGTGTATACTTAAACCCATATAATGCCTTTGTAAAAAGTAAGCAATGACTATATTGCATTTAAGCAGTATTGCATCTGTTTTTTAGGCAAATAATATTATGATAGTTGCACCCCCACCAAAGTGTTGGTTACTTAATGCATTTTTCTGTGTCAGCTACCATAGCTACTGTGTATAGAATTCATAATTAGCAAGGATCATCCCACATACAATATATATATATATATATATATATATATATATATATATATATATATATATATATATACATTGTTTAGGAAAATAATATACTGCTATATTTTTAAATCAACATCTTTATGATTACGACAACCATTCCATGCCAGTATCTCTTACTCCTACACAAGCTCAACACATTCTGGTTTGCGGGGTCTTGAATGATACCCTGACAAAACAATCAACTCAATTCTCTCCTCATGCAATGTTACCAGTTAGAAAGCAACACACTGTCACCTGCACTGCCAGTATGCCAAGGATACAGTTAGCGGTAGGTTCCTTCTATCCTTAAAGTCAGCAGTACACAAGAACAAAGTCAAGCAACAGCAACTCGGGTCGAGAAAGCTATAAGTCTTTTGAATTTCACCAATGAACTGACATCAAAAGGCTATCATACACAATGGCAAACTTAGACTGGGATCAGGTGCATTGAAGGAATAGTTGGCAACAGCTATAGTCAGCTAAGCCCATAAACAGTGAGAGTCAAGAGGAGTCAGACTAAGGGTTGCAGGAACTGCAGGAAGAACACAAGAATTGGACTTTAGAGGATTAGGGTAGGGTCAGCTTCTGTGATAGCTTTGTCCAACACATGGTCATTAGTGATGGAGGACCACAAACAGCGTGGGCCCCCCCAGAACATACCAGACCCCCTGCTGGCATAGGGTCTGGTATTCTCTGAAAGAGGGGGACCACAAACAGAGTGGGATCGCCCCCCCCCCAGTGCATACCAGACTCCACCAATGCAACCACTGTCCCACCAGGACCCATGCCATTCCCGAACGAGGGGGAGACCTCTCACTTAGATAAGGGTGTCTCTTTCCCACAACCATGACAAGGTGTTGTGGGTAGGGCTCATTGAGAATCCAGCTCCCCACCTAATTGAGTGAATAAAAATATTTTTTATTAAAATTTCTGCCCTTCCCTATTTACCTGAACAGTACTTCACTGTAAATCCTTCTTCTTCCTCCTCTGCAACCACTGCATAATTTCTCTTATTTTGATGAATTGTCATTATTTTTAAAATTGCACCAAAGAACTATTTTTATTTGAAAATTAGGAGAAAAAACTGTCAGCAGTTTTGCAAAACAAAGTCAAGCTGTTCGGTCCAATACATGCACCTGTAAAAGATAAACAATTCAAAATGAATATTTTTTTTCTGTGTGTATTTAGATCTGTGAAAAAAAAAATTAAATAAAACCACTGCAATAATAATTTTTTTATTATTAGTTATTATTAGAAATGTTCAATAAGATGCAAAACATTCAACAAATTTCAACAAATGTCAACTTTAGAGGCTTCAATTTCAGGCTACAGGCACATACACCTTAATGGTCATGTCTAATAATTCTTAGGTCAAGTGAGGTTGTTGGGTTTTCCTACCACATTTCCCATAGAACCATAAATCAGCTGGGATGTACTAGGTTTTAGGAGTCCATGTTGCTGTCATAACTACAATCAGAAAGATACTTTATTATTATTCATAACATTAATAACAGCATAGTCACAGGTCGTTTTTAGAAAGTATATTAAAAAACACTAATGTTCACTATTACTGCTGGCGTTTAAATGCCATTACTGTTTAAATGCCATTATTGTTGGCATTTAAATTCCATTAAAAGTATGCTTTCTGGGTAACAGTAAGGCAAAAAGTACACTACATTGTCAGAAAAGTCACATAATTGTAGTGACTGTGACTTTGGTAAGTGTCCTACATCATGGCTGAAATGAATGGTGCACGTACCAAGAAGGCAACCAAAACTTTGACACGTTTTGGCAAAACATAGTGAAATTTTAGTCCTACTATAGTCTGGAGTTTTAACTTACAATAATATCATATATACTCGAGTATAAGCCGAAAAAAAAAAAAACTGGGATAACGTATTGACACGAGTATAAGCCGACAGTGGGAAATGCAGATAGTGGAGTTTTCTAAATGAGAAAAATATAGAGAAAGCACCATTGCCCCTAGGAGAGAATCAAACAGGATTAATCTTGGTGCCAAACCCTTAATAATGTTAAGAGAACACAAGTTTATTGTTATTACAGGATGGGTTTTCAAGGCAATTCTTATGTTGAAACATGAAAAAAATTTCCATTTAAATAGTCTTTTAAATATTATTTTTGGGACCAATACATGGAGTGGAAACGTATTTTTATTTTTGAATCATATGATGTGGAGTGTTCTATTTGAATTCCTATTAAATTCTTTGTCCATTTACATTGGGCCACCAGTAACAGTAACCAGCCACCAGATGACAGTGTGGAGTTTGTTAACATTAGATCAGCTGTTGTCGGGAAACCACGGAGCTCTCAAAGACTGAAGACTGAAAAGGAAGCTGGCGCTGGCTTCAATTCAGCCACCTGAGACCCGGGACAGGTAAATGGACCCTAACTGGACCACAGTATAAGCTAAGGGGAGCTATTTCAGACTATTTCTTGGGCTGAAAAACTTGACTAATACACGGGTATAAACGGTCACAATAAATACGCCTCATTTGTCTCACCTGGGAATTCAATTTTAGGTCTCTGAAAATAGAGATAAAAAGACACAAACTACCTCATAGGTCAAGAGCACCCAGCCGCTAGCTTGTATTGTGATCAGTAATGTATATGACTGTGACAAAAAATGTTGGAAGCTGTATGACATTCAGAATTAGCCATCTGACCCAATTATATAGTTTGGCAGAAAAGGATACACAAGTTTTGCCGCCAAATTCCAAACTCTAGTGGTGCCTCATATTTCATTTACATTACCATTCTGATTCGCCCTTCTGGTGTTGTTGTTGTTTTGTCGAAAAAAATGTTCAACAATGCCTGAACAGATAATTCCATGCTAAAATACAGAGGGATAGCAAGAAAAAAGTAAGTACTGAAAAAGACATGTGCAGCTAAAATGCATGCTTTAAAGCTAAACTCTGGGCAGATTTAAAAAAACAGAACTGAATGCATCACTGTATTAAAGCGGACCTACCACCAGGAATCTATGTTTTCATTAATGGCACTAGAAGTGCCAATAATAGGGAGGAATGCAGTGAAAACCCCTAAAAACGTACTTGTAATGAGCAATTTAGTAATAAATTCAGGCATTCCTGTTCACTTCCTGGTTAATGGAGAAAGCAGGACCCGGCAGAACGTCACAGCAGCACGTGATTTTTCAGTGTAAATCCAACACATGGTGGTGCAATATCGCGGGTGGCCACTGGGGGCGTTCAGTGATATTCTATGGCAAAGCAGCTCACTGAAAAATCACGTGTTGTGACGTGCTGCCGGGTCCTGCTTTCTCCATTAACCAGGAAGTGAACAGGAATGCCTGATTATATTACTAAATTGCTCATTACAGGTAAGTTTTTAGGGGTTTTCACTGCATTCCTCCCTATTATTGGCACTTCAGGTGCCATTCATGAAAACATAGATTCCTGGTGGTAGGTCCGCTTTAACTAACATCACTTAAGTGGCACCTTGATCAAGATTATATGTGAAATGGCTAGAGACAGTTTGCAAATTGTATATTTTAAGATTAAGACATTTCCAATGTGTGAATTTGATGGAAAATTCCTAATAATCTTAGGGCTGGTAGATGGAAAACAAGCACACACTTCCACAACTTCCAACTGTATTATATGGCAATTCACATTGAAGGTAGTGCCTTGAAAGAACACCAGTATTTTCTCAACCTTAAGGCTCCCATAAACCTTGGTCGAAATCCATTAATGGACAGGCTTACAGCTGAGCCGCACACACAAGCTGTGTGTTCAGCTAGCTACTCTGTGTGTGTGTGAAGGAGGCTTGGTCAGCACGGACCCAGCTCTGCCAGAAGAGAGGGGGGTGCTGGCTGCAGGCTGGCTGCTTTCCCCATCATATGGTAATTGATGTGCCGGGTCCCCATTGTATGGTAATTGATGTGCCCATGTGGTGCACATTGATTACCGTACGATTGACCCACGATCAATCACATTGTGGTGACGGCACCACGCTGTAATTGATCGCCGGTCTATTGCACTGGAATCTACACGTATGTGGCCAGCTTTAGATTTCTCTGTCAGATTTCCTTTAGATCTCTTTTGTTTTACCAAAGCCATGTAATATGAGGGACTTCCTAAACAGTCAAGTCTACCCGTGTTCAATCGCAGAGGACCCGGCACTAAATATTTGTTGGTAGATCTAAAGGATATCTGGCAGAGACATCTAAAGGTGTATGGCCAACTTTAGTCACAGATTCAAAGAAAAAAAATATTCAGTTCATACAGGTTTCAAATGTTAACGCAAGACATTTCATTCCTAAATTACTATATTCTGAGAAGCATAAGTTCCCTTTATTCTGATCATGTGAATCCTATCATTAGTGTTAGACTGTAAGAACATAGTAGGAAGACCTAAGAATTGGCAGTTCACATGACATATGATGTACTGAATCCAATTAATGAAAAAAAGAGGTTCCACACTCTGGGATTAAAAGTCCAAACCGATATCCTTAATTTCAAAATCACATACAGCACCAACAGTAACCCTATTCGCCATGTCCCCCTCTAACCCATCTCACTCATCAAGAGCTTATTCGTAGAGTAGGGGATACCTATTGAACAACATATACAAAATATATACGGTATTTATAAATTTAATCAAAAAGACTAATATCACAGCTGTTCAACATGATTCTCCCAGATGGGATTATGTGAATCAAGTGTGCTCTTTGGCTGCCCAATCCTGTCCGTCTTTATACCAGAACCACAGTTTTAGCGGCCGATTAAGCATTAACCTGTTATTCCCCAAACTTGGTAGGTATGAATCAAAGTGAATCAGTATAAAACAAACAAAAACATTCATAATCAAACTGCGAAAGAAAACATTTCAGCATATAAGACCTCTGTCTTTAAAGTTTAAAGAATGGGGTGAATGCCAGAGGTGAAACAAACCCTTACTGGTTCTCAGTTGTCTACCTCAGGGGAGGTAGACAACAGGTATGGTTTATCAATACTGACCCAGAAGGAAGTATCAATGTCATATGGTTAGGACTATGGTTAGGACTATTTGGACAAAATATATAGGGTGGCCAATTTGGTGATTAAGGTCAGGCTTTAAAGGCTAGTTAGTGGGTCCAGGTCATACTGCAAAGTCAAAGTTTTCTGGAGAAAGTCACATTGTTAGACAAATTTTCCAGGCAGGCTTATACTGTGAGGCCACTTTCCTGGAGAAAGTCATAGAGTGAAGCAAACTTACTGCTTATGGTAACAAAGGTGACATTCTGCTCTCAGCGGGTTGCTCATCGGTATAATGGGGGTCGCTCATCAGTATAACACAGGGGCAGTTGTCAGCCAGTGATAACCACCACTCTAACACCTGCATTTGAACAACGGCTGCACATAGTGGGGGGGGGGGGGGGGGGCACCAGTTCCAGGGTGGTATGCCAACTGTCAGCTGCCCATCTAACCAACAGCCTTACTGGATATTTGTGTAGCACATGTAAGACAATTTAGTAATTAGAAAAAAAATTATAAATAAATTATGTAATATAAAAGCATCCATGATCAGTTCTTGGTAAGATTGCCGTGCATATTGGTTTATTATTTTTTTCGATTATACCTGACAAGTGAACCTTACCATTGTCAATAAATAATAATTACAGAGACATGTTTATAAATAAAGCTGACAAACCCCAGTAACAAAATATTTAACTGGCAATTTATTTTATTTCTGAGCTACAGTAGCAAAGAAAAAAAAAAATTGAGCTCTATTAACACTCCTCATTCTGGAACGTATAATCCATCACGCAGGCGGGTTAAATTTCCAGCCCCTGGGAATGGTCCAGCTCCCAATATCTTATTATGCTTGAGACACACTGAACTTAATTCACCTAAGTAACTTTGATTTATTGACTATAATGTAATTGGACCTGGTTATTTTATCTACCAAGTTGCTGCAGCACTTTAGTGTACTTCGTGCTCATAAACATGCATGATTAGAAAAACCTAGAGGAAAACTATAAGAAAATAAACTTTTTATAGAGGAATTTAATAATTTATATTTTATACATCTACGGAAAGAAGCTTTCTAAATGTATGTAAAGGAAAAATACTTTATATTGAGCATCCAATAAAAAGAAAACATTTTATGCAATTCTAGTAAACATTGTTTAGTTGTAAAGATTTTTTTTCTAGGATCTTTAGTATAGTATTTGTATAGAATGAAGAATTGAACCAAAACCCGCAGGACAGTCACCTGATCTGCGTAAACTAACCTGATTTATTACATTTTATGTGTGTATGTCAAGCAAGAGCCATACTGAGTGTGTGACACAGCCTGGCATGGCCAGATCACTTAAAATTTATACTGTGATAAAAAAAAGGTTAAATAGAACCTATGCCCAATTACTAAGTATTCTGCACATGTATACTGCCATCCTAAATTCCTTGTATTAACAATGCTTTTCTGCACACAGAATGAGGACATTAAATTAAGTCAACAAAAAACACAGAAAAGAGGGACATTAAGGAGTGGGGCTTTTAAGGCACACGAAAATATAGACGTAACATGTACAGCGGGTACGGAAAGTATTCAGATCCCCTTACATTGTTTACTCTTTGTTATATTGCAGCCATTTTTTTCTCATTATTATACACACAGCACCCCATATTGACAGGAAAGCACATAATTGTAGACATTTTTGCAGATTTATTAAAAAATAACTGAATATCACATCTGAACAACTGAAATATCACATGGTCCTAAGTATCCAGACCCTTTGCTGTGACACTCATAAATTTAACTCAGGTGCGGTCCATTTCTTCAGATCATCCTTGAGATGGTTCTACACCTTTATTTGAGTTTAGCTGTGTTTTATTATGTTGTTTGGACAGAATTGTGGCAAGACGTTTGAGACAACCAGAACCCTTCTTAGAGCTGGCTGTCCGGCCAAACTGAGCTAACAGTGGAGAAGAACCCAAAGATTTGGCTGAGCTCCAGAGAGGTAGAAAGTCAACCATCACTGCAACCCTCCACCAGTCGGGGCTTAATTACAGGGTGGCCCGAAGGTCTCCTAAGTTCAAGACACATCTAACAAATAACTGAAGGACTCCAAAATGGTGAGAAATAAGATTCTCTGGTCTGATGAGACCAAGATATAACTTTTTAGCCTAAATTCTAAGTAGTATGTGTGGAGAAAACCAGGCACTGCATGGTGGTGGCAGCATCATGCTGTGGGGTGTTTTTCAACTGCAGGGACAATAAAAGGAAAGATGAATGCAGTCAAGTACAGGGATATCCTCGACGAAAACCTTTTCCAGAGTGCTCAGGACCTCAGACTGGGCCGAAGGTTTACCTTCCAACAAGACAATGACCCTAACCACAAAGAAGAATAAAAAAGAAGTGGCTTCACAACAACTCTGTGACTGTTCTTGAATGGCCCAGCCAGAGCCCTGACTTAAACCCAATTGAGCATCTCTGGGGAAACCTAAAAATGGCTGTCCACCAACGTTTACCATCCAACCTGACAGAACTAGAGAGCATCTGCAAGGAGGAATGGCAGAGGATCCCCAAATCCAGGTGTGAAAAATGTGTTGCTTCTTTCCCAAAAAGACTCATGGCTGTATAAGATCAAAAGGGTGCTTCTACTAAATACAGAGCAAAGGGTCTGATATTTCAGTTTTTCTTTTTTAATAAATCTGCAAAAATGTCTACAATTCTGCGTTTTTCTGGCCAATATGGGGTGCTGTGTGTACATTAACCTCCTGAGTGCAGCGCCCGTTTCGGGCGATCGAGGCAGTGTACAGAGTCATTACTGACAACAGCTGCGTGTGAGAGAAAGCCGGCGCTCCTCCACGTCACCGTGATGCGATCGGGGCGGCGCCGCCAACCCGGAAATGCTGCAGCGATGAAGACAATCGCTGCAGCTTTCCGGGGAGGCATAGGGTCTCCCCGCCGTCGGCTGCCCCGGCGGTTGAGAGGACCCTGTTCAGCGAACGAACAGGGTTCATCTCAACCGCTAGGGAGGTTAATGAGGAAAAAAAAGAACTTAAAAGATTTAAGCAAATGGCTGCAATATAACAAAGAGTGAAAAACATAAGGGGGTCTGAATATTTTCTGTACCCACTGTATCTAAAATGGTCTTTATTGATACTGACCACTAAAAAGAATCACAAATACATCCACATATATATACACATAAATACAAATGAAAAACATATTCAGATCCTCATAAAACAAGGAGGTGAACCAATCCCTCCCCTTCATCCCACCCACACCAAGTACATGGAGGTTCAGGGGAGTCCATTCAGTCCTGTGTTAAAAGCATCCTTTTCTCAATGCCTTCCACCGCCATTCATGGCTTTCTAAGGAGAGAAACAATATAAGTATAATGCAATGCCAATGGATGTTTATGTAAGGTAAAAGAGAGCCAGAATGCAGACTCAAACGCCCAATAGGGTGTCTTGCACCACATATGCCAGACTAAATATTATTGGGGAGGTATGATGTCCAGGGAATACCAAGTAAAAAGTCCAATATGTGGCCAGGCCGGTGCCTAGTGGTCCCCACCAAGACTACTCCCCAATCGCCACCTGAGGGATGAGACGCAGAGTTTTTACTTCTAAAGGTCCAGAGTATCTGTTGATAGGGCATCTGGGAGGCAATGAATCATCAACCGATGAAGGGAGATCCTTCAATGTTTTTAAAATTTAATTAATTCAACTCACAAAGTTTAAGCAGCAGAATAAGAATCATTATTGTAGATATGTGCATTTTGATTCAAAATCTACCCCCGCCCCCCAAAAAAAAACCCACACACAATATATTGCTGAGAATCAGAGCAAAAATGAATGACTTACATATGACCTGAGGGGCCTTGCTGGGCCAAATATAATATCACCAAGGTACAGGGACCAGCGTTGGACTCCGATGAAGTGTAATATAATAATTATATAGCGTGGTGTTTATTATATAGATATGAAATATACACTCACAGGCCACTTTATTAGGCACACCTTGCTACCGTAGTACTGGGTTGGACCCCCTTTTACCTTTAGAACTGCCTTTATGGCATAGATTTAAGAAGGCACTGGAAACATTGCTCAGAGACATTGGTCCATATTGACATGATAGCATCATGTAGTTACTGCAGATTTGTCGGCTGCACATTCATGATGCAAATCTCCAATTCCATCACAACCCAACGGTCCTCATTTGGATTGAGATCTGGTGACTGTGGAGGCCATTTTAGTACAGCGAACTCATTGTCATGTTCAAGAAACCAGTCTGAGATGTCATGGTGCATTATCCTGCTGGAAGTAGCCATCAGAAGATGGGTACACTGTGGTCATAAAGTGATGGACTTGGTCAGCAACATTACTCAGGTAGGCTGTGGCATTTCAAAGATGATCAATTACTACTAAGGGGCCCAAAGTGTGCCAATGACAACACCACCAGCCTGAACCGTTGATACAAGGCAGGATGGATCCATGCTTTCATGTTATTGATGCCAAATTCTGACCCTACTATCTGAATGTCGCAGCAGAAATCGAGACTCAGCAGACCAGGCAACATTTTTCCAATCCTTTATTGTCCAATGTCGAGCCTGTGCGAATTGTAGCCTCAATTTCCTGTTCTTAGCTGACAGGAGTGGCACCCGGTGTGGTCTTCTGCTGCTGTAGCCCACCTGCCTCATGGTTTGACGTGCACAGCACAGCAAATGTTTATTAGGTCACTTGCTCCACCATAAGAACAATGTATTTTCCTTGTTAACAGATAACAAGTGAGTGAATGAAAATTTATTTTGAGGAAAAAAATAAAGGCTATATAAATGTAGAGCGATCTTTTCACAAATACGTCTTACTTAGCTGAGGAGTTCATTAAGTTACTGCAAGAGTTCTGATTTCTTTTGACTTACATACAGTCAAGATTATGCACAGGGTTCACAGAAAACAGTGAACCTAGAATTTTCAGAAGGAAATCACTCAGCAATGGCAACCATTTGCAAGCAAGTTTCCACTAACGGGTACTTTTTCCCCATGAACATTTTGTTTCTCAATGCAAATTGATGTAATAAGAAAGCATTGAATAATGCAGCATGACATTAACAAACAAAATATTTCCTATGATTAGGGCATACATCAAAGACACAATGCAGGCTGAATTTTAGCAGCACCATACAAAGGCATTAAATCACATAGGCTATTATAAAGTTGGTCAACATGGCTTTTGTTAGCCAACTTGGCTGATGAATGTAGACATGAGAAAAAGAGTGTGATAAACCTGTCCCGGCTTTCTCCTCCAAAAAGCTGATGAAACTGTCAAAGATGCTGCCAAGCTGGAAGCTAAACTTGACGAAGCGTCTGGCTTCAGCACTACCTTCATATCACAATGCATCTGAGTAATCTGCTAACCGCTGGGACACTGTGTCTCAGAGGACATTGTCATTACATGCTTTGAAGGTACATAGGAGTCATTTAAAGAAGATATTTCATCCATCCTCCAGCTTATAATTCTTTTCCTTTTATTTATTAATGCTGTGTAAGGGTATAGGTTATCAGAGAGTTGAATGCTCTGCATAAATGTGTTGAAGCACAAACACTTTGCAGAAAAAAGTAAAAAATTCTAACAACATAAGGACTCTCCCTAAGTTTTAAATGAAAAGTACAAGATATATATATATATATGTATATAGTTGCAAGAAAAAGACCCTTTGGATTATGTGGAGTTTTGCACGAATTGGTCATAAAATGTGCTCTGATCTTCATCTAAGTCACACCAACAGAAAACACAGTCTGCTTAAAATAATACAGCTGTGATGTGCTTTCAGAGTATTGTTTATACGCTGTCCTATTTCACATAGGTTCACAACATGTTACTAAAATGTTTACCCACAGCATGGGTACATGGTAAAATCTCCACAAATGAAGTGAAAGGTTGTAGGAATATAATTTTTTTCTTAAAGTACTGCTAAAGCATAGTGTATTTTTTGCATAAATTAAGTTCAAAGTGCAAAAAGTCAAAATGCTAAATTTCATGTGCAAAATGAAAAATTGCTACATTTCATGTGCAAAATGAAAAAAATGCTTAATTTCAACAGTTATCTTTAAATGCTCTTACAACTCTTTTCTATATGTCAAACAATTGTAATGATATCTTTTACAGGGGCTTTGCAATTAACTTACAAAGTCCGCTAATCTGAGTTTCGCAGAAATGTTGTGACCATCTCTACCCGCAACCATCTCTAGCATCTAAAGAGAATGGTAAAAAAAATGTCATCTGTTTGCAAATATTTTGTTGATTTTTTTTGTTGTTGAGGTGTAAAGGCCCCCATACACCTTACAATCTTACCATACAATTTCTGTACAATCAACTTTGTAATATGAGGAGCTTTCTAAACCTCCCAATCACTATGTATTCTATCAGGGAGGCCACTATATAGTTTTGGTAGATCTAAAGCTGGCCATACACCTTCAGATTTTTCTGTCAGATTTCCTTCAGATCAGATCAGATCTACCAACAACCATGTAGTATAGTGTCCTCCCTGATAGAATACATAGTGATTGGAAGGTGTAGAAAGGTCCTCATATTACATGGTTTTGGTAAAACAAAATCTGATCTGAAGGAAATCTGACAGAGAAATCTGAAGGTGTATGGCCAGCTTAAAGGAAATCGTATGGAGTGATCTAAAAGTGTATGGGGGACTTAACACCTCAAACATTAAATACAAATAACACTAAATATCATACTTATAAGTACTTGTGCCTTGTAGTTTTACAACACCATCAAAGAAATATCTAGTTTTATCACACTGAAAGTAGCGGATAATATCTGGAGTAAAGAACTATAGTATATCACTAAATTTTTGAAGGCTGCAAACTGGTAGAATAGAAATGTGAAATATTCCCGTCAAAAGTCTAAATGGATTAAATTTACAAACTAGAAAAACATTGTTTTGTGTAAAATTACAAAGTTAAAATAAAACGAAAACAAAATCCCAGAGATCCATCATCTGAAAGTCTCTGCAGGTGATTCTTTTGTCTGTTTAGCAGTTTGTTTTCGTCTGCCAGATAATCTTCCCGTTCTGCTCTTGCTGCATAATTGTTGTGAATCTATGTGAAATATGACAGCGTATAAACAATACTTTGAAAGCACGTCACAAGCCTGTAGCTGTATTGACATCTAGTATGAACGGTTTAGAAGTGGAGAACTCAGCAGATTAACATGTTATCAGTATAACGCTTTCTAAACACTAACATATATAACAGTGTAATGCAATAGGAATGTATTAATACAATTTCCTGAAATGAAGTCGCAGTACACTCTTCCCAGGGAACTGTATTTACTGTATGCCGGGTTGTTAAGAAATCTGCTCAATCTATAGACACTGGTGGCAGCCTGGCAGGCACTAGAGGGAGTATGAGCATTTAAAGAAAACCTAATGAGTAGGATGATCTTTTCTTTGAAGGAAGCTGCATGGCTGTAGGTCATTCTGGCCTTTTAGCCTTATACAAATATAGGCATATAAAGTATTTCATGTATTTATCTATGGTGACATGTACTGTAAACCAATTTATGCTTTGAGGTGCATGAATGGGCGTTGAGGTACAAGAAATGGTCCTTGAACCAACTGCTAGAAAGAAATATTAAAACTTGAAAAACCCCATGCCCACCCTTCACTTACAATTACTGCTTTACTTTTTAATCATTTTAAAGACAAACACCAACCCTGCAACGTGGCAGCCTGCAGCTTCAAAACAGCACTGCAGCCGTGCCGCTAAGAACACAGAGTGGAAACTGTCCCATTCATCAGAATGGGAAGTGTCCTCTTCTGCGTCTGCAGTGGGGAAAAAGCAGCAGTGGACACAAGCCCTTAAATCCAAGAATTAACAAAGGCCATGTTCAGCTTTGTGTATTGGGGTCTATATGAAGAAGATTTAGTAGTAAGTATTTCTTTTTTGTAGGACTAATAACCAAACATTTAAGAGAAGAAATGGGAAGTCAAAGTCTTTCATGGATTACATTGTGTTTCAGTCTTTTTCTTTGTTTTTGAGAGCTAGACTTCATTCCCTGATTGGGAGTACAATGTTACCACTGCTCAGGGTGGTTGCCCATGGGGTTTACGTCCGCAAAATGTGTTCAATCTCTGTTTCAGGGCGGATGAGTTACTAATACTGACGTCACTAACGTCACATGCGGGTTTTCAGATTGAAATTCCCCGCCTGTCTTTTTTAAAAGTCCGATCCGCCCGTTCGCGGACGGACAAGGCCGAAGTTCGGCCATCACTATTAGCTACCCATGACTAAAGCTGGCCATAGACGCTTTGTTTTTTCTTACGATTGTGGTGATTGATCGTAACAAATAAATGCATGTTTAAAGCATGTGATTGACCAAAATGATGAAAAATCGTTTGGGCAGGGATTGGACATCTCTGTAATTTGTAGTTGATCTATCGCAAATCGAAGGACGTTATTGCAGACCTTAAGACCTGACCTTTCGATCGACCTATGCAGGCCTCGTTGTTTTGTGTTGACCCATCACAGATCGTTTGGGCACATAAATCGGTGATAAATCGTATCCCGAACATGGTGTACTTTTCGATCGATGTACGACTTTGTTAGGGACATTAGATTGTGAGCTCCTGGAGAGAGAGTTGCTATACATACTCTGTAAAGTGCTGTGTAATATATCGGATCTATATAAATTCAAGATAATAATAATAATACCTAAACATACAGATAACCATCTACACAGAAAACTTGACTAGTCCTTTGTCCTAGACTTTTCTTTGTACAGATTCAAGATTTAAAAAATTCTCCCTACAGGGAACTCTTAATGTCAACTATACTAGAAAAAAAGCTTTGATTGAAAAGAGAACTAATCAGAAATTGCAGAAATTGGAATTTGAAAAAATCTTGCAGCTTCTAAGTTGTCATACATTTTTATTTCCAAGTGATGTTCTGGCTTTAGTTGTATTGTCTTTCTGTCAAGGCAGAGAGGATAGCTCAGTTTCCGGCTCTACGCCCCCATGTGGTTAATCTGTCTCTTGCCTCAGATCAGGGTTGATAACTGACTCACTGCCTGGGCAGTTTTCCTTTTTGTAATCTTGACAGCACTTTTGTTACATGTTAGCATTTGGAGTAGACTTTGGTCAGGCAGAGGATACATAGAGTGATCTAAATGATCTGAAACAGAATGATGCAGCCTGACACATTTAAACTAACATGGGAAAGAATTTTTTTTAATTAATAATCTTGAATAGGTAAAATGTTTAACTCTTTAACATATTCAGAGTATATATGCAAAACCATTCACATATAGAGAAACCTGTCTCGCTATCTGCTACATTTAACAGCTTTATTGTGTAAAAATCATCACATTGCTCCGTTAACAGGGATCAAGGGTGTGTTTCCGCCTCTCCAACTCATCAAGCACATAGGAAATATCCAGCTTTCAGGAAATGATTCAAATCAAGCAGAGAAAAAAGAGGGAGACTCTCGCCCCGAATCATACACAGATCAAGCGATCAATAGTATGGCGTCTGCCAACATCCAAATTTGTATACACATAAGGAAAATATCAATTGGTTGCACCCAGTAATCTCGAGTGATCCCGTAAACATCCGGGTCCGTGTGCTCAAGAGGGACTTTCAGGCAGGCTTGTAGTATACATAAAGACTGAATTAAAGCAAAAAATCTCACACATTATATGTGGCAAACAATAAAAATTTATAGGTAAGTTTGTAAGAAATCATTAAAGTAGTAGCAGTCCAAAAATTTTTGTGCCAGCAATTTGTACATCTTTCATGCGGAGAGGGTCAACATGTTTCGCGACATCAGGACAATTCGCATGTAGTTGGCGTAAACACTGTAAGGGAACAATAAGAGGGGTAATAATGGTAATGAAAAGAGTCCAATGGACAGTGTTTAGATAAGTATGCAGGTGTGCATGGGGCGGTCTTACCTAGATGTAAATAGGTTAGATAATACCATACAGGAGGAATTACCCTCGAAAATGTCCGCGGGGCCAAATAATGGCAGCCAGAGCAGGAGAGGGAAGCCAAGTAAGGTCGGATAGCCACCAAGCGTATAACCTATAAACAGGGGGTCATTCTGAGTACGAAATCAACATGGGTAAGTGGGCATAAGGGAAAAGAGGTGGGGATGGTTGGGGATCAAAAGGAGAGTGAGGGTGTACAGTGTCGTGTATGCGACAATTGTGGTGGTGTATGTGATAAGTGTGGGGAATGGGAGAGAGGTGTGCTGTGCTACTAGTGTTTGCTGAAAGTGTGTGGGGTCAGACTACTGAAACCCACTCAATAGACACCTGAGTGTTGTGTGAGGTGACCCAGGGAATGTGAATAATATTTTAAGAAGAAAGAAATGGTGTGGTGTAAAGGAAAACGTTAATGAGTGATGTAGTGCATAAAGAGGCGAGACAGAAAAAGTTGCAGACTTGAAATAGATTGATACAGTTCAATCAGCTTGTGTCTTTGAACTTTTATTTATTCGGCAAAATTCATTGGAGAGATGCGTTGCTGGAACTCCAGGGATGTGCCCCCCTTCATGGGACAAGGGACCCTGAGGATTGAGATGGATTACAAAGTTGGATAGGCACTTTTCAGGTAACTATGTTGAATGGCAGAACTTTTAATTACATACTTTATCATGCTCTCTTGTCTTATCTCTAGAACATTTCCAACACCTTTGTGAATGGGTAAGGGGTTCTTGGAACCTTGGGAATAGGCTTGGAGGGGGATCAGTGGGTCCTCTTGTTAAAGGTGGACACTCAATAAGCCCCCATCCGTACCCCTACAACACCTAGAACCATTGATTCCCCTCTGGCATGACGCTGTTTAGGTGGTTGCACCCTTTTAATGCTTTTGTATTGGTATTATCGCTACAAATATGACCCAAAGGTTTCTGAAATTCTCTCCTCCATTGAGGTAAATGATGACGTAATATCATGGATGAGGTGATCTTGAGCTGTGATAGCTAAAATGGACTATGTGGATCATTTGTTCTTGGAGCTGACCTATGTTCACAGTCAACAGCTACATTGCTGTTTGGTAATTGTAGCGCACGCAAAAGTACCACATATTTAGCAACATAGTAAAAAAAAAGATACACTTTACCTTTAATATATATACCATCAAAAACAAACTGTACATCTACTTAAAGGCCTAATGTGAGAGGCATTCTTATTTTTTTTTCAACATTTGGTGTGAATTGCACTGGTGATGAGCAGCATAGGCAATATTCAGATTCGTATCCTTTCTCTAAATATTCTCCAAATATTCGTAAGTTCAAGATCTCCTTTCATTATAGTTTGTAAGCATGGCAGTTGTGAAAGGATTTTTACAATGTATGTTGTCACAATGCATTGTACTTTCCTCAAAAACGGGAATATTCAAGATTACGAAGATATAACACTATATTCGAGATCTTCGTGAATTCTCAAAATGGCGATATTCACATTCAAAATTTGCGATTCAAATATTCATGCTCAATACAAGTGTGCACTGCTGTGCCACTTAGTAGTCTAAAAATACTCGTTCCACCTTACTATGGCTTTAAAATCTGTTGTAAATGTTGCTACTGTTGTCATGTTTGCTAGCAAAAATGAAAAAACTAAAATGAACGTTGCTACGTAAAACAAAGCTACTTCCAGAAGAAAAAAATGTAAATAGTGCGCTGTCAGAGAATCTTTAGCTGATTCCTGCTGTGGAGTTGTGCATGAAACTACTAATGGCATTGCTACTGAGAAGAACACTTGAGCATACTAAAATGTGGTAATAGGAGTAACTGAATGAACACAAAATGTTTTTTTGTAATATTCACTTAATATGCTAGGAGGAAGAATAAAGCATGGACCTTAATGGCGTTCCTTTTATGTCCCAGCTGATAAACTGTGTTAACTAGTTAACTGTGTTTACCATGGGACATGCAATTTACAGCTTGTAAAACTATGAAGAAATTTGTATTTAACTTTTACTACCATCTTTAGTAATAAAGAAATTTTTATCTTGTATAAGAAGAATATGAACCATTATTGAGCAATGTGTTCATACCAGACACAGGTCTCCATATAAGAATTTGATATGTATATATATATATATATATATATATATATATATGATATAAAAGCATAGAATCAACATTTTCATATTCACTTCCTTCACTCTTCCTTCAGTCTTCCCATCCTCTGTCTTCCATCATCATGCCTTATACACTGTATTTTATTATTTTTTTTTATCACTCTCATATGGCTTATAAAGTGCAAGCTGTTCTATGTTTTGAATATCTTTATTGTCCAAAATAATTGTTTCATATAATGTATTATTGTTGTATAAACACTGTGGATTCTTCTATTTTCAGCATCAATGCCTTAAACCTAATGCACTATGAATGCACAGCGACATCAATACACTTACATACCCTAGCAGAGTATGTAAAAGTATGACTGATCATTAACCTCCCTGGCGGTTCACTGAGGTGCAGATTTCTGTACCAAAAGTGATACA
>CM070033.1:82380853-82398931 GCA_036250615.1 Ptychadena robeensis | reverse complement strand
AGAAAAAAAAATTTTTTTTCTTTAAGACCGGGTCCCGCCTCCGTGACGTCACACGTCACTTCGGGACCCTGAAGAAGCCGGCGACGGAGGGAGAATATGGCGGCGGCGGAGCAGGTGAGCTCCCATGATGATTCGGGCATATCAATTATTGCAGCGCCCCTTTGCCCAAACTGGGTTCAGGCATATCGCTAGGGAGGTTAAGTATGAAGTGAGTGCATGCAAAGCCATTTCCTGAAACATAAACGTGTTTTTTTAGAACATAATGATAATTTAAATTACTAAAATTGGCCTTTTTAAAGTTAACATGCCCTGGAAAGTGATATACACATTTCATACATTAAGCTATCCTTCAAGGTTTTTTTACTTTGACCTTTTCTTCATTTATTTTTACCTCATGGTTGGTCCATTCACCACCGTATGGAGAAGCACAGTTGCCCCCTAGACAGCAACAATGCCAGCCTATAGATGGGGTATTAATAGATGTGCTCATAGATTTATATGTATTTGTTACTGACAATGCCTAAGAAAAAAAAATGGATCAACTTCCTTGTATGAACTCTACACTATCCAGATTTCACACCAAACATCATCATAAGAAAACCAAAGTCAATAGTGTCACTAAAGCCCCCATACACGTTCCGATCTTTTGTACGAATTTTGCCCGATCGACCAGCGTAGTCAGTCGAGGTGATTGATCAGGAGAATAATCGGATGCGGAATTATGTACCCGACCGTTCACGCTTTTTCAAAATCGGCTGGGATCGCTTCAGGCCTGTCTGTAAATTTTGGTCGATCTGCTGTTAATAAAATAGTGTATGGCCTATAGATCGATGATAATTCGAATTCCGATTTTTCGTGCCAGCCGACCGATCGACCATAAACTTTTAAGTGAAAATCGGGTGACCCGATCGGATGAAAAATTGGTTGGTAAGAGTCAATATTAAAAGGTCTTTATTAAAACTTAACACTTAAAATAAACACACATATATGAACATACATGAACCAATGTCTTTAACCCCTTCAGGGCATCTTCATATATAAGCCCCCACCCGTGCCTCCACAATGCCTGGCCCATGTAGTGGGGCAGGTACCATCTTATCTTAACCAAGGGTCTCCCCTTCCTGGCATGTTGGGACGGGGGGGGGGGTGTGCCCCCCACCTTCCTGTCCTTCCAGACTTGCCAAAAGATGTCTGGTTTTCTCTGGGATGTCCCCATGCTGTTTGGGGTCCACCTTTTCCAGAGCTTACCAGACCCTATGGGGCCCACACTGTTCGGAATCCCTGTTTTTCAGAGCATTCCAGACCAGACTACAAAATCTGACTGTGGGTGGAGGGTCAAAGTTTGCCTCCATTATAATGTATGTGAGGTGAACTGAACAGCGGAAGTGACCGGCTGGCCTGATCACTCATAATATGTATTGAATTAGATTTACAATTACAGTTAGGCTAATACTGTGTTTAGTAAGGACACATAAGAGACATAATTGTGAAAAAAGAACTGTAAGGAGTTATAAGAGTTAGTCATAACTAAACCCAGAACATTAAGAGAGTCCTTTTCTTGATTAGATCAGATCCAATTCATAAATCAAAAGGAAGTCACTGTTCACAAAAAGATACACAAGAAAAACTCTATTTGAAGCATAGCATTTGGTTGTCTTTAATGTGTGTCTGTATAGGCAGTCTCTGGGAATAAATCTGAAAAACCTCATGCTGAGTTCATAAATTCACTAAAGGAACCCAACATAACTGTTTGTAATGAATACAGCAGATATGCAAATTGCAAGAACAGAGCCTACTGAAACTATGCAATTCATAGGAACCTGTTTTAAAACAAAGTGTGTACATACCTTTAAGAATGTTTATCTTTATAGCAACATTGATATGACAGCCAGCCAATATGTAATCATTAGGTTTTCATGGAAACTGTATAAGCTGATACCACTGATAATTATTTAACATAGCTATTTGCTATTTATCAGGGTGATAATGTAGTTGTAGGCATCTCAGTAAATCGGGAAATTTTATTTAATGGATGATGCCCCAAGAGAAAATACATGGAGTAGTGTGATGACAGTGGCGGCATACAAATGATCACTAGAAGAGACTGTTGGTGATCACCAACATCTTTAATATGGCTACTAGAGGTCACCACAGTACTAAAAGATTACTTTTTCGCTACTTCTCCACTCTTAACCCCCATAAGAACCCCATATATTACTCTTTACTATTAAGATTAACTGTTTTTGTAGCTATCAGACTGTCTGATACCTAACAGAATATTGTTATACTGCAGAAAAGCTAATATGTTTACCATGGGATTAGGATGAGAAGTCAGAGGAGGACATTTTTGTGAACTTTAATACCTTTCACTTTGCTACAATATATTATAATGTTCCACATTACAAAACAGCACATGAAGAACATCATAATACTTACTAAGCTGTAACAGTACATTTGTTGGAGCTGGTTTGGAATAAACACAACTATATCCTGAATTAAAACAAATGATGTTATTGGTTGCAAGATCATACCACACTGTAAAAGAAAAAAGTCAGTAATGAAAAATGTTTTAGTCAATAAAGCGCAAAAAAATGTATACAATACAAAGAACAAAAATGAACAAAATAAAGTTTCTTACTTTTAGATGTGTTTTTACATTGTCTCTGTAATATTTGTAATTAAATGAAATATGTAGGTGATGTAACTGATGAATTTTTTCTTTTTATATGGTGTTGCAAAGATTTTGGAAACGGGTTTGTAAGAGTACTATTGGTGAGAAATCCCTGTAACTGACCACTGAAATGTCGACAATTGCTCATTATGGATAGCCATATACGGTTGATATTTTCAACCACGAAATCGATAGTGGTAACTTTCAATGGATAGTGCATATGTAAATTATATTTTTGGTTTCCAGGCGCCCTTTTGTGGCAGAAAATGGTAATTGAAAGCTGATGGTCTGTGAATCTATAACACCATGTGGCGGTACACAAGATTGATGTTCTAGTTTGTTTTTCTTGTTGTTGCTTTGGATTCCAAGCATTGATGAGTAGAGATGGTCGAATTTTTTTTTTCCATTTCAACGATTTCGAGTTAATTACAAAGCCCCTGAACATGGCATCATCACCAAACGTGCTGGAGATGTAGGGGTTATACTACAAAAAATATGTCTCTAACACAAATAGTTTTTGCATAAATTAAGTATGAAGTCAAGTCAATATTTCGAAAATCTGAATTTCGACTTAACTTAATTTATGCAAAAACGACATGTGCTAGTGCACAACCTTTTTTTTCTCTACATCTCCAGCTATTTTGGTGATGATACAATTTTCAAAGACTTTGCAATCAGCTCACAAAGTTAGCAAGTTGAGAAATTCGACCATCCCTATTGATGAGTTGTTGATCTGGAGATGCTGATACAGAATTCTTCCTCCAATATACAGCATAAGATACATAAAACTAGACAATAGTACCTATAATTAAAGGTGTCATTCTAAGGCTGAGATGCAAACTGGCTAATGAACTTTGAAGGCCTTTATATCAACTATCCATAACTTTGTTAGTCCAGTTAATATGTTAGTCCAGGGTAAATAATGTCAGAAATAAGCATTTACAAAACAATTTGAGGAAATATTAGAGCACCATCCGAGCACTATCCCCCTCAACGTCCACCTCACTGAAAACGGAGGATTTTCTGAAATATATAGAACTTTGACTCATATATCTGCAATATATGGAAAGGGGTTTTCAAAGGTGACATATATGATCATAGCAATATAGACCAACCATGTATCCTTAAAAACACTTTGGCTGAGAACTCACAACCTGGTGATCCCTGTTGCTTCCCCTGGACAATTTGCACATTTATCCAAAACTGAAAGTAGTCCTTGGCTATAAGTCGGGGTAACCTTCGACGTGGTTCGTCCCCTCTGGGGACTTTGTCAAGAAGACCCACAATCCACATCAGAGAAAAAAATTATAAAAATCATAAGCAATACATATTTTATTTTTTACCTTGTCTGATTTTGTTTATTGGTTGATTTGTTTACCTGTTCAGCACATGTAGACCAACAATAACTTCCACTTCCAATGATTTGTCCACTGAGGGTATTGCCGCCCCAAATTAATTAAATGTTAAAAAGAGCTTTAAGTATATCAACATACGACCACCATATGCCTGTAATCTCATTTCATTTTTAGCATTTTATTCTTATGCAGGTTGCATAAGACGCATACACTGGGATCGCATTTGTCTTGCATTTTATTCTATGTTGTACCTATAGGTTTTAAAAAAAATACAATTCTAATTCACATGCTGTACTCAGCATCCTGTGTCCCTGTGCTTTTAAACGTGCTGTGCTTGAATTCATAAACAACTATTATATTATATGTGACATCATATGTAACTGACTAATTTATGAGCTGTGCTTATATTAGATACCATAATAGATCCCTTTCACCCTTCATTCCTGTCTAAAGCCTGCCATACACACGCCGATGTGTGTAGCAGACTAGTCCCGATATCTTTCCGGGAGCATTCTGGGGCCCCTTTAATCGGCCGGGCACCCTTTGTGTGCCGGCCATAAGCTGCAATGAAGACACCGTCTTCATTGCAGCTTATGGCATCGGCTTTCATCGGCTCGCGCTGGCCAGAGATTATCGGACATGTCCATTCTCTGGCCGGCCAAGCAGTGGGGCGACAGGGATCTGTCGCCCCATGTGGGCACATGCCGATTAGCGGACGATTTTTAACCTGACCGACGGCGCGAGCGCACACGCCCGTCGGTCAGATTAAAAATTGGCCACTTATCGGCATGTGTATGGCTAGCATTAGTCAAACTCCTAAACTGTTTAATAGTTTACTTGCAAACAACCATGATTCCCCAATATACTTCCCATATTCCCCATATGGGTACTCACAGTATGTGTGTGTGCCCCTAACTCTTAAGCCAGCCATACACAGTCGAATTCCATGGCCGCTCGATCACCTATCCGATCGATTCCGGCGATTCTGGCGGGAATCGCAGGTGTGATCGATCGGCCAATTAAGAGAATCCGATCGCTGCATACCACCTTGTCCAACGGATTCCGGGACGATTCCGTGTCCGATTGTCCACCTCACAAATGGCAACTCCCCCTGATGTGTGCAGAATCGGATCAAAAAGACCAACATGTTGGTTCTCTGTCCGATCCGATTCTGGGCCCCTGAACGATCGGACGTGATCGATCGGACAAGGTGGGCTGCACACGATTCCGGCACGATCGTTTTGCGTGCACGCGCCCGGAATCTGGCCGGAATCCGACCCGTGTATGGGGGCCTTAATAAAGTGCTGCAAAGACATTCACGAATAACTCCATACAAGTCAGGATTTTTTTTTTACAAATTGTCTTAATAACAGGAAGGGAGGCAAAGTAAATCAGATGAGTTTAGCTGAACCCTTAGCTAAACCTGCTACTATTAGGCAATAATGGAGTAGATAGCAAAAGCCAGGTTTTTACTATGTCAATCATTTATTTGGTGCATATTAGAAGAGTATAGATCACATCCAAGGGGGAGATTGTTCTGGTAATCAGTTTCAGTCTCTTTATATTATATCTTTTAGGCCCACTGTAACAAATGCTAAATAGTGTCTATATTGGGTACACTGTTTTGTGAATAAATGTAACTAATTTAAAACACATGAGACTGTTTGTATAAAAAAAAGTTATGGAGTTGCTACTCAGATTTGTTTTATAAAGATAAAGTACTTTAAAAGGATTGAGAGGACATTTACAGAAGGATTTTATGGCTACTAAATTTCTTTAAAATGAGATCAGATGAGAGATTTTGCAGGTGTGCATATCATCAACCAAAATGATGGAGTGCTTCATCTTCAGGGTGTTTCCATCTGCCACACCATGTCTGGAAGTGCAATCTTCTCAAGGAAACATTTCAAGCAGGATTTGTTGGATATCAAGATTATATATATATACAATTGGTGGCATATATGTGCCCTTTCAGGTTGGGAGAAGGAGTTTTATGCCACATTTCGATGACACTTGTTGAGCTATTGGTTTGTGATGGATATCAGGCACATTTCTTATGTAACATATGGTTGTTAAAAAATAAAAAAGCAGTGAAAACTAAAAAAAAACAAAATAAAAAAATGCAGCGTAAACCGTGGGAAAATAATCTGGACAGAAAACACATGCTTACTAGAGATGGTCGAATATTTCGACTTGCTAACTTTGTGAGCTGATTGCAAAGCCTCTGAAAATGGTATCATCAAAAAAATTGCTGGAGATGTAGAGAAGGGTTGGGGGAACATTAAAAAATAAAAGTTCTGCTCTAGAACATGCAGTTTTTTGCATAAATTAAGCTTAAAATGAAAGTCGAAATTTAGATTTTTGAAATTTTGACTTGACTTTGAACTTAATTTGTGCAAAAATTATTTGTGTTAGAGACATACTTTTTTTTTGTAGTATACCCCCAATCTGGGTAACTGGAAGTGATGTCAGCGTCATATCCGGTACCTGGAATGCATAGTTCCTGGTTCCAATTGCCGAATGGGACGGCACTGACATCATTTCCGGTTTTCAGAGTTGGCTTCTCTAACCATTCTTCTAGTGAAAAGATTCTTCCTCTGGCAGGATCTTGCTGCTCCTGATCCTGCAGGAGGAAGAATAGTAAGCTCCTTCTCACCGGCGAACAGGGTGGGTTGAACACCTGTACTGCTCGCTGGCTAGTTCTGCCTTTGCGGACAGTTTGGCCATCACTAATCTTTAGCATCTCTTTCCCTAATTTGTTACACAGCTTACTGCGTCATGCAGCATTTAAGCATCCATTGAAAATGCATTCAATGTGTCATTAATGTAATGGATGAATTTGCATTTTTTGCCATTGCACTGTATTGGTCTTTTTCATGGCAAAAAAAATGCTCCACAAATTCATCAAAAACTCCTATGCTAAAACAAAAATGCTTATGAGGATGCCCTATACTTTTTTTTGGATG
This sequence comes from Ptychadena robeensis, assembly GCA_036250615.1. Classification (NCBI taxonomy): domain Eukaryota; kingdom Metazoa; phylum Chordata; class Amphibia; order Anura; family Ptychadenidae; genus Ptychadena; species Ptychadena robeensis. The sequence continues at coordinate 82,391,939 of CM070033.1, read as the reverse complement.
AACATTCCTGTCTATAATCCTGAAATCATACAACCTTTTTTGAGGGGTTTCAGGAACTATGTTGTTTATTGTTGTTGATGAGCCTGGTGCTTGTTGTGTTTGTTGATGAGCCTTCTGCAATACATAGAAATTGGATTAAAGCTATATATACCGTATCTACTCAAGTATAAGCCGACCCGAGTATAAGCCGTGGTACCTTATTTTATCTACAAAAACCAGAAAAACTTATTGACTCGAGTATAAGCCGAGGGTGGAAAATGCAGTCAGATAGTAGAGTTTTCGAAATGAGAATATATGGAAAGCACCATTGCCCCTAGTAATGAATCAAACATGATTAATCTTAATGCCCCAAAACTCAATAAATAAGAGAACACAGGATTATTGTTATTACAGGATGGGTTTTGCAAGGCAATTCTTATTTTTTTATTCATAGGCTATGGAGTGTTGTATCTGTGCTAGTAACCGGCCACCAGGTGGCAGTGTGGAGTTTGTTTACATCGATCAGCTGGCTGTCGGAGGCACGGAGCTTACATGAACTCAGACAGAAGATGCACCGAAGAGAGAAGCTGCCTGCCTGAAGCATTCAGCATGAAAATTCAGGTGAGGTTAGTGGACCCCCTCAGCTGACTCGAGTATAAGCCGAGGGGAGCACTTTCTGCCCATTTTTTGGGCTGAAAAACTCGACTTATACTCGAGTATATACGGTACATGAAATGTAAACAAGCATAAAGCAATGACCAAGGGACATCACATGAGGTGTCCATCGGTCGGTTTTCATGCTTTAGCATGATTGCCCTTAAATAGGGTCATTTTTTTCCCGGGCTGCTGCGAACTGATAACAGCCTGGGAAACCACTGTGTAAATTTAGCCTTATTGGATGTACGATAAGAGGCACCTTTTTTGTTTATGAAATAAGAGATTTTATTATATTTAAAGTTTTCCACTGTATACAAAGCAAAAATTTATTTTTTTGAAACATGTAAAACTGTAGAATCATCTGAAAAAATACCCAATAAAATTATGATAAAATAACAAACAAATATTTGTGCTTTCACCTCTAAGCTGCACCTCTCTTCTCGGCAAATGATGTTAGAGGCTCTTTTAATACCATTACCCTCAAAATCAATAGCTTGATAGTTTTAGAATGCAGCCAGAGGCTTTTACATTTTTCATTATACTTATTCTAGGAATAGTATTAATGTGTCTTAAATTGGTGACCCATTTAGAGGCACCATGGTGAAAATGAGACAGAATGAGAGATGGGTAAATTGACCAATATGAAAAAACTGGAAGAGGTGTTAAGAAGGCCAGAGTGAAACAGAAATAACATTAACTCTTCATGCACTTTCAGTTCAGTAATTTCACCAAGCTATTCTTGTTCTTGCTCAATATGTTCTATATTTATATTTATTTAAGATGATAAAAATTTGGAAAACTAGTGAAGTGATTTATGCATAGCAAATTACAAATTTAAGTCTGTGTTTACAGAGATATGTTGGGGTTAGTGTGCATACAAAAGATTTTTTTAGGAACAATTAAAGGTAATGCAGCTCTGGTATGGAAGCGCCTGATATAAGTTCCTGTGAAAGGAGATTCCATCTGACGTTTTCACTTAAAGATGTCTGTGGACATGGTTGTTGGCCATCTTGAATCATGTGTGTGCAGAAAATGTTCATTCACTACACAGCTAAACAAGTTAGATTTCTAAAATATAATCTTAAAGGGATGCTCTAATGTTGATTACATTTGCCCCAGTTGGAAATGGCAAAAAATTCTGATCGGCTGGCAGAAAATGCGGAGCATTTTTGGTCTCCTTCCTGTCAGGGAAGCAGGGAATTTTGGGTTTGAGGAAGTTCCTGCATGTTCATTGTCATATTTCCTGGATTCTTATAATGAATCTGCAAAACTTCCTAAAAATCGCTCCTGATCTCCCCTACAGTAGGCTGGCGTTTAAAATTGCCCCCCAAATCATAAACGCGGCCAATCGCTGTAGTGGAAACATAGCCTAACCTGGTTAAAACCAAGCTTGGTGTTAGTAGTTTAGATTTATCAGTCCAAATGTTGAGTATATAATCTTCCTCAATACATTGTAATATCCTCAATATAATAAAAAGACAAATTCTTAAAGACTAAAGCCCCCTATACACGTTTAGATTACCACCCAATTTTTTAGCTGATTGGCTGCCATGCGTGCTCATGGCGGTCAATCGGCCAACAAATCGGGTGGAAATCTAAAGCTTAAAAGTGTAATTTGGGCCAAATTGATCTAAGCCATTACAGACATGTCCGTAATTCTTAGATCAGTTTGACCTCCTGGGTGTTACACCCAGAAGCCAGTATGGGCGCAGTTTGATCTTGGATCAAACTGTGGCCATGCCGGGGTCGGGCACATCCGCTGCCGCATTTCTGCTTCACTGCAGGCACACAGAGTTCTTCCGGCCCGGGGGGTGGCACCATAGACTTCCATGTTAATGGAGGGGGCGTCGATTTCCCCGCACACACTGCTGGCATCTTATTGACACTGGCGGTGTGCGGAGAGCAGGGGAGAGAGCAGAGAATCATGGCAGAGTACAGTGCACTCTACCACAATTGTCCTGGCATTAAAATGGTGTGATAAGCCCGTAACAACATGAACATTAACAAAATATTCAGCTCTTTTGGATTTTGAGCGCCATGTGCCTTTCTCCCACGATGCTGGCCATGTCACTGAAAAGAAGAAAGGCATGGTTTTTTCACTCTCAAGAAATTATTTATGCAACCAAGTACTGTGTGGTGGACTAGGGCAAGGGGTAATTGGAGAATTCTGTGCAGGAAAATTTAAAACCCACAATTATGTAAAATTATGTATTGATAAAGCTGGGCATAGACAGGCAGATTCCTGCCCGATTTTTTGGCGGCCGGTGGTCGGACTTAAATTTGGTGTGCCCATCTGGCAAAATCAACCAGGAATCTGTTGCATGTCGGATCGCACGGGGATCCGACATGCCGGTAAGTTCCCGGCTGATCCCATTTCTTTGGACGGGGACGGTAGTCCCTATCCAAAGTAATAGCCAGCACACAAAGGGTGCCCGGCCGATTCTGGGCAAGAAAAGTCAGCAAGAAAACGACCCATCTGTGCCCAGCTTAACTAATAAATGTGGATAGAATTAGGCAGTGGAATTGCAACTTTCAGACTGGGAAGTGGAATAGAAGTGAGTGAGCAAATGGATGACCTAAGCATCCAGTAATCAAAAAATTAAGTTTTTTGTCCAGGAATCAGTAATACTTAAATTTACAGTGTGTGGTGATCCTGTATCACAAGTAAAATGTCAATTTCCCTTACCTGTTATCATAAAACAAAAGAAAGAATGGTAAATTGGAGTGTTCCTGCACGCCCTGTGCCACGTCCTGAACTAACCGTCCACGTAGGATCCCATTTGGGCTACCCCTGATGATGAAGGTACTCTGGATAGAAACCTAACCTACACCAGGAACCACTTCAACCCGGGGGTAGGGGGTCCTGCCGTTGCCTGCCGGTGTCTGGTGCGCCCTTTCTTGTAGGATCCTAGAGGACTACAACTCTAAGGAAGCCCATACCTTTAGCCACCAATCTCTCCACAAATACTCTAGGCATCACCGAACAAGGTTTGTGGCTCCCTAGTGGGATCATTTGTATCACTGTGGGTAGGCACTCCGTGGCGGCATGAAGTACAGTCAATCACACTTGGATATGCAATGTTTTTAATATGGATTCTATGTGCTGTTTCCAATAAAGATGCAATGAAAAAAATACTAGAACTGTTACTCGAGTCCAACTTCCACTGAAGGTCCCACAGAGGGAACCTCATACCATTTTTGTTAATAGAACTTCAGGGATGGGAATGGTGGACTAATTTGTCAACCTGGTGTCTGGGTACTTCTCACAAATATTTACAGTATTTGAATAAAATCCTTTCTAACCTGAGTCTACAGTTTAACTTTAAAGATTACTTTTTTCAGACTAACAAAATAACCCACAAATGTACAATTCTGTCCTTTTATTATATTATAATTACTTTTTATTATATGCACACTCTATTAAAATTAACCATACAGTAGAAGTTCATTTTTTGTTAGTAATATTTCAAATGATTTGATAAAAGTTAAGATGACCCAGAAAAATTCTTTTTTTGCACTTTGTCGTCTTAATGCAGCTGAAGTTTTCAGCATTTTTTCAGTGAAATATTGCAGATGCACAATGATTGCTCTACTTCTATTCTGAATTGACTATTACCTTTAGAAATAAACTCAGCATAGAACAAAACTAGGATCCTAAATGTCTAAGGATGATGAATGTCCTGGGAATAGCATGTACTCAGCGGAAATCACATTAACAATAACGTAAGTGATGAGTTCAGAGTGATAATGCTTTTTGTGCTGCCCTATGAATAGTAAAAGATATATAGAGTATATTTTTACACAACAATAAAAAATAATCTAGTTAAAGGATCTGTTTTGGTGTTGGAGTTCTTAATGTATGCCATTATTAGACTTAAGAGCTGGAGCTCGACTATTGTGAACATTACAATAACTCAATGTTCATTTTGTGTAGTATTTATCAACATATGCTCAAAAGTATGAACATATAAGTTAAGTCATGGGATTCATAAGGGTGTTTAAATTATTTTCACACACTGCTTCTACATTTTGACTTAGTATTTATTAAGTAAATGTAGTTAAACCCTTTCAAGTCTGTGGTCCTCCAATTCTTAAGATATCTTATGGGTGAAAATGTGTTGACTACACTATGGGATCATAAAGAATTCTGGAATATACTGTTTGTGCGAAATGCAACACTATGGAGTATCATTATCAATTTTTATTTGGAAAAATAGCAAAATACAACATGTTAGTTAAATCAAATATATAGGATACCCTCAATAGCCATCAACAAAGGTGTATATTATGGAAGATGACATAATGTGTTTATATTTCAAAAAAGTATTATACATAAGGATAATTCATAAAAACAGCACATATACTATAGGTGCTGGGGTTACAATCAAGCATAGAAGGATTCCCATTGAAAGACAATCATATAGATACCCTCTGAAGACCAGTCAACATGTTTTGAACTAGTAGGGCATCTTCAGGACATACACAGAATGGAAATCTAAAAACATTATTTTTAAAGTGATTATATCTAATTTTTTATGGTAAGCAATGTTTATATGTGAGTACGACCAATTAGTCATCATATTTAGAAATGAATATTATACATCGTGTAGTAAGGGTTAGGGATGGTGGATGAAAAAGTGGCAGAGAATCCACTAGAGGGTGGCATCTCTGTTGAGAGTGCAAAAAATAGCTTTTTGATCCAATATGCTGAAAAAATTATTATAAAGCACTTTAAAAAAGTTTAGTTGTTCTGCAATGTATGTTCTCATAATAGTCTCAAGGAAGTGTATTTACATAATGTATTTTCTATCTACAACAAGCAACAACATACCTGGAAGGGGAGTCAACCCTCATGTGTTAGCTTAGAAGATCCCACAGAAAGCCACAATGTTTCCCATGCAATCCAATATATTACACAGTGCTGCTGTACATTATAAAAAATTCTGAGGGTGACACAAGGTAACACACAAGCATAAATTGTGACACAGAAGGAGAAGAATGTCCTCCCGGAGCCGGCCGCAGGGTAGGCGGGGGGGGGGGGGAGCCTGACCAGGTGAGCTGGTAGGAAGGATAGAGACTTAGTAAGGGGGCGCGCCTTCCAGGGGAGGGACCCGAGGATAAAAAAGGGGGCGTAGACAGGAAGGAGGCAGCCATTTTGGTTCCAGCTTCCCACCCACCCACCCCTTTTTTTCTTTTGCCTGGTTGTTGTATTGATGATTTGTAATTTTGTATGTGGCAGCGGGCAGGTCCTCGCTAGTGCCTTTTCATTATAAAGCAAAATAGATGGCGATGAGCTGGTATGGATGGCTGTCACCAAAGTCGATTTTATAGAGGGCAAAAGCCCTATGGGTTTTATAAAATTTCCTGTCTTAACAGGTTTGGTTTTACGGATGTACCCACTGAGCAGGAGGATAAAAAGGGCTTGTGGCTGGTACAGACGGTCTAGTTAATATTAAGTTATGTAAGTTATTATGGTTATTATTATTAATGTATTCAGTTTTATACATGCTAATTGAGGAAGGCACTGTTGAGGGACCTATTTGTTGTGATAAGGCCTTAAAATATGTATTACATTTTATTACATAAAATTTCCAACTAGAATTTGGTGTCTTGTTTTTATTTGGAGGGGGGGACTTAAAAGGATTTGTAATATGGTATCTGTACACAGGTCAGCCCTGCCTTGGTCAGGACCTGCTCAAAAATGTTTATTACTTTTTAAACGTGTACATACAACATATTTTTGTTGGATGTTTTAATTGTATAATTATACATTGCCTAGTGAATCTTTGGGATGTGCTGGAGAAGGCTTTGCGCAGCCGTCAGACTCTACCATCATTAATGCAAAATCTTGGTGAAACATTAATGCAACACTGGATGGAAATAAATCTTGTCACATTGCAGAATGTCACAGTGAATGCATGCCGTTTTTTATAGCATCCATTCATGTCTATGGGCATGATAAGGGCTGAAAAATTTGGTCCACCCACAATCTAAATGCGGGGAGCCGATATTCTGATTGCGGGTCGCACTGCAAGTCCATTCAACTAAATAAAAGCGATCAGCTGCGGTCGTCGCATGTGATTAAAATTGTGTCCGTGCTGTGGCCTATTGCGTAAGTGGGAACATAGCCTTAAATACAGCAGAACTAGTGATGCCATATGTATATATATTTATATATGTTTTTTTCTTTGGGTAATGACCTTCCATGTTCAATGACTCTAGTCCTGGTTGTTTTATGTTTCTTATACAGAAGGTATTGAGCCATTTCGGTTTAGCAAAGTGTAAGTTGTCTAAATTAGCCTTCACAGAGTCCTTGAAACTGGTTATTCTGTATTATAACAATTATGGAGCTGGTCACCAGTTTACGCCATGAATATGCAAAGCTTGTTGTTAATAACAGTAGCATCTCAGGACAGGCCAATTAATTCATATAACAAGTGTATAAGAGGAATCTGCCTGTGGCCACACAATTCTCTGCTGTGCATAAAAAAACGTCTGAATAGCTCTGTATGCAAAATATGTTTACAGAGGTTAAATAAACATTTGCATACTTTAACACAACATAATATGACCTGATGAAAACGGTATGTTCGGTTTGCAAATAGCTCAAGAAACTTGTTTCCTATACTGCTATAATTGCATCATAAGGGCATTCTTTTTCACATTTAAAATATAAATTAATGTGACTGTCTGGAAATACTTGAAGAAAATAAAGTTATTTTTAGCAGTAATGTGGTTATGGAACATTTAAAATGATAACCACTTCAACACCATGTAAATACGCATTTATCTCTGCTACTAACTAGAGTGGAAGAGTCTAAGGCTTCTAATTTGCACAGTTTATGTGCAAATTAGAAGTCTTAGACTCTTATGAGTCGGTTTTGCAGTTGAATGGTATATTAGACTATTTAATTATCAATATATTAGTGTATAATTTGCATTTTACATGTGATAGTTGCCCCATAGAAGATATGATTTTTTCATCTCTGTAATGCAATGGAGTTTTCATGGTCGGTCATGTCTTTTAAATCTAAAGGCCCCCATACACCTTACAATCTTTCCGTACAATTTCTGTACAATAAAATTTTGTTTTACCAAAACCATGTAATATGAGGACCTTTCTAAACCTTCCAATCACTATGTATTGTGTCAGGTAGGGCCACTATACTACACAGTTGTTAAATTCAGGGTAAGTTCCCGTGCAATCACCACGCTGTAATTAATCGGGGATCAATTAAAGGGAAATCAATGTGCACCACTGGGGCAGATCGATTCCCATTCAATGGGGACCTCCTGGTAGCAGTTCTCCCCAGCTACCAGCGTGTGAATCCGAAGAAATCCATCGAGCCTGCCTATCCCCATACAGCAGCCAGATGAAGAGTGCTGACTCCGCCCCCTTCAGACAGCCTGGGCGGAGGCAGAGCTGACAGCCGGACTGCTGTGTGATGAAGGCTGGAGCCGGCTGTTCCTATACTTTACATGAATATTCTTCTTCATGCAAAGTATTGAAGATTGAATGGGGTTTTCCAACATGTTGAAACACCGTTCAATTGAGTTCCTTCGAGCGGGCTCTATTGAACCTGCTCGAAGGAAGGCACACACAGGTAGGATTGTAAGCAGATTAGAGTACAATCAATCACCATGACATTGATTGATTGTACTATCTAACAGATAGTGTGAAGCAAACAAAATTTTAGATTTTTGTATATTCTTTAATTGTCAATAAAACTTTTGGTACAAACAAAAACGAAGTGCAGTTATGACATAAATATTATCAGAACAATTATAGAACATAAGGAGTGGGATTGTTGGGGGGAGGGGGGGGCGAGGTGAAAGGAGTAGTGGGAGAGAAAAGAGAAAAAAGGGGCGAGGATATATTTTGTGTATATGAATACATATGGTGGTTTAAGGTTCGTTTAGCTTGGGGATATGTCTCCACTGCCCAAAGAGACCGGAGTTGCTGTTAGAAGAAGGCAGCTATTGTCCACCAGATTTAGCAATGGAGGCTCATACAGAGAAAGCATAGCTCCATATTGAGGGAAAAGCATTTGGGGTGTTATTAATATTTAGTATTAGAGGTAAAGGGACACTGGGGTGTGAATTAGAAGGGGAAGGAAATTAGCGGTAGTAGTGGTAGGAAGACAGAGAGAGGGAAGAGAGAAAGGTTATGATGGGGTGAGGGAGGTGGGCGGAGGAGGGGTCTGAGAGTGGTGGGGGGTGGAAGGAGTTGTTAGAAGGGTGATTGGTGAGGAGGTGGGTGGGTTGGTAAAGGTGAACGAGATCATGCTCATGATGCAGTGGTGCTATTTTGAATGAGAAGGCGGAACTCATTATAGGTCATGAATTGTGTCCACGGTTGCCAAGCGGAGCAGAATTGAATACCAGATTCGTGCACTGGGCCAGTGGGTCATCAGGGGGGCTGTGATCTCCAGGCTGAGATACATGCCTTGGCTAAGAGGATAAGTAGCGAGTGTCTGTATTTTTGTAGTGGAACGGCACAATGGTAAGAGAGAGAACGCAGGTGAGTTTGGGAAGGGAAGGTCTGAGAGCATCTTGCATACATCATGTACCCCTTCCCAGAAATTTTTTTGTAATATGTTGGCGTTGGGGGAAAGAGAGAGTGAAGGATTGAGGGGATATGGTACCATCTTATCAGTATTTTGTAGCCTGATAACTGGTATTTGTTACATATGGAGGATTTCATGCATTAGAAGCATATTCTGTTTACCTCAGTTGGGGCAAGCTGTATGTTCAGATCTGCCTCCCATTTGTGTATGAATAGGGGGACAGAGGAGGAGGTGACAGTAATTAATAGATTATACGCAAAAGATAAGGCATGGCTGATGACGTCCTCCTTTTGGCATTCCTGTTCTATAGGTGTGAGAGATCCAATGTATTTGCCAATATAGAGTATTTAAATATTTTGGTCCTTAAAATGGGGTAAACATAACCTCTAAAGAACTACAACAAACGATAAATTACTTTTTCTTGTATTATTAATTTCTTCTGTCCCTATCACCATAACATTCAGGATGAATAATCAAAGACTCATTCATAAAGCAAAAAGTGCAGTATGAAAAGTTAAGTACACCCTTAACACCTATGTGAGAAATAAGATAGCAGTTTGCAGGTAAGTAGCAGCTAGGTACTGCTAATCAATTACACTTGGTTATTAAAAATTAGTTTGGCTGAGACTTTTACAAACACATGTCAAAAAGCAAGTTCATGTAGAGGGCGTTTTGGATGTGCTTTGCATAAGTCTTGGATGCAATTTTTTAAAATTGATTTCTAGGAGTTACAGGCATCTTAAAAGCACATTCGGCATGTGTTCAATGTTTATTCGATGAGCACCGATGGTTTGATGAGCACATCTGGGTGCTTGGGATGCGTTTTAAAAAACAGAACATGTTGCACCACAAGTGCAAGAATAGGTTTGAAAAGTTGCATCTAAACATAACACAAGACTTCGAGGTACAATCTAAAATCGGGGTCTAGACCACAGCCCTGATGAGAAATCACCCCCCCCCCCTTCCCCATTATGTGACAAAGTGATTATATCAAGTTATTGCTGCAAAGGTTTGTTCTACAAGCTATTGAATCAGGAGCTTTACTTAGGTTTCCACATATGGCTTCTCCATCTTGTCTTACTTTTGTTAACAAATAAATACACAATGAAGTCTGTTGTGTGTTGTTGTACTAACTGCTTACCAGATGGTTTTTATTATGATATATTAGAAAAAAAAGTCACTTTTAACATGTTTTCTACTTCCAGTGTTTGGAAATAAACAGCAACTGATAAGATCTGTTAGTTGAAAAGTGATTACTTAAAACACTCTCTTTTTTAACAGACATCTAGAAAATACAAAATGTATATTTAGTCATTTTTTTAAATATACCTTACTTAAAAAGACAGCAAGTTTTTTTTATTAGAAGAGGGCACATATACAGCATTTCCAAATGATTTGGAAAGCAATTTCTAAAACAGCGTATTGTTGACTTGCATCCATTCAGAACAAATAAATATGTCAAAGCCGCCATTGTACAGCTCTTCAAAAGGACCCTACGGTCTAAAAAGTGTTCTTTTACACAGCACATTGCTGTTATATAAATGAGCTTTCTCCAATTTTATAGCCAAGTGATCTCTCATCTCACATACATATATATCAGCTTCCTAAAATATGGAAAGACGTTTTAAAATGAGCTGACTCTGGGGGTTTACAGATACTTATGTAGGCAATACATTTCTTTGTTCATTGTTAATGTATGCTTGTCATTTTGCATAGTCTTAATTATTAGCTACAGCTATGCGGTTGCAGGTAAGGACTTCTTGTTAAGTAAAAGAATAAAAAAATAGCTTGATTTTTGTAACTATATTAAGGCCCCCATACACCCCCCTAAAGCTAGCCACACATGGTTCAATTGACTGTACAATCAATGTAATTCGATCAAT
>CM070033.1:82350990-82380753 GCA_036250615.1 Ptychadena robeensis | reverse complement strand
CTACCACACAGTTGTTGGTAGATCTAATGGAAATTGTATGGATCGATCTTAAGGTGTATGCAGGCAATGCCTACTATGTATACTGTATAACAATCCAGATTTCTAAGAAAACGGGTGAGCCAAGGACAGACTTAAAAAAAAAAAAAAAAGGCTGTGCCTGTGTATATATCTTTATAATTACAGTGCATCACAAGATGCATTTTGTATTGCTTTGGCACACATCAGGGCAAATTTTGTTATTTCAGTTTACACCCCCAATACCTTTCTATGAGCAACACAGAATTTGAAATGTGTTTCAGTTGATGGCATGACATTAAACTGATTATTGTTGACATGTGATAAGTTCAGGCTAGATACTTCTGACATTCCTTAGATCTGTTGTCAGCCCTGTTTAGTTAATGTCAGTATTAGCATGTTCCTGATCTACAGAGTATGCACAGCTACACTTCTTTCCGCTATGCAGAGTTGTTACTGACCTGTCACTGTGTTCTCTGTGGCTTTCAATAAGAATTCACATTGTACAAATAGTCATTTATTTCATCCTACCTGCGGAGGACCATATTCAGCGTATGTCTCTGTTGTTGGAGTTTGTTTTGTTGAACCATGGCATCCAAATTTCAGGCCAGCTGCTCACCTTCTGTGACTATAACTTGGATTGTAATTCCAAAAATAGCAGAGCTGACGTACTAAATTACATAACAACCATACTCTAAAGAACCTGATGTGCAATTCATCTCTCTTCTCTCTATGCCTGGGAATTCTGTAAAACGTGCTGTACACCTCTAATTAGATCCTGTTGCATTATGTAATTTGCCTTGTAACAGATAAAAGGGAATTGTGTCATAGCAGGGCATAATTAGAAACTAAATAATTCTGAGGTGTCTTATGTTTAGGCCAGGTAAATGTTTAAATATGAAATTGTGTACATACACTTAAGCTTATATTGCTTTCATGTGCTTCTTTGCACTTACTGGATTTCTTTTTGTTTAATGAGACGGAGCTCTTGCATAGGCAGGAGGGTATGCTATCCCAAAAAGGAAGTTTGGGACAACACTGGCAGAGGAAGACAGAGAAAAGAGCATAACATAAAAGTAATAAAGGGGTAAAAAAGAAATGACCTTTTTCTCTTAAGTATTGCTTAGCGTCCCCATCCAAAGTAAGGGTATGTCTCCACTCTGTTCTCGGTGGAGCCAATCCACATTACTTGTCTGCAGAAGTGGCTGTTCTCATGGCATTCTGCTGATCCGGCAGCCAGAAGGTGAACACAATGCAGTACCTCAATCTCCGGCCGGTGGATCGGCAGAAAGAGAACAGCAGACAGGTAATGTGGATTGGCTCCATTGGGTCCCACCAAAGTAATGCGCATAGTGCAGGGAGGGAGCCGAGAACACAGTGGAGACATACCCTTAGTGCTGGCACACAAAGGGTGCCTGGCCGACATTTAAACTGATTTTTTGGCTGACTGTGTGATGACGTCATCACGCGCAGTCAATTGGCCAAAAAATTGGGTGAAAATCTAAGTGTGTATGCGGGGGGGGGGGGCTTTAAAGGGTAGGATAAATTATACAGCCTGCAGTGTGTAAAGTACACACTCGTGTAAATTTAATGCATTTAGGGTTTGCAAGGCTACCAACTATTACAACAGGGTCTTGGCACACCTAAAATGTTGGGAAGCTTGGGAGTTCCAAATCTTTCTCTATTACGAAGCCACTTAACCTCCTGGGGGGTTTGCCCAGGATTGGGCACAAACGGAGCCTCTCCGTGTGCCTGCGGGTCTGTAGAAGAGCCGCAGACACAGGGAGCCCTTCTGGCCCCGTGTCTTTGGCGTCATCTGTGAGGGACAATAGACCTCCATGTTAATGGAGGGGTCGCCGCTCTCCTCTCCACATATCGCCGGCGTCTATTTGACACCGGCGGTGTGTAGAGGGCTGGGCAGAGAGCTACAGTGTACTCCGCCGCGATTGCGGGGGAAACGGCTTTTTGTGCTATTAAAAATGGTGCGAAAAGCTCGTAACGCCCAGAGGGTTAAATTCCCCACTGTCCAAATTATTTGATAACTGATTTATAAACTGGATTAAAATGGGTTACGAGCCCTGGCAGTGGACTTTTGCCCTATAGACATTTTGATGTTGAAGCCCTCTAAACAGTTTAAAGTTGTTTTCTGTCCCACACTCTCCTATTCTTCGGCCCTTTGGGATATAACTTGTGGGTAGCCTCTGCACACACACCAGTCTCCTCCATTTTGAAGAACCTAAATTTCTCCTGATGCTTTTGTTCCCATAGATTTATATTGTATATTGATCTACTTATACCCGTTTCCAACAATGATTTCTGCAAGCCCTATTTCAAAGAGGGGGAATATCTCTTCTTTATTGTTTATTTTTTTAACTCAGATCATAAATTACCCAATTGGTACTGGAGACTTGGGACTGGAGACTTTGAGCTTTGGGGAAGGAGATCTCTGATTCAGAGTGGAACTCATGGGTTCAGAAAAAAAAGTAAAGGTATTCTTAATACGAATCTGGTGAAAGCAAACTATAAAGTCATCTCTTCTTGGCAATTAGTTCATTCTAGATTAGCTAAAATGTTCCCTTCCACTTTGCATTGTTTCAGGGCTGTGTGGGGACATGATGCAAATTTGCATTTAGCGGACTTGTCCTGAGGTTTAGCATTGTTTGGACCAAGGTTCATGCTCTGATTCATAAATCTCTTAGCACAGCATTACTAAGCGACCCAATTGATGGAGACCTCAGACTTTTGTCAAACTCTAATATCTTATATGTTTCTGGAGCCTAAAATAACTCTAGTCATAGTTGAGAATGCCTTTATGGTCTCTATAAACTGGGTTCTAAAACAAAATATGTTGGATTATGATCCACGGAAAACTTGCCAATTTCCTCACCGACTAGGTAGACAGGTTTTAAAACAAATTGGGGCACATGGATGTCTTGTATCAATATTGGCCAATAATCTGGGGAAATGAAACAATGGGCCTCTCCCCTTTCTTTTTCTTGCTACTCCTATTTCTCATCCTTTCATATTTTGCTCATATTCTTCTCCTTCCTTTGTCGTTTTTCTCTATTTTTTTTGTTCAATAAATGTTAGATGCAGTTTTTCTACTTGTACGATAACATTTTCACAGTAGAAAAAAAGGAGGTGGGGTGTTTCTTTGGATTTTACTACCTGGCAATAATTATGATGCAAGTTGTTGATTATACTGTATGATATATAATGATGTATCAGTGTACTTTTGTTTATGTACTATCCTTTTGCATTCTTATTTACCGTACTTATATATTGTGGTATTGTTTTGAATTTTGTATTTGGTTGTGGCAAATTACTGAGAAAACTAAAACATTTTATATTCACTATGTTTAAAAGGAAAGATAAAAAAGGTATGACTTGAAGCGATAAACTGTAAATATAAAATGCTAAAATGTAAAACTCTTAGAAGAAATTAATATTCAGAATTGCTTTTCTCTATTAATATTATTTGATTTTCCTTGATTATTATCATTATGATTATGATGAATTATGGAGACACATATTTGATTTGTAATAGGTGCCTCTCTTCGTCCGGGATGTTTTTTTTAAGAAAGAGAGAATGTTTAATGTTGACATTTTTTCCCCTGCATATTTTTTAATGATAGGTTAAACGTTTGGAGTGGTAACACAGGCAATGGTGTCTATGTATTTGTACACACCAGCATTCTATCTTTTTTTTATCTGAAGGCAAAGATGCAGCATATTGTAATATGATGCTGTGCTAATTTCAGTCTGACACCCACTGTATTTGCAAATTACAGATCTAAATAAAGACTTGAATTACCAATGCTTCGGTGCAATCTCCCTTGTTGCCTTATTAGCACAAGATACTCAAATAACTTTAGCAGCTTCACTTTAACTCTTTTCTGTTCTGTTACCATGGGTTCAGCAATGACAAGAATTAACAGTAAAAGTTAATGTACCCTTATCTTTGTTAAGAGAAACTCCATGAAGATTTGTATGTATTGATCTCTCCTTGCACAGATTACATAAATGGCAGACTTCACATGCCCAGGACATAAAGATTACAGCTGCCTGTTGATGGGACTACATATCCTGTAAACACTTGTATCTGTAGTTCATTCATGGAGATACATATCCCATTAACATGGATTCCAGCATGGGTTTTAAAGGTCTCTATGAGGGGAAACTACGGAGGAGAGCATCACTCTTTTGGAGGCATATTATTAAGGATATAGAAAATGCTATTTTGTTTAGGGTTAAATTATCCATTAAGAGTTGTGCACACAACTCTTAATATAATATGCATGGTTTTCTCCATGTTTGTCCATTGCTAATTTTAAGGTACATCGGGAAGTTTTATTCAGATTTCAGATTTCAGAAAGAAAGGGATGTGAAAGTGGCAGAGGATGTGTTGGAGAAAGTGGAATGTTTGTTAAATGATGAGGAGAAGTACAGTCTGAGTGAGGACATAAATATGTGGGAGGTGGAGGAATGTGTGAAAAGAATAAAGAATGGGAAGACGCCGGGTAGTGATGGACTACCGGCAGAATTCTATAAGGTGTACTGCGATGTGATTGGTGAATGGGTTTTCAAAGTGTGTAAGGCGGTTCTGGATGGTGAGTGTATGACTGAGACAATGAAAGAGAGTGTGATTGTCCTTCTTTATAAGAAAGGGGACAAGAATGATTTAAAAAATTTGAGACCAATTTCTTTGCTTAACCTCCCTAGCGCACTGCTGAGGTGCAGATTTTTGTACCAAAAGTGCACCATAGACTTCAATGGTACATTTTTCTTTATGTTGTAGGCATGTAACTTCCCAAAATATGTCCATACAAGGGTCTAATAGACATCCTGAACATAATAATGTTTGAAACAATAATGTAAATATATATTTTAATAAATTTAATGAGAAAACACAAAAATCAGGGCACAAAGCTATGCTATGCTATGTACTAAATCTCGCCCAAATAAAGTCTCTGGTGCCCATTTGCAGTTAACCCTCTCTAACCTGGTGTGATGGATGTGATAAAATTACACCAGGTTAGAGAGGGTTACTGCATATGGACACATCTGGGGCACCAGTGACTTTTTATTCTGGCGAGATTTAGTACATAGATGCACTTTAAAATCAGTTTTCTACATAGAAAAAAAAACTGATTTCATGCACTGTACTTTTCAAATCTCCCGCCGCCTCCCCGATGTGACATCATCACTTTACTCGGAGGGGGGGAGGGAGAGGAGAGAAGGAGGCATGCTGGCAGCATGTCACATCTGGGACACCGGGACAGCGCAGAACTGTGAGTATGCGCTCCCGGTGCCCCGATGTGTACTGGACGGCCAGTGCTATAGTAGCACTAGCAGCGCTGGACGAGATGCTGCCTTCCTGACCGCTAGGGCGGTTAATACGGACTACAAATTGATTGCCAAATTGATAACGAACTGTATTAAGGGCGTGATTGGTAGCATGGTGTGTGAAGAGCAGGTATGTGCGGTGCCTGGAAGAACAATTGGAGAAAGGTGTTCCTGAGAGATGTGTTGTTGAAGCAGGGTGTGGGTGTGTTGGCGATTGACTTTGAAAAGGCTTATGACAGGGTCTATAATAAGTTCATGTTCGAGGTTCTGGAGAAGATGGGTATGCCTGTGAAGATGATTGGGTGGATAAAGTGTATGTATAGTGACATCTTTAGTAAGGTGCAGGTGAATGGTTGGCTCACAGAGGAAGTGAGGGTGAAGTCGGGTGTAAGGCAGGGGTGTTCTATGTCCCCTGTTTTGTTTGTCTGTGTGATTGATCCGTTGTTTAGAATGTTGAAGAATGATAAGATAGTGAGAGAGGTGGATGTTCCTGGAAGTGCTGGGAGGAGTATGTAATTCATCGAATATATGGATGATGTGATATGTAAGTCAGCAGCCAGTCTGAGACGAGTGAAGTTGTTGGTAGAGGTGTTCTGTATGGCAAGTGCATTTAAGGAGAATATGACGAAAAGTGAATGTAAGTTCTTTGGGGGAATGATGTAGGAGCGTGTGGATGGAGTATATGTCAGAATTCTTTGAGAGTGATGGGTGTGAAGTTCGGGTCAGATTTGTGTGGTAGAGGGAGTTGGTAGGATGTGATACAGCAAGTGGAGAAGCGGATTTCATTCTGGACATTGAGACATTTGTCTTTTGAAGGGAAGTCATTGGTGATTAAGGCGATTAAGGTGTTGTCGATAATTTAAAATCTGTTCATGGTATTTCCTGCACCATTTGTGACCTTGAGGAAGATCATCAAAACCTGTTTCACGTTCTTTTGGTCATCGAGAATGGAAAAGCAGAAGCAAGTGATAGTTGTGAAGAGTAAGAGGAAGGGTGGGATGAATGTGGTGAACATTGAGAGGCCTGCCTGTGAAGTATGTCAGTATGTGTGTGAAGATGTTGAAGAAAGATAGTCTGGTGGCGTGTATGTTGAAGTATGCAGGTGGGGCAGTGTGGAGGAAGTATGGATGGGGTGAAAATGACCGGAGGAGACGGGTGTGTTTTCATCATCCATGGTTTTATGTGCGTGTGCAGACGTATCTGAGGAAGTTTGATGTGTGTGAGGTGATGCAGGATGAGTGGCTGAATAGTAGGAGAGTTATGAGTGTGATTGAGGAGAAGAAGAGTGTGGAGCGTATTGGTGATTTAAGCTTAAATGAAAGTATGGAAACTTGGAAGCAGGTTAACAGTCCGAATCTGGTGGCCAACCAGAGGGATGTGGCCTGGCTTATGGCACACAAGGACCTTTCAAAGGCCCCGGCGATACCGTGATAGTGAAACATGTCCGAGAGAGAGAGATGTGGGAGAGTGGAATATGTGGAACATGTGGTTCTGGAAGTTTGCGATGAGTGGCGTAAGTTGTACCATGTAATGTATTAATTGACTGGTGTGCAAGCTGTGGATCTCCGCTTTATTAAATGTGGGGCAAGAGGTCTGTCAAAAGAGTGTTTGCGTGTCTTCTGGTTATTTGTGTGCTGTGTGAAAGAATGTCTGTGAAATGTGAGGAATTTGTTGGTGCATAAGAATGAGTTGATTAAGGTGCATGAATGTAGAACCATGGTTTTGGGGAAAATGTACCTGTATTACTATCTTGATTTGAATATTTTTTGGAATATGAATATTTCTGAATATGTTTGATCTGTTATGTTTTGTATTACTTTTGAGTTGACTTAAATAAAGTAAAAAAAAAATTAAGGGATTTGCTCCCACTTGATTTTCTAACTTCAGCACATGACTGCATACTTCATAAAGTATGTTTGTTTCAGTTTGGATGTGGTCTATAGATTTCTATCATTTTGAAGCATTATCATATGTATTTTCTAAAAGTTAACCTAATATTAGGCCTGGCTCTGGACCAATATCAATATACGTTGACTGGCCAACTGTTTTGAACTACTTGCTTTTCACTAAGTTTAAGAAAGTTCTCTGATAGAG
Source organism: Ptychadena robeensis (assembly GCA_036250615.1). Taxonomy (NCBI): domain Eukaryota; kingdom Metazoa; phylum Chordata; class Amphibia; order Anura; family Ptychadenidae; genus Ptychadena; species Ptychadena robeensis. The sequence goes on along the minus strand of CM070033.1, from coordinate 82,373,298 downwards.
CACAAAATGTATTGATTGCAAAGCAGACTAATACCTGCCATACCCCACCGAGCGGCGGCTCATTTTGCCGGCCGTCGGCGGCACAATTGGCCGCCGATCGGGGGTGCCCACATGGGGCGAAAGATCCCTGTCGCCCCACAGCTCGGCCGGCCAGAGAACGGACATGTCCGATGTTCTCTGGCCGATGCCGGCCAATGCCATTAACTTCAATGAATACCGGCGTCTTCATTGAAGGTAATGGCCGGCACACAAAGGGACTGCAGCGTGATGACGTCAGGCTTTAGCCATGGTAACCAGTCACTGATAATATCTTTTATTGAAGTGGTAAAACCATCTTAAATTTGGTTGCAAGTTTTCAATGTATTTGCACATCCTCACTGCATTTTACAGTCTCCAGCTCCAAGAAAAGCCTATGTTGCCATTTATGCAGCCTGCAAAGGTATGAAACTGATTTGGTAAAAAAACAACATCAAGTTTGTTTCTCAAGTAGTATGTCTAATGTGTATAGGAACAAAGAGACGAGGCACACAACCTAGTGCAACACTAGTAAAATGCTGTAGATGATAAAAAACAAAAAACAAAAGATAAAATACTCACATTATCACAATCGCAACTATTTATTATGTTTCTTAGTTTGTCTAATGTGTATAGCCAATGGGGCCTTAAGAGAAGTTGTAAACAGTTAAGTGCAATAATTTTCTTAGTTCAAACAAATTTCTTAGTTCAAACAGCTATCAAGGACATATTTATACTTTTACTTTAGTCACTGATGCTTTAAAACTATTAGAGCATATTTATCTGGTTTTGGTTTGGCTTACTTGCACCAAAGAGATGTCACTGGCATTGATTGTTTTTTTGGTTGATTGAACAAAAATCTGGCCAATTTGTTTGATGAATACATTTTTTTCGACCTCAAACAAAAAATATTTGAAAGGTCATCGAACATGTTGGTAAATTTGTATCTGTTGATGTCATTTCGAATGTATTTTCATTCGAAATGATGAGGAGCAAACAAAAAATCTAATGTTACATTCGATAAATGAACGAACGATGTTTGACAACAACATCGAACAAAAAATCGAATGTTACATTCGATAAATGAACGAACGATGAACAAACACATCGAACAAAAAATCACATTATCAGTTGATTGTAGAAAAAACCTACCTTTGTAAACCCAAAGGTCTTTTACATCTTTTATTACTCTGAAGGAAATGTTTTGATCACAATGCACATTAATTAATTTGAATTGGTACTCATGTTGTTGTGTCACAATTTTCCCTTAAGGCCCCCATACACGTGTCGGATTCGCACCGGATTCCGGCACGATCGATTCCGGGCGCGTGCACGCGAAACGATCGTGCCGGAATCGCATGCAGCCCACCTTGTCCGATCGATCAGGTCCGATCGTTCAGGGGCTCAGAATCAGATCCGACGGAGAACCAACATGTTGGTCTTCCTCATCCGATTCTGCCCGGATCAGGGGGAGTTGCCATTTGTGAGGTGGAATCGGAGGTGGAATCGCACACGGAATCGTGCCGGAATCCGCTCGGACAAGGTGGTATGCTGCGATGGATACTCTTAATTGGCCGATTGATCACACCTGCGATTCCCGGCAGAATCGCCGGAATCGATCGGATGATGAATCGATTGGACATGGAATCCGACACGTGTATGGCTAGCTTTAGATCCAGAATAAAGTTGTTTGTACAAGCCTGAGAAAGCTCTTTTGGTGAAACATGTCGTGCAAGTACAGCTATCATCTTTATTTCTATTGATAACTCTGGAGAAGTAGCTATATCTTTGACCATTTTATGATTCTTCTTCCCACTAAAAGTCCCAGTGAGAGGAACCTTTTTGTCTTGTGCATTAATCTGAAGGAAAGATAATCCCTAATTCTACTTGTTAAGCAAATTATTCTGATATATACAAACACACCACAAGTTCAAGATATAGGACCTGCAGTGAGTTTGGAAACATTAAATTGTTTTTCGTATGATGTCTAATATATAATTTTTTAGACAATTGGAAAGTTTTTTTTTTTATTTGAATGTTTCCTCTGATTTCTTTTTGTGCTTCAGCTCATGACATATTGAGCAATAGTAATCTGAAGTGGCCTTTCATGTTGGAGAACTTCATGGAAAGTCTGTTGCTCAATGACTTATATTGTTTAGCACTAGATATTTAATGACTTGCACAGATCTGATCAGATCAGATCAGATTTTGAGCCTATTTTAACATGTTAAATGCTGAGAAAAGTAGATATTTGTAGAGGATTCCTTGCCCACATACAATTAATAATTTAATATTTTATCTTTTTATGTATATGTAATATGCTATATCAGTGGTTCCCAAACTGGGGGACGGGCCCCCCTGGGGGGCACTTGGAGCCCTCTATGTCAGAATCGTGCTGTCAGCCAGAGAGAGAGAGGAGGAAAAGATCTGACAAATTGGCTCTCCCCACTGTCAGTTCTCTTCTTCCTCTGGGGATTGCACAAAGTCCACCCACCCTCCCCTACAACTGTCAGACAAGCCTGAGAGATGGACAAAAAGGATAACAACCATGGGGCAACTGCTGCAGACAGTGGAGTGCATCTAATGTGTGTGTCTCTGTGTGTTTGTTTCTATGTGAATGATGAATATTTCTATATGATTTCTGTGTGTGAAAAATAGAGTTGATTTTCAAATAAATTTGAGGGCCAGTTCCCACAAGCTACGCTATGGCTATGCAGGTTTTTTTTTCCGGTAATGAATGTGCTAGCTAATGCTACCGCGTCTGTTACATTTAATAAACCCATGTGTTTATGCATTGCGCTGGCCCACATTCTGAACTTTTTCGTTTGAATGGAGGGGGGGGGGGCAGGATAATGTTCCAATATAGAAAAGGGGGGCCCTGCAAGGAAAGTTTGGGAACCACTGTGCTGCATGAAGATAGCTGAAGGTATCAGTGGAGCTCCAAGGCACCGTAATCAGCATTCCTGATGAATGACATTTAAAAGATGCCTATGGGCTAAGACGTTTTATTTTTCATGCCCTTTATGACACACCCAGTTTTCTTTTCAATTATTATAATATTATTGCATACTGTTAAGCCAAACCCTTCCATCCGTGTAATGGAAATAGAAAGGACTACATTTGAAACAGGAAAAAGAAGCTGGTTGCCTGCTAGTAAGGATAAAACATTAGAATTATTTCTCAAACACTTAACATTACATTTATACTAATAATGAAAAAGTATGGCTTCCTCCACAGTCCTTAACCTCTTGGGTGTTTGGCCAGAATTAATGCCCATGATGCATGAAACTAAGCTCGATTTAAGCAGTGAGATACTCACTGCCCATCAGATTCCCCTGGCGGTCAGGAGCATTGGCATGTATGCCGATGCTTCCAGGTCTACCCCTGATCCTGTCACCGGTGACGCGAAGGGAGCGGGAGTAGGCGGCGCCATAAACCTCCATGTAAATGGAGGGGCGTCGCCTTTTTTCAGCATAAGTCCGGCGTCTCCAGTGTTGCCGGATTTACGAACTGAACCTCCGGCAGGGCAGGAAATCACGGCAGAGCATGTTATGCCCCACCGCAATTGCCCGTCGCACGGTTATAAAAAAAACGTGCAACACATGCGCAACGCCCAGAAGGTTAATAGTTGCATTACATTAATTAGGTTTATTGTGACATTTGTTGCGGGTTTGAATATTAATATGATCTATTTTATATATATTAATAGAGATATTTTGATATGAATATTTATATAGACATATAATATTGCGGGTCAAACCCGCAACAACATTGGTACTGCTCTGGACACTTTACTGCCCTGTATCTATGTAGTAGCATTTTTTAGAAGATCTGTAAAATTATACTAGAGCTGTATTTTATACTAGTGATTCTCATTGCCAGAAAAAGAGATGGGGAATCTCTCTGATACTGGTAGATGTTAAAAACCTGATCCAGGGATATTGAAATAAAAAACCCCAACATTAGAATTGTTTATATATATATATATATATATATATATATATATATAATTATTTGATTATTTTTTGTCAAAATTAATGTTATCCAATATATTAAGAACACACACACATATATACAGTACATAAAATAATACTTTTTGTGGATTATCCTAACATTATATTATATTTAAGTCAAGCTAGAATACTTTAGTCAAGCTAGAATAGGCAAAAAACATACGTGACAAAACAATTCCAATCAGTTTGTTACATGCAGGGAACATTTTGTTATTGTTCACTGAATACATGATGCACATCAAGAATACAGAAACAAATATCTCTTATGAATGATTTCAGAAACGTACATTTTCAGGACACATGGTGAAAAATATTTTACCATCTGGGAAATAACTTAAGTATTACTAAGTAAGGTTTGCGTCCCTAAATAACCACTGAATGCCAAAACAATGTAGAACTTTCTCAAATCTTACAAAAAGTTTTACCTCTTATAACATTAGTAGGTGTATAATGCAAGGAAACCAGCAATACTTTGCAAAGGGACCTGTTGGGCAACACACAAAATAAAGGAAGCATGAAATTAGTGGATGTTCATGCCTTTGGCTTTTTTAAACACTGCTTGGTAAAAAAAAATATGGATCCATGCCAGATATATCCTACAAATGCTACAAAAAAGGATCGTAATACAAAGTTTTCTGTGACAAAAAAAAACATCAATATTTTAAAATGTAATGCTTTGGTTTTGTGGGGAACAAAATAGAAGGAAATAATTCGTTTAATATTGCATTAGCAGTATCTAGAAAAGATACAAAATCAATATTTTAAGTTGTCCTGGCTTCGCACAACTCACATTTTTTCACAGCCATTTCAAATGTTTTTTTTTTTTTATCCTAGCCAAACAATGACACAAGGCCAAGTACAATGCAGTTATTTTAACAAACTGCGCCCGGTATAAAAATATCAAGTTGGACAAGTAACTAAAGTTTCACAATGTCCATAGTAATCTACAATAATTAAAGCATATTTTGTAAAAAGTGGATAAAAGCCCATGAGTATATGCAGTATAACAGCATTGCGGTGATAAAAAGCAATAAAGTTGTGTAGAAAGGTAAAATAGAGAAACAGTAGGAGAAGAAGGGGATCTCTAACCCTTGTCAAGAAGGAAAAGCAGTATCTAATTCAGGAGTTGGCAAACTTTTTAACTAATGGGTTTTTTAAACTTGGCAGAGGGGCCAATAAACCTGTAAGGGCTGCCCAATCCCAAGCCCTTGGATTGAAAATTTAAACATTGATACATTGAGTTTGAAAAATTGATTATAATACTGGGTTGCTAATAGTAACAAAATAGTTTTTTAGAGCTAGTTATACGAAGTCAAGAACATTGCTAATCCACTATTTCAGATGTTCATACGTATACATATATGCTCACAGGTAGAAGGTGTGATGTAGATCAATTGGGGCAGGTCGAGGGCTCATCTCTGATGGGGTGAGACCCCGGGGGCCATAAAAGTTGACCATCCCCCCCATAGGTAATATCAGGTCACGCTTTAACGGTGGGCACCAACGGTGGGCACCAACCACCTGTAGATGGAGATGGTATTATGGGTCAAGCAGATGCCCCCCCCAGGCAATGGTAGGCAAACCGCCAGCACATTGGGGCCCAACAAAGAATATGTTGTGAAAACACAAAAAATGTACACTACCAAATAAACATTTATGAAAAGAAATGTGCATTATTATGAGTTTATGTGTGTGTCATGTAATGGAAAATTATATAACCAGATAAGATCTGGTGTGTCATTAATATGTGAGACAACTCTACAAAATATATTCAACTGAGGTAATGGTTAAGTTACTCCGAGTGCTCTTCTATGTGTAAGTAATTTAGCCTGTGGAAATATAACTAGCAACACGTTATGCATCAACACCTCACAGCCGTCAGTGACTGAAATAATGTGATCAAAACATAGGTGAATAGCGTGTCCCAAGTATCTCCCTCTTAGTGATAGCTCCAAGATACCAGTGGTTCACCCCATCTACCTGTATGTTGATGAATCGCATTCCATCTGGAAGTGGTGTCACCCCTCGTCACATCCGCCAGATGGCTAATGCATACACATGCGCCCTTTCATCCCCCGCTGTAGCCATGGGAACCCGGGGCTCATCATCCGCCGATGACGTGGCCAACATGGTTTCCATGGCCTTTAAAGTACCTTTTTGGAGCCCCTAGTGTCCACACTGGGGAGTGCAAGTGCTGATGCACTCTCCAATCTTCTCTGGTACAATTATATTAAAAAATTACACTTTGGATAGTAAATCTAAGAAAACTACAGCCTCTAACAGGACTTTAAAATCATCCTCTATACATCATCTCTACTTATTGTAGGAATAGGTCAATAATCTTTGTCTGTCATTGCCAAAAGCTAGCTAGAAATTGGCAAACGTTATGTAGATAAGAACAGAAAAACAACTACTTTTTACATTTAAAGATTTAGAATTAACCTAAGCTATTGTTTTTGAACAAATGCACAAAATATGGAGCATAGATCCCTATGAGAGACATGTGGTCTAAACCTATTTATTTTAATTAGCCATTAATGAGAGCCTTATAATTATTCTCTTTAAGTTCTCCAAATCTTCTTAGGTAGGGCCACTCTGGAGTCTCCTTTCTGGAACTTCCATCCACAAGTTTTACAGATTCTCTGCACCCCCTTTGGGTAACAAGCTAAAGCCCCCCATACACAGTCGGATTCCATGGCCGATCGATCACCTATCCGATCGATTCCGGCGATGTCAGCGGAAATCGGAGGTCCGATCGATTGGCCAATTAAGTGTGTCCGATCGCTACATACCACCTTGTCCCACGGATTCCTGGACGATTCCATGTCCGATCGCTTACTTCCCAAATGGCAACTCCCCCTGATGTGGGCTGAATCGGATCAGAAAGACCAACATGTTGGTTCTCTGTCCGATCCGATTCTGGGCCCCTGATCAATCGGACGTGATCGATCGGACAAGATGGGCTTCACGCGATTCCGGCACGATCGTTTGGCGTGCACGCGCCCGGAATCCGATGGGAAACGGACCCGTGTATGGGGGCCTTAAGACACCTTCTTCAGTGAAGCATCTCCTTTACCAAACTGCCTATGGCTGCCTATTTTAATTACGTGATGTTCCCTGGACTCTTATGAGAGATTGCATATTTAGATGCCAGCCCTCTGTGGGTTAATTAACTGCAGTATCGTGAGTGGTGACTGAAGAGGGCCAGATAATGGTTTTCTTTGCTGACTCTCCTAGATTGTCCTTATAATATGGGGTTAGCCTGCAAGGGACAGAAACTACAAAAGGTGAGTATAGGTTCTCTTTAACATTTTACATAATTTGCTTACAGTTAGGCTTAGCAAAAGAGCAGTTTAGTTTGATCTTGCTTGTCTAAGCTTTACTATGAATAAAAAAATACTGGATTTTGTTTAGGTACAAAATGTGTCAAATGAAAGTAAAATGTCCACCTAATACTGCAGAAAAGGAGAGGGGAAAGATTTATGAAAAGAGTTGATCTAGGAAGTGCTTGTGTTTGCATGCCACTATGTATGAATAACAACTTGAGTTATTTATCACCTGCTGTAGGCTGGCATAACAAAACAGATTGGCTTGTTTCTTTGGGCAGGATCAGCAGAGCTTCTCTGCAAGGGACGACAGCTCTGTCCTTAAACTATAAACACTTTAACTGTAAGTTAACTGTAGATTTCCATAAACATTGTATTGCTCATTCCAGTTTAAAAATATGATATGGAGATGTGTAGATGAATTCAATAGATGTTAATGGTGCATATAATTTGTGTAAGAAATTTTATTCCAGGATTTTGTTTCTGAATTCTTCAGTCTGCAACACAACAATCCTGCATGTTCTGTGTTATTGTTCTATGAACACAACGGATGTGTGAACAAAGAGAAAAGACAACAAACTGTGAAAAAGAAAAAAAAACCTTGAAGTGAATCACCGGAGAATTATAATTGTCAACTTCGTCAGCAGCTCCAGAGGCTTTAAACACATCTACACTGCCATTGCTTTTTAATTTTAAAATGTAAATGTATAAACTGGCATTGTATTGTATTCTTGAATGCCTTTGAGAGAACGAGAGAGAGACAATACTACTACTTGTATACATTGTACCTCCTATTTATTGATCTGTGCTGGTATGACCAGAAACTCATTGAACAATAATAAAAGGAAATTTTCTCACAAAAATAATATCCATACAAAAGGTTCTCACAAAAAGAATAGAGAAAAAAAAGAATATTAGTATGGGAGGCCACCTGATGCCTTAAATGAACACATGGAACAAGAGTTTGACAAACCTAGAATGCAATGAAGAGTTTTCCTGTCATTCCCCTTAATAGAAAAAAAATTACCAAAAGAAAAATAGACAAGATCCGACAGTAGTGTTAGAAGCTACTAGAAAAGCTCAAGTTAGCTTGGCAATGAGATAACTGCATGATTTCCCTGTACAGTTTGCAGTTTTTGCCCAATAACAGTGGAGGTGCTGACATGTCATACAGTAAATTAATAATAATGATAGTGGAGGCCATAGGTCTTTTGCCAGTTCAACCACCTGGTTGTTTCCTGTGTCAATTCCAGACCTACCATTCAGGCCTGAGGGACCGCAAAGATCATCCCTGCCATGTAAGTCTAACTTCCCCACTAGGCTAGGGATTGAGATTGGCAACAGCACATCTCCACCTTGGTTAGTCTCAGCTAATTGTTTTTACTAGACTTTTGTACTCTACAGACTGTACACTATCTCTTGGCTCAGGTATAGGAATGACTGTACATATTTCTGCATAGTGAAGTAAAGTTATCCCACTTTACACACACATTACACATTATACCAGCATGTGTGGACATATGTTATTACATTTATTAAAACAAAATACAACTACTTGCATGGCAAAGTGTTGGGGTTAGGTGTTCACCAGTCTGCAAAACAACCCTGGGTGTCACCTGTTAACCCCAGGTCATGCTACCACATGACCAACTTCTTGGTAACCTTCCAGGAACTGCAATAAAAGATTATGAATCACTAGAAGTGAACAGACTTTAAGAAAACACTACCTGTATAAACAATCAACAGATATTCATATATACACTTGTGTTCTTGCAAATATCCCCAAAACACAATCTCTGATGCTCCTAGACGTATCCAAAACTGAACAAAAGTGAAAAACAAAATTGTCTTGACCGTTATATCCAATGGCTTTATTTAAAAGAAGTAGACAAGGAGGACCACTAAAGGAAGAACAATAAGATACGTAGAGGCAGCGCATATTAGGTAACAAAGTCTGGCCTTTGCAAATATCTTTACCCATTACAACATAACTATGAAGAGAGTCCATGGCATCCACAAACCAGAGACAAGGCAAGGGTCATTGTTATAATATCAAAGATTAAGCTATTCTTGTTGGTACACACTAATGCAGTGTTTTTCAACCTTTTTTAGGCAAAGGCACACTTGTTTCATGAAAAAAAATCGGAGGGCACCGACGATACGCATAATCATGGCCCACTTCCGGTCCCCGCCGGAAGTACATCATCAGCAGGTGCCCCGCTGGAACGCAGATGCGTACCAGCAGAGCAAAAACACCGCCCCTGGTCTGTGGGGACGCGTGTTGCTAAGCAGCCGCATCCTCACAGAGCCGGTCCGTGTATAGTCTTACTTATACAGCCGATCCGTGTTATACACGGACCGGCTCTGTGAGAATGCGGTTGCTTAGCCCTCCTATCTAGCTGCCTCTTATAGTATAAGACTTATACGATAAGAGGTAGCTAGATAGGAGGGCCAAGGGTGGGGTCAAAAACCCACGGCACACCAGGCAACATCCCACACTAGTGTGCCGCGGAACAGTGGTTGAAAAACACTGCACTAATGTACACTAATGTATTATATTACTATAGTTATATTATTATACAATAGGTCCTATGGATTTATGGATTGGGTGTTGGATATGGATGTGTGTGTTTATGAAATGAGTAGTTGATACTATTATCAGATACTTAAACATATATTTATCCTGTCTTCATGATATGTATTTGTTTGTACGCAGTACATTATGGTGAATGTATCTATACCTACTGTAACAAAAGGTTCTGTTTTCCTCCAAATTAATACAGGTTCAAATAAGGAAAAACAAAGAGCCTCAAACCTTTCAGGTGACCTTAACATTGTGGGTGATGTCTCATTGGACTCCACATTCTAGAATAATTACAGATCTCCACAATTCAATCATTTTCTACGTAGCGTGAACCTGTTTGACATTTGGAAATGTCAACATAGCACCAAGAAAGTCTACATATATTTCTCTTCAGTACATTTGACATATTTTAAAATAGATGTCACTAAATGAAATTGACCCTACAATTAGTAACTTGGTCTTCTATACATCTTGATCTTATCATGTCCCCATTAAAATCGAAGAAGCACAAAATCACACTCTATCTACTGACTGAATATCGAAATTAAATAAATGTAATTTAACTCAACCACGATATTCCTTCCAGTTACCTAATTTTCTTAAAATTTTTTTACAATTTAAGAATATGCTGATTTCACCCTTTGGAATGCGCGCACGTCATTTATTACAAGAGTGATTAAGCATTGAAAAGCAAACACTTCTTAACCCTTAATGCATAGCCATTGTTGAATGATTATTTTGCATCTCAAAACCAGTTGACAATAGGCCTCATTCTGGTCCTACACTATATGATGATTCTTGTATATCTATTTACCTCAACTAACTAAAGATCAGCTAAACAAATTATCTTCCTTTAAAAACATTCCCATGTCACGATGGAGATTAATGAGGAATAATGTAATAAATTAAGATTTTACCTACCCATAACTTTCAACCTATTTGCATTCTATGGAGCACTAATCCACAAAAATATGGCAAATCTAAACTTGAATTATACCAAAGATTAACAAAAACATTTTAATTTACTAAATTACAGACCAATTCATTTATTAAATAGAATTGTGCTAATACACCAACTAGTAGATTGTTTACAAAATGAGGAACTAAGTAGGTTATGCCATGGCCATTAGAGATGGTCAAATTTTTTTTAAATTTCGACGATTTAGAGCTGATTGCAAAGCCTCTGAACATGGTTGATGTAGAGAAGGGTTGGGGGTATACTGCAAAAAAAGTCTCTAACACAAATAGGTTTTGCACAAATTAAGTGCAAAGTCAAGTTAAAATTTCAAAAATCGGAATTTCGACTTTGATTTTGAACTTAATTTATGCAAATACTACGTGTGCTAGAGCAAAACATTTTTTATTCAAATGTTCCCACAACCCTTCTCTACAGCTCCAGCATTTTGATACCATTTTCAGAGGCTTTGCAATCAGCTCACAAAGTCAGCTTGTAGAAAAATTCGACCATCTCTAATGGCCATACTGCCACAGTATTGTAAGGTGACAAAAGGGAAAAGAGCAAACATTGCTTGCGTATAGTGATGGCTGAACTGTCTGCAAGGTGGACAATTCGGCCGCGAACATGGATGTTAGCATTCCTTCTAGCCAGTGAACAAAATGGGTGTTCGACCCGCCCCGTTCGCAGGCGAGAAGAAGCCTATTATTTTTCAACCTGCCGTTTTCTGCAGAAGGCTTGTATTGGGTTGATGCCTCTTTTGCAATTAATATGTAGCACATGGTATATCCTGACACCCTCGCCCAGTCAGACATCAATAGTATCATCCATGGACTTAGACTTTTGAATGATCACATTTTATTGAGACATAGAGATATTTTGTGCACTCAGGGATTTAAACCAAGTTCACAGCACTAAGAGGTTGTCTGGTCAAGTCTATTATAGTCTTACAACGTTATAAAAAAAAAACATTTCTTTATATTATATATTATTAAATTCTATACTTTTTTATTATTTCTCTTAAGTAACTTTGTACATGACAAAAATATAACTCTCAGTTTATCTAGTTAAATAGTAGTCTAGAAATATTCTAGAAAGGTTCATAAATACAACGTCACTGTGCTATACAGAGGAAGCATACTCTATTCCAGGGATGCCCAACCTTTTTGCAACAAGAGCCAGGGTTGGTGAAGTTAAATTGTGGGGGGGACCAACTATTTATCCTGAAATGTTTTTTTTTAACCATTAACACGGAAACATAAAAACCTAAATGAATTTACTACGTGACAAATCTCTTTCTTCACACATACTCAAAATTTTTATAGAAAAGCATTAGCAATTCACTGTTATTTCACAGATCAAGGCTGCTCATTGGCATGCTGGGACTGGAAAATGCTCCCAGCTTTTCAGCCACATGTCCTCTAATCCCAAAAGTCCTAACCATTCCCATAGCTATGACACTGCTTACTTTAATGGCTGCAGCATAATGTATACTTAGGGGTTTAGACATTTGTACAAAAAAGGCCCTGTTGGAAAGTTTGCTGACACCTCTCCTCTTGGAGTGAAATTGTGTCACCTCTGTATACAGTTGCAAGAAAAAGTATGTGAACCCTTTGGGATTACATGAAGTTTTGCATGAATTGGTCATAAAATGTGCTCTGATCTTCATCGAAGTCACACCAATAGAAAATCACAGCCTGCTTAAAATAATACTACACAAACATTATGTTTTTTCATGTTTTTATTCAACATAACATGTAAATATTTACAGTGCAGGGTGGAAAAAGTATGTGAATCTTTGGACTTAACTGGTTGACCCTCCTTTGGCAGAAATCACTTCAACCAAATGTTTCCTGTAGTTGCAGATCAGACCTGCACAATGATCTGGAGTAATTTTGGACCACTCTTCTTCACAAAGCACTTCTTCAGTGTAGCAATATTCTTGGGATGTCTGGTGTGAATTGCTCTCTAAAGCTAGCCATACACGGGTAAATTCCTGTGCAATCGACCCTCAATCAATCACAGCGTGGTGGCGTCACCACGCTGTGATTGATCTGGGATCAATTGAGCGGAAATCAATGTGCACCACATGGGCACATCGATTCCCGTTTAGTAGCAGTTCTCCCCAGCTTTCAGTGTGTGAATCCGAACACGCTAGAAGCTGGGCAGAAATCCATCCATCCTTTCTCTCCGTACAGCAGTGCCGGAGTATGAAGAGTGCTGACTCCGCCCCCTTCACACTGAGCCTGAGGCAGAGCTGACAGCCCAGGACTACTGAAGAAGGCTGGAGTCGGCTGTTCCTATACTTTACATAAAGATATTTCTTCATGCAAAGTATTGGAGTTTTCCAACGTGTTGGAACCCCATTCAATCGAGTTCCTTCGAGAAAATCACACACAGGTAGGATTGTAAGCATATTAGAGTACAATCAATCACTCTGACAGCGCACGTTGATTGATTGTACTCAAATCTTTTTACAAATCTACCCGTGTGTGCCTAGCTTTAGGGTCATGCCACAGCATTTCAATCGGGTTGAGGTCAGGACTCTGACTGGGCCACTCCAGAAGCCATTTTTTTGTTGAATGACTTTGTCCTGTTTTGTTTGTCCTGTTGCATCACTCATCCTCTGCGGAGCTTCAGTTGGTGGACAGATGGTCTCACGTTTTCCTGCAATATGTCTTGATAAACTCTTGAATTCATTTTTCCATCAATGACAACAATCCGCCCTGGGCCTGAGGTAGCAAAGCAGCCCCAAACCATGATGCTCCCTCCACCATGTTTTACAGTGGGGAGGAGGTTTTGATGTTGGTGTGCTGTGCTTTTTTTCTCCACACATTTTTTCCAAACAGTAGTACTGTGGAACATCCAGGTGCACTTTTGGAAACTTCAAATGTGCTGCAATAATTCTTTTGGACAGCAATGGCTTCCTCTGGGATGTCCTCCATTCTTGTTAAATGTTCTCCATTTGTAGATGTGTCAACAAAAATGTTAGTGTGTGCCAGTGATTTCTGTAAGTCTTTAGCTGACACTCTAGGATTCTTCTTTACCTCATTAAGCATTCTGTGTTGTGCTCTTGCAGGCAACTTTAAAGGACTACCACGCCTAGGGAGAGTAGAAACAGTGCTAAATTTGTAGAAAGACTGTCTAACCGTGGACAAATGAACACCAAGGCTTTTGGAGATACTTTTGTAACCCTTTCCAGCTTCATGCAAGTCAACAGTTCTTGATCGTAGGTCTTCTGAGAGCTCTTTTCTGCGAGTCATGGTTCACATCAGATAGTGCTTCGTGAAATCAGTAAATCCAAAACTGGTGTGTGTTTTTAAAGGGCAGGACAGCTTTCAGTAACACATCCAATATCATCACACTTATTGTAATCAAGGTTGGCTCACTCCTGGCTCCAATTAGCTCTTGGAAAAGTCATAAGGCTAGGGGGTCACATACATGTTTGTGTAATATTATTTTTAAGCAGACGGTGTTTTTCTATTGGTGGGACTTAAATGAAGATCAGGGAAAATTTTTGACCAATTCATGCTAAACTCCACGTAATCCTAAAGGGTTTACATACTTTTTCTTGCAACTGTATCATTGAGTTTATGAGTGGATTGGACTGAAGCTTAAACATGGGCCACATTTGACCCCTGGGCTGGACTTTAGACATGCCTGCTCTACTCCTTTAGTAAATCACCTCCATTGTTAAAAAAAAAAAAAACCTGTTCAGTCATCAAACAGGTGGTTTAACACAAAATAGTTAACCTAATGGAATTTATCACAAAATAACAAAAAAGTATTTATTATTTACGCTTGTTGTATTTGTCTTATATTACTGATTTGGCTTCAGGCAAATTAGATTGTTATCATGGCTCTGTGGGAAAGCACAATTAGAAATAAATTCATCAGGCAGCAGAGTGCTATGCAATTTCTCTCCTGTAAATTAGGATTTAAATTAATCTCAGCACAATAGTGATATTAATTAAACTACTAACATTTTAAATGCTGCACTATCTCATGGAGCCTTCCACTGCTTCTAATGAACCTTTCTATGTGATGCGGCCTTGACTGTCACCATTGCAATTTAATTAATAGCATTCCATTAGCACAAGCCTTTTCTTATGTTGTCTGTTTAAGTAGTCCCGGGTTCTAGGTGTCTCAAATGTCTGAGGGTTGATTAAAGATCAAATGCCCCTTGTGTGCCTTTTTCTGTTTATCTCGTAGAACGCAGCTATCTGTGTCTTTTAAAATGGTATCTGAAATTTATATATTTAACATTGTAATTTTTTTTTTATGTTTGATGTCTTATAAAAGGAAACCACAGGCACTACAAAAAATCAGTATTTGAATATGTGTGTATACTGTTGTCTTTAGAAATAATGTGTTGTAAATAGAGATGGTCGAATTTTTAAGTAGAAATTTCAACTTTTTCGCCGAAAATTCGCATAGTCGAATTTTGATGGGGTCATTTAGAGTTTTCACCGAAAAAGTCGAAAATCAGCCTGATATTTCGATTGAAATCGAAATTTCACGTGAAAAATAACTTTGCTTTTGATTTGCCGTGCCGCTATTTCGCGTGCGAGTATGCGGGAGTGATTAGAAAATTCGCATTGGCGTAAATTCACATTGGCGAAAATACGCATGGTGCTAGCTAACTTTGTCAGCTTATTGCAAAGCCCCTGAAAATGGTATCCTCACAAAATTGCTGGAGTTGTAGAGAAGGGTTGGGGAAACATTTGAAAACAATAAGTTTTGCTCTAACATGTCAAGTTTGTGTATAAATTGGGTTTAAATCTCAGATCTGATTGTAAAGCTCTGCTACTATGTACACTGATTCTTCTATTATAGCTCATACAGCAAATCCAAATTTTCCACCTTATGTGAATTTTTGACCTTATGCGAATTTTAGGCTTTATGCAAATTTTTGAGTGTTTATGCGAATTGTTGGCGTTATGCGAATTTTCGACTTCGAAATTTTGCAGTCTAATCGAAATTCGATTGGGAAACTCGAAATTTAAGTAGAATCGAATTTTATTCATTTCGACCATCTCTAGTTGTAAAGTGTCTTACCTTAAAATCCCAGTAGCAACAACACCTTCTGTTTCTGTCAACAGTATGCCAGTGCTTTGCAATTAGCAACAGTGTTCTTTCCGTGTGAAATCTTTTAGTTGTTTTTTTATTGTGCTGCCTATATAATATATCTTAAGCTGAGCATAGACAGCTAGATTTGCTGTCAATTTTGGCACAGATCGACCACTGTGCACGCTCACAGTGGTCGATCTGCCGCAAAATCAGTTGCACATCTAATATGTCATACCTAAATTCGGGCAGAAATCGTCTGGGAAATCGATCTATGATTTTACGGTTACGTACGTAAATTTTAGATCCATTGCATTACTTTGAAACATCCCCATCTAAAGTAGGGAGAGCAGCCGATTTTAGATCCATTGCATTACTTTGAAACATCCCCATCTAAAAAGGGAGAGCAGCCGATTCTCTGTACGACCGACATCATCATGCAACACCGATCTGCCAGAGAATTGATAAAGAAACAAAATGTCTATGGCCGCTTTAGCAGGCTGACAATGGACTGTGGGGTGGTCATTCAGCATTAAAAAGTTGTTGTTTTTCTAGCAGGATCTCCAGGTAGAACCCTCTAGGACAGATTCAGAATAATAGATCTACTTATAATGGATGCACACCCCAAAAAATGTAACATATACTTACCTATGAGCTGGCATGATGGTGGTGTTGCACTCCACAAGCCTAAAAAATATACCTACTTGCTGTTTGGTGGAATTATAGAGAGATTCCATATTTGTCTGCCAAGCTTCCAGAATCATCAGTGCAATATGATGAGTGACCACTGGGGGTGCCATAACTGGATTTTAAACTCCCTGGTGGTTTGCCCGAACCCAGTTCGTCTGGAGCTGGGATTAGCCATACTCGCCTATGCCCCACTTGCGATGCCCAAAGCTGTAAGTTCACAAGGTGAGCAATTTTCCGGTCTCTGGCCAGTCCTCTCGGATCTCACCCCCTCTCAGCTAAAAGTCTGAACCGAACACTCCGGGGTCTCTCTGGTGCTGGGAGCTAGGTAAAGGTTCCAGTCATGGACCTTTAGTCACACAGTGACTTTAAAAATGGTACCAGAGTTGGGTCTTAAGCACTCTTAAAGATGATCAGCTCTTGCCCAGAAGCCATCCGCACTCTTCCAAATATGTTGCACCCTGGTGTGAAGGTGGGTCACGCGCCCCTGCCCTCATCCACCTACATCCACTAGAACAGCACAGAGCACCAAACAATTGAAAACTGACTTTTTTTATTGGGCCAAGGTCAGAGCTCCCCCTAGAGCAGTGGTTCTCAACCTCATTAATTCTGCGACCCTGGAAGTGCCGGTGTCACTTCCGCATTCCAAATACTGGACACTCCACTACGTCACTTCCAGCATGATCAGGTAAGTGACTGTCCCCTCACTCATGTGTTCCCAAATGATGTAAAGGGTGGGAAGTTAAAAGGGAAGTTACACTACCTTCTAACTTCCCACTCCACTGCTTGTTAGCAGTAGCTCTGATGCTTTCAGTCTATGAGTCTACCCCCTCTAAAATGGTCATTCCACCCCCGAGGGGGTCCTGACCCACAGGTTGAGAACCACTGCTTTAGAGGAACCTGGCCCCAATTCAACTTGACTATGCTTTCCTTGTGCGCCTCAATGGCAACTGGTGTTGAGATTGTTACATCTCCCTGGTAACATAGTGACAAAGCTCCTTGATCAATCAATACCCCAACCATCTTATAGAAATCTTTACATAATCCTTTTCAAACAAGATCTACAGCTGTATTTCTATGGGCAGTTACAGCATTTTGAGAATATTTTGAGAATATTTTCATGTACATAATTGTAACAATTTGTAAAAATAAGCATTACTGTTCAATTTGTCCTTTTAAGCAAAAAGAATAAAACATTCTTTGGGGTAAAAGCATGCCTGTAAAATGCTGAAAATTGGTAATTAAGTATATACAATCACATACATAGGGTATTGCACAAATATTTAGGCAGTCAAATGTCATGGTCAGTGTTTTTAGGATTTGTATTAAAAAATTTTGGTGCTGGTTTTACTTTCAACAAGCCAAGTGTCAACATTCTAATCCCATTGCTGTAATTGGTCCCCCTATTTAGTGATGTCGCGAACCCGGAATTTAATGTTCGCGAACGGCGAACGCGAACTTTCGTAAAAGTTCGCGAACGCGGAACAACGACGAGACAGAAGCCGCCAAATTGACCGTTCAAAAAATGGGACGGCGAACACATTACAAAAACAAAAAGAAGGTACACCAGGAGACCTTTCTGGAACACACGAACATAGTGTTAGGTTGACAACAACTCTGTTTTCAAGTGGTCAAACAAGACCACTGGTCACCAATGACTGAACACGTCGAATTCTGGCAAAACTCCCAGAAGTTTTGTTTTTGACCCACGGAGAGTAACTCCGCACCAAGATGTCAAATGATAGTCATGGATCAGCGTCGCGTTGGCGGGTTTTCGCGAAAATCATCTTCGCATCGCGTGGCGGGTTTTCGCGTCGCTCATGGCATTGAGGAACACCTGGACAATGACATGGCAGAGGGGATCCATGGCAAAACTCCCAGAAGAAAAAAAATATTTTTCCACAAAAATAAATCCGCACCAAAGATTCAATAAATAGTCAATGGTCGCGTCGCGTTGGGGCGGGTTTCGCGGCATCTTGCTTCGCGTGGTGGGTTGTTCGCGTCGTTTTCGCGTCACTCATGGCATTGACCTGTGCACCCGACTTTGGGCCTTGTCACGACCCATTTGCCGTGTCACAACTATTGCCCGTGTCACTGACCTTTGTCCGTGTCACCAACCATTGCCCGTGTCACTGACCTTGGTCCGTGTCTCCACATCTCTCAGGCGCATGTGGAAGGCACAGTCTCTTGCTGTGTGATGAGGGTAGGAATGGTCCGTGAGGGGTGGTGCTGATTGGCTGGTTATTCCTGCTGACTGAGCCTCACAGGGTCAAAGTTTGTTCATGTACAAGATAGGGGGCGAACTATTTTTGCCCATGTGTTCGAGTATTCCCGCGAACGCAAACATGCGATATTCGCCGCGAACAGTTCGGCGGCGAACAGTTCGGGACATCTCTACCCCTATTATGATTATTCTCTTTGTTTAGCAATCATGCTACAAAAATATTTACTTTTTATTAGAGGCAAAGTTTGTGCCTGACTTTAACTTTTTGATTAGCATACGGATTAAATTTAGAATGTAAATTATTTGTCAAGAGCATTAGTATTCTGAATATTACAGCACTTTGATTTTTGTTTTTACTTTGAAATACAAATCTGTTCATGAAGTAGAGTTACAGTAGTTGCTTTGCTTTAAATATTGGAAGTAAAAAATGTTCAGATAAATAGCAACAGCCGTGCAATAAAAAAGGGGGAGACTGGATAAAGTGTGAATTTGTAAAGCACATGCAAGTGCTCATGATCAAATATCAATCGTCCGATACTTTTCTGCTAACTTGTAATTTATCAAAATCTAGTCAATCTTAATTTTAAGGTTTTTAGAATGGGATTCCCACAAAAAAGCGGCTAAAATGGTCTTTAAGTATTATTCTTTATTTAGTGAGAAAATTTTGGCATGTAAAACAACAGCATTAATGTGTTTTGTGATGCTCTGGTGACTTCTTCAGAATGTATATTTAAGATGATCTCTGTTTACATTGAAGGTTGATATAGAGACCAGTTGCCATGGCCTGGCCCTTGCACTGCCATGAAACGATTGCATTGTGTGTAAACAAATGTGTGCAGCAGTGCAGAGACACATAATGCAGAACACGTTTCCCTATGGACACCTGTCTACTATGCAGTAATGCAAATGTTGAGTTGCACTAACAGTGACCTAGCGTCAAAGAGCCCTTCATGACAGTAGAAAATACATTGATAATGCAGAGGATTGCAATCTTACCTCCTCCTCTTTTATGACCTTTTTTGCTTGAAGGGGCTGAGCCTATGTATCCTGCAGTCTCCCAGCTTGTACAGTCACTTTGGCTTCCCTCCACTCAATTATTGCAATGCCAATCAAAAATTGCAATCGGTATGAGCCAGCGGTGTGATGATCACATGATAGTGCCACTTTGTTGTGGACGCTCAGCATGAGTCAGCCTAAAAAGCTAAAAGCTGGATTTGTCAATTGGGCCATAATTTGCCCACGACTGGTTAACAGGGTATAATTTTTCTTTCTGTACATTCTGTTCAGTACTATTAGTGACATTGATAAGGGAAATGTATTATGTAATTTTAAATTTATTGTATAAGAAATATCCTTTTTCTCTCCACACATAAATGTGAGGTTGTACTGAAAGCTGAAAAATATGAGAATATATATATTTTTTTTAATAATGTATGTTTATTAGAAATTTTTTATAGAACAAGTAGAAAAACATTACATGGAATAGTTGCAGGTGGAGTTCACATACAATGAAGCCCTTGGTGAGTATCTAGGCACGATCCATTGCGGAGTGTCAACAGAAGGGAAGCTAAGCATCAGGTCATAAAATGTATACAGATAACAATGAGATAACAAAAATGACACTAGAATCACCAAAGTACTGCTACCAACAAGGGGCAAAAGTAAGAAAATCTTTTAATGCTTTTTTGCAGTGAGACATTTTGCTTTATATGTAGGCATATCATGGCTAACATAAAATATCATGGCTAACATAATGTAACATAGAAAAATGTAGGCATATTATGGCTAACATAAAATATAATGGCTAACATAATGTAACATAGCAAAATGTAGGCATATCATGGCTAACATAAAAATCCCTAGACCATGTGCTTTGTGTGGCTTTCACAGTACAGTGATAGTGTGTTGTAGTTAAACAAACCATTGTGATAGGTTTACCACATAGGGTTTATAAAGACATACTTGCATACACATATAAATAAGTATACAGTACTTATATGTCACATGCGCCCAGTAATGACCCTTTCAATAAATTCACTTTATCTGAATACTAATCATTTATCATTTGCAAATAATATCTAATTTTAATAAATGTCAAATAAGAATGCAGCCTGTCCTGTTTTCTTTTTTTTTTCAAAAAGGAAAAATATGTTTTGATAAATACCTCAGTGAAAATGGAGATTATCTTTAGACATATAATCCCAACAACAGGAGGAAAACTTTGCATCTGTCCAAAAAATAAGAATATTTATGACAGTACCTGTTGTGAAAAAACAGATCATAACGGAAAACAGATGTTCCACTAACTCTGTTTGTCTTCATGCTGAGTTGGCAGCTGCAGTGCGCCTTACAGAATATTGAGCAATTTCTACTGTGGTATGATCCTGTAGGAATTAGTTTTACTCATTATTTTACCTACGTTTTGTAGACTAGAGAGCAGATTATAGGGCTATTATGATAACCATGCTTTACCTAAGAAATCATTGAATATTATTATCAAATCAATGATTTTTTAGTTGCCCCTTTACACTTCTTTCTGCTTTAATGTGCGTGGAGGCTATGAACATTACTGGCATTATATAATACTAATATGGAGTTTTAAAAAGAACAAAAACTTGAGAAGTAAACAAAATTCTAGAGCAGGCTTTCTTAACATTTAAATTAGTGCCCCCTTGAAACAACCTTCGGGTCACAGGGAACCCTTGCAAACAATATGTATACCTTATGGTATGTTAGCGTTACAGCAAGTCTTAGGAGCAGCAAAAAAAAGTTTTTTGGCACTTAAGCCAAAATATAAAAACTTTTTAGGAATAATGACTGTGAAGCTATTGAATATATTTGTAAAGGCTAAAGAATTTGTTAAAATTGATGCTTTCCCTCACATTCTTGATTACTGTTAAATTACATTGGAAGTACTCAAGAAGTACTGCAGCAGAAGGGATTGGCAATGAAACAGTTAACAATATTTTTGCTGTACTGTACTTAGTTAAGATCAATACAGTGGTGGTGCTCTGAAGGGAGTGTAATATTTGTATTATATATTAATAGGAGGGCCAAGGGTCTTTTGGCTGCTTCTTCGGATGTCACTGCTGATGGAAATGGGTTGGGGAAGAATATGACGATTACTCCGTAGACTCTATGCTGATTAAAGGCCCCCACATACATATTGGGTGGGGGCCGACAGAGCAGGACAGATCAGCTCTGAAATGCAGCATGAGGACGTCATCACGCTGCTTTCCAGAGCTGACAGCGGTCTTCATTGAAGTTAACGGCATCAGCCGGCATCGCCCAGAGAATATCGGACATGTCTGTTCTCTGGCCGGCCGAGCTGTGGGGTGACAGATAGGCACCCCCGATCAGCGGCCGATTTTGCCGCTGATCGTCGGCCGCGAGCATGCACGGCCATCGGTCGGTGGCAAAATCGGCCGGCGATCAGG